>RJWH01000471.1:76590-579121 GCA_004363575.1 Solenodon paradoxus | reverse complement strand
TATTGGCAGGCGGGCGTGTGATCAGGGCTCTGATTGGTTGCTAGTGCTCATGCTTTATGTATGCTTCTGGGAGGTGGTAAGGGTGGCTCTGACTATAGTTTCCTGTTTGTTCTGGTGAGCGCAATTTCCCAGCCTTATTGCATCAGCTTAGCCCAGGTTCCCAACAGATCCTAATATCCTTGGTCTATAATGATGTTTGGGATTAGACAGATACCTTTTGAGAAAGTGAAAATATGCAATTTTATATGAATCTATCACTTTATTTTCTTCCTACAACCATCTAATGTTCTTCTTGTGGTAAGCATTTATTGGGTGCCTGCAATGAACCAGGCGCCTCCCCAGCTCATGGGGATAGAACACTGAACAAACCAGTTGCTACCCCAGTGAGTTATAGATTAGTGTGGAGGTAGGAAACAAACATGAAATCAGAAGTGAGAAAGATGTAAGGTGCATGAATGAAGTGTGATGGGGATAGTATTTCAAAAGGGTAACCCAAAAGAGCCTCTTCATGAGGATGACCTTTCAGAAGAGATCTGAATAAATCAAAGGAGTAGGTTACATGAAGAGCTGGTAGAAGAGTACTTCAAGAAGGGAAACAGTAAATTTATAATTTTTTCTATTTAGACGTCTTGTCTCACCCAACAATGTAATAACGTTGCGAAGGGCATCTACTTATTTGGCCTTTACCTCAACTAAACTGTCTCAAGTTGATCTCTTGACTATCTCTATATACAGGGAGAACTATTCAGATTTTAATGGAAATAGATTATATGAACTAATAATAATAATATTCTAAATCCTGAGTATAAAGTATTTATTAGTCTATAGAGCTAAGGCAGTTCAAAAAAAGAAAAAAAAAAAAAGGCACACCAAATAAATTCACATTTTCTCATGTGAGAAGGGGTCCCAGTACAAGACCACATATGTGTGAGTCGCAAAATCAATCTGAGGCCAAAGATTCACTAGAAGCTTGCTTTTCATGAGGACACTGTGTACTATATCACGGGGATACTTATATTCTTTTTAAGGTGTGCATTCAAAAAGCAGAATGAGGTTGAAAGAGAAAACATAGCAAATGTGCATGGGTAAAATCCAATTATGCCATGAGAATTAAGTTTTTAGCCATCTAATATTCTTGAATATGATTTCAAACATTGTTACTATCATTTCCTTTTTTAAACATGTGAAGAAAGGAATACATCAAGGAAAGTTAGTCTACTTGAATTACATTGTTTTGAAAGTGTATATTGGCGCTAAGGAATTATATAACTATAATATACTCATAATCAAACCAGTCTCTTGTGCAACCCAAATCAAGAATTTAAATTTTTTTGCAAACCAGCTAAAAATAGAACTTGCGTTTGACTTCAACTAACAAATTTATATCAATAAACCTTCAAACAAGAAAACAGACTTCTTGATGTGCCTGAAATCTAAGCTGATGGACTCATTTTATATTTGAAAATATCATTTGGAAAAAATAAGGAAGCAACATAACAAGGAAATTGTTAAGCTCCGGTCACCTAAACAATAGAACACACACATGCGCAGTTAAGAGTTTGTTCTGTAAAGCCAGATGGCCTGCATTCAGCTCCGGCCTTTACCATCCTGTATACTTCAGGGGATAGTTAATGTCTCCATTTGAGTTTACCCATAAAAAGTGAGAAAAAATAATAGCCCTCCTTAAGTTTACACAGAGCAGTGGGGTTCACACACACACGTACACCAATGCCTATTTTTGAAATACTTTGATCTGATAAACAGTGATACTTTTCTACCATTAATATTCATGTTGCAGGGTTAAGAGCTTAGTTCCCAGCCCCTTTCCAGCCCTCTGCCTAGGCAGAAGGGGTGAGGCCGTGCGGTCTCCCGCGCAGATCTGAAGCGCGAGCGCCCCGCCTCCGCCAAGTGGCACCCACTGCAAACCCGCCGGGGCGAGCGCGCCCTCTGCTGGACTCCGAGGAGCCCGCTTTTCAGGCTGGTGGTGGTGCTTCTCAAACTGGCTGTTATCGCGAGGCCGCTGAACTTCTGCTTGGCAAACGTCCCTCCAGCCTCTGCGGGGAGAAATTACTCAGGACCTCAAAAACAGACCCCACTTCGAGGGTGCAGCGGGTGGCGCTTTGCAGGAGCAAGTGAGGCCTACCTGGTGGCCTTTTTAAAGACACCGGCTTGTGTGCTGTCCACGCACATATGTAACAAGGCTCACAAAGACGCTGCCGCACCCCCGGAGGACATGCTTAAGAATTCACCGTGATGGGAAACATAGTCTAATCTTTTTTTCTCTTCCTGTTATTGGTAGTTCTGAGCATCAGATATATCTTCTCCAAGGAGTCAGAAAATACCTACGTATATGACTGCAAGTGGAAATATAGGAGACAGAAATCAGGTACCAGCAGTGTTTTCACTTTCATTTGTGTGGATTTTTAATATAAATGCAGCGACATAAAGCATGAATGCAAGTCAGTGTGCTTCAGTAAGCAAGTTGCAGCAGTTCAGTTTTTAAAAATTATAAGAAAATCTGTTCATTTTCTCTCTTTTTTTTTTAAGAAAATGTGCAGGTAGGAATGAAGTCGAGTAATACATCAGGAAGAAAAAGAGAGGAGGAAGAAACATTTGTTTATTTTATTTAGTTATTCATCTTAGTTGTCCCCCACACCCCGGCCCTGGTCCCCAATTCCCCAACCTCAGGTCTCAAACCTAGATCCTTGGGATGTATGTGAACTTTATCCGGTGGCCCTATTCACTAGGCCACCAGGGTGGACCTGTTAATTTTTTTGTATAATGCCAGCATTTAGATTTTTGTAAAAACAAATTTCTTATTGATGGCAACTGAATTGTATTTGTCACAGTATCTTCATTCATTCACTACATTTTTCTGAGGTGTCCTACATGCAAATGTGTTTTTAATGTCTGTCTTCTGTGCTGTTCCTGTTAGTTTGCTATTAAAATTCACTAAAGTAGTCATGCCTTGGTGGAGCAGCAGTTAGGTCAATCACCTCCAAGGGAGTAAGCCACATACCACTGGATTTGAGTCCCCAGCCACAGAAGAAACAACCAATATGAACAACTAAATAAAAAATAAAGTTATTTCCTTCTCCTCTCTCTTCCTACCTGCCTACTCTCCTTTATTCCGGTCTGTATCTTTCCTATAAAAAATACATTAAGTATAAAAATATAAAAAACTTTTGTCCTGCAAAAGGCAATGTTAGAAAATGAAAAGACCAGCTACAGACTGAGAGAAAATATTTGCAAGAGACACATTTGATAAAGGACTGTTACCTAAAATGTACAAAGAACTCTTGAAATTCAATTATAACAAAATAGACAACTCCATTTTAAAAGTGAGTCAAAGCCCTGATTAGATATGTCACCAAAGAAAACATACAGATGTAAAATATGCATATAAAATCCTCCATATCACTTGTTAACAGGGAAATGAAAATGAGAAACTACTACACATGTATTAGAATGACCTAAATCCCTAACATTAATAAAGGATTTTTAGGGCAGTGAAGATACTCAATATAATAGCATAATGATGGATGCAGGTAATTAAACATTTATTCAATCCCATAGAATGTAACACACCAAGAGTGACCTAAGGTAAAGGATGGAGTCTGAGTGATGATGACATGTCAGTGTAGGGTCATCAACACCACTTGTAACAGGTATACTGTTCCGTTGAATGATTTGGATTATGTGGAGCCTAAGGGCTCATGGTATTTATGAGAAATCTCTGTACCTTCCTCTCAGTTTTGCTGTGTGCCTAAAATTGTTCCTAAAATAATCTTAAGTCTCTTTTTAAGAGACTTAATGTGCTAAGTATGAAAGAAAAATTACAGTGAGAACAGTGAAACAGCATTAAAGTTCATGAGAAGACAAAATGTATGTAGCTATGGTACTCTTAAATTTGCTCTAACTTTTCCATTGTATGGTTTAAAGTAATAGATATTTACCATTGCTATCACTAATTAGTTCATTATAGACTAATGCATTAACAAGTGACATATGACCTAATGACATGGCACTTCTTTAATAGACTTCTAGGTCCTTGACTGCTTGACACTTGGAAGAATAAGAAATTAGAATAGAAGAAAATGAAGATGGCCAACCTTCTTCCTTCAGTCCAGGGTACCTTAACTCTGCTTCAGTGTTTCACTTATATAAAGAATGAAGAGCAGTAGAGTGGAAGATTAGTCGTTGTCCAGAAATTTAAAATAATCAATTTCAACCTTCACTGAACTTGAAAAATGTACTATTTTTACTCACATTTTCTGTGTCAGTCAAACTGGTTTAACCAGTTTTTTATTATTCAGAATCCAAGTTGGCCCAAATAAAACATGTCTTGCTGACATGCACACACATCCGAATGTCTGACCAAGTCTGAACGAAGCCTGAGGAGACGTAAGAAAAAGCAGTTGCTACAAAAAAGTAAATTTAAAGAATCTTGGAAACAGTCAGTAGTGTGCATAAAAATAGGATAAAATAGTAAATACAATAGGAGAGAGAGTATCTTAAGGAAATGCAAGAAAAAAAAAAAAAGAAGCTGACTTAAAACTATAAGTACACAAAAATTAGCAAGACTGACTTTGTGTTAGCAACTATTAGAGTTGCATAATAGTACATAGCAGTGAGTTAGTCCCTTGACTTTTGTTTGTATTTGAAATTTTTCATAATAAAAATACAAAGAGAAAAAGAAGACAGAAAAAAAATCTAGTTTGTGTTTCTTGAAGACCTTCTATAAACAACGAAATAAAAAATATAAAATAGTGCTTAGAATGCATATAATATATGTAAAATGCATTATGGTATAAGCTTCCTGGGGAAAAATACAGAATAATGAATTAATTTCAAGAAAAAAAGATAATCAATTATAAAGAAAAGTTGACTTTTAACAAAATAGGTAACTCAGTAATTATTTTTTTGTTTGCTTTAAGCTTTTAACCAGATAAGGAAGAAACTTCATTTGGGAAAATTAGCGTGTTGGTTTAAAATCTCTCTCTCTCTCTTTCTCTCTCTCTCCCCCCCTCCCCCTCCTCTTCCCCGCCCCCCCCCCCAAAGAGAGAGAAGATTCTTCAGAAAATAACATATTGTTTTAGATATATGACTTGAGAAGGTAGTTTTGTGTACTAAGACAGTTTAAATCACTGATCACTGGGAATGCTTCAGAAAACATGGTATCAATTCAAAGACAAACAGGAGGTTTTATTAAAGTGGTGTATAGAATTCAATAAAATATATTTGTAACATCATGTGTAGCAGAAAACTTTGGAAACAGAATCAAAATAAAAACAATAGTGAGATTTTAAGAATAAGTCTACCATTGGCCTACAGGTTAAGACCACCAGACAGAGTCCACATAGGTCCCAAGGAAGTTTCTTCCTCCTCTCTCTTCCTGCCTGGGGGCCTACTCACCTTCATTCCTGCCTGTACCTTTTCTTTAAAAAACAAAAACAGGCACTTTCTGGATTACTGTCAGTTGCCTCCAAAGGAGCAAACTACATACCCCTGTGTTCGAGTCCCAGTTCTGAAAGGAAAACAATCAGTATAAACAACTAAATGAAAAATAAAATGTTTCCTCCTCTCTCTTCTGACTGCCTGCCTACTCCCCTTCCTATACCTTTCCTTTAAAAAAAAAAAATATATATATATATGTGATTAAAAAAAGCAATGCAAAATGTTTGATAGCTTTGGTTAGCAGACGTAACATCAGAGAGGCAGAGGAAACAGCATATATTATCCATTCTTTGGTTTAAAATAAAACTAATTCAGGAAATTTTGTCTGAAAAGTCAAACTGCACTATAGACATTACAAACTGGCATGAGTCACTAGGTCAAACAGGTAAAGTTGTTTCTACTTCCCCTGCAATCTCAGTTGTGCAAGCCCTCCATCAGCCTGAGCCTATTCTCCAACCATTTTCTTGACCCTCATGCCCTGCCAATATTTCTGCAGCCCTAAGTCATCCAGGGCCAGGTACCAAATAGCTAGAGACAGTGCCTACTCCCCGAAGCAAATAGAGGTCATTCAAAGGAGCCCATCCTAAGCTGCGGGCACCCTGCTCGGCTTGCCCAGCGCAGGCTGTGGGCTCTCCCTTCTTCTTCCTTCTGCCCCGTTCTGCCTAAGGTCCTGTGTGGAAGACTGGTCCCTTCTCTCAGGAACTCAGTGGTGTCAACCTCTCTGCCCAAAGTTGAGTTTCCGTCCAGCACTATCTACCCCTTGTACCCAATTTGCCCATCCCTGGGCCCCTTTCCCTTTTGGCAATCACTGTTTTGCTTTTGTAGTCTATTTTTATTTGTGTTTTGTTCATTCATTGCTTCTTATATACCACATATGAATAAAGTCATAAGGTATTTGTATGTCTCTTTCTGACTTATTTTACATAGCATAATTCCCTCTAGGTCCATTCATGTTGTTGCAAATGATAGGATTTCATTTTTTTTTTTTTTATTGCTGTCCAGTATTCTATTGTGTGCTTATGTCACATTTTCTTTATCTGTGGATTACCAATTAGTTTCTTTCAAACGCTTGGCTATTATAAATAGCGCTGTTAAGACAGGGCTTGCATGTATCTATTTGAATTAGTGTTTTCATATTCTTCAGGTAAATACCCAGCAGTAGAATAGCTAGGCCATACGGTGTTTGTATTCTTTATTTTTTAAGGAATCTCCATACTGTTTTCCATTTTGTTGCACCAATTTGCATTCCCACTAGCAGTGTAAAAGGATTCCTTTTTCTCAGTAACCTCATGAACATTTGTTCTTTCTTTTCTTTGTGATAACCGCCAATCTCACAGGTGTGAAATGATATTTCATTGTGATTTTGACTTTCATTTCCCTAACAATAAGAGATGTAGAACTTCTTTTTATATGTCTGTTGACCGTCTGTGTATTTTCTTTGGAAAGTGTCTATTCGGATCCTCTAACCATTTTTTTATTGGGTTGTTTGTTTTTTATTGTTGTTGAGATTTATGAGTGTTTTTTAAACTTTGGATATAAACACCTTGTCTGAATATGATTTAAAAATATCTTTTCCCAATAAGAAGATTTCTTTCACTGTACAGAAGATTTTTACTTTGATGTAGTCCCTTTTTTTCCTTTCGTTTCCCTAGCCATTGGAGATAGTCACAAAGACATCACTAAAGTTGATGTCAGAGAGTTTGTCACCTATATTTTCTTCTACGTATTTTAGGGTTCAGACCTTACATCCAAGTCTTTAGTCCATTTGGCGTTAATATATGTATGATCCAATATTGAAAAGACTAGAAACAAAAAGTGTTGACAAGTGTGTGGAGAAAAGGGAACACTTGTACACTTTTGGTAGGAATGTAAACTTGTGCAGCCACTTTGGAAAATTGTATGACATTTCCTCAACAAGTTTGAAAACAGAATTATCATGTGATCTCACTTCACTTCTAGATCTCTATCTGAAATATATGAAACCCTAATTCGAAAATGAACAAATAAGTAAAAATTCTTCCTCCTCCTCCCTCTTCCTTTCTGCCTTCATTTTGCCTGCCTGCCTTCCTCTTATAACACAGATACCATTATGCTAGAACATAGGAGACATTTGTTAATTTCATAATTTTAGAAAATTTAGATATTTTGGTTAATACAACATAAAGAAAGCTTAGTATTCCTTCTTATCGACAATGCTTTCCATATAATTGAGCACACCAAATAAGGCCAATTAGTTTAGTGTGTTTGCTTTTTTTAAAAAAAAAAAAAGAAGAAGAGAGAATTACCAGCAGAAAAGAAGACCAGCAGAGGCAGGCAGAGAGAGAGGAGGAAGCACTTTGTGTTATTTTAGCTGTTGATCTTCATTGTTCCCCAACCTTGGGGGGGCGACCCCAGGGCCTCAGGATATGTGTGGTCTGCTTCAGCCAAAGGCAGCTCCCTCAGGGTAAACCAGTACCTTTCCTTTTTTTTTTCTTTAATAAGGAAAGAAAGCAAATCTTTTGAAATTGTTCCTGTGATATTCCAGGATCAGAGAGCATTAGGAAATTTAATACTTAGTTATCTTATTTAGTTAACGTGATAAAAGGATATTTAAAGAAAACACAGAAAATTAAACAGTTTTGAACAAAACTTAGTTCTTACTGCTGAAAAAACTGGGGGCCTATCTAAATAATCCAAGACCTGAAAAAGACAAAACACAGGATCTTTGGGCTGGGGTTGGGAGACAGGGTGAGGATGAGTTTTGGCATACTATATTAAAGGTAAAGAAAACCTTTGTTTGTTCTCTCTCTCTCTCTCTCTCTCTCTCTCTCTCTCTCTCTCTCTCTCTCTCTCTCTCTCCCATTTAGTTTACATCTTGGTTGTTCTACTTTTCCCAGGACATGAACTCAAGTCCTTGGGATGTATGTGGACAGCACTTTGGCCAGAAGCAGTTAAACAAATCGCTGCTCCATGAATGTGCCAATTTCTTCTTTTTTAAAAATAGTAATATTTATTATTTCTTTTGTTCACAATGCTATATTCATTCTAAGATACTGAAATTGCATTCAGTCTGTATTTCACACCACACCCACCACCATGTAATTTCTTATTGAGAGATAGACTTATAATATAATAAAGTATGTCTTCTTAACAAATAAAAACTAAATTCTAATTTCATAATATACTTTTGTATATTTTCCTTTAATTTAAATAAAGTCATTCCAAACTTAGTCATCTTAACCATACAAATTCCTTTCTCAAAATTTTGAAAAACTTCTACAACATCCACAGATTTTCCACAACTTGCTATATAGTCCCTCAACTTTTGCATTTTTATTCATTCTGGAACAATCATTTCATTTAAGAATAATTTTTTTTCCCTTTTTCCTTCCTTTACAAAAAAAATTCCACATCATTCATATTCTTATGCAGACAACATACTTTATTTTCCTTCAGTTCTCCTTGCCTACTTTTCATATACACTTATTTTCTTTCACCCTTTATAATTTCTAATTCCTCAAGAGAGCTTGAATGTCAAGGGAGGCTCTTTAGCAGCCTGTATTTAAAAAAAGACTTTGTCAGATGTACCCTGATAGAGTAGCAGTTTGGTCAGTTGCCCCCAGAGGAGTGCAGTATACTTGGATTTGGGTCCTGGGTGTGGAGGGGACAACTAAATAAAAAGATAAAAGAAGATACTTTTTCCTCTTCTCTCTTCCTGACCACCTACCTACTCAACTTCATTCCTGCTTGTCCCTTTCCTTTCAAGTAAATAAATAAAATAGTTGAAAAATACACTTTATCTTTATTTTTATTTTTTTCATTGTTAGTGAGCAGGGTTTTGGTTGTCTCTAGAGGGGTTCACATTTCGAAGACTGGATCAGCTGGTATTTTGGGGGTGTCCCTTTATTAGAGGTTACCCCTCCCCAAGTCGAGGAATTTCCCCTGCGATCACCTCTTTCTAAGGTCCATTTTTTGGTCCCCTGGCAGGCTCACCAATTGTTGGGGGCACAACCTTCCTGCCCCACCCCCACCCCCACCCCGGGCTGCCCAGGGCATTCTGAAGCCCGGGTATGAGGTCACACGGAGACAGCAGGGAAGAGGCAGGCTGTTCTTGGGCAGTAGGCAGAGATTTCAGCAAACAAGGAAACGAAAAGACTAGTGAACCTTCCGCAATCCCCACTCCAAAACAATGCTTAAAAGTCTTATTTGATACACCCTGCTGGAGAAGCGTTGGAAAAGATGCAAAATTTGGAAGAAAAAAAGTGCCCTGAAATTTCGTCGATCTGAAAGAAGCAGCGTTTTTAGGAAGGAAAAGCCTAAAGAACCTTTTAAGTACAACTGAATGGTGAATTAAGGCAACAGACGTTTATAGCCCAGTCCTAACGGTCCCCACATCCCTCCTCCGTCTGAGTTTCTCTCTGCAGATTTCTCTCTGCACATCAGGGACCCACTCACCGCTAGCTGGGTGAGGCGGGTCCCAAGCAGGACTCAGAGATTCCCTGGGGGCTGAGTCTCTTCCAGGGAACAGAGGTCAGAACACCATGTGGGAGTTTTCTCCCCAGCACTCTCCTCCAGTTCTTCCTCTGTGCCTTCCTCTCCCAAATCCACATAAAGATTTGGGGCCTAGATTGATTCTCTGAGGGAGATTAAGTCATGACAATTAAAAAGAAAGAAAGAAAGAAAGAAAAGGTGCAGGAGGAATGAAGTGAAGCAGAGGCAGGTAGGAAGGGAGAAGAGGAAAAAATGTTTTGTTTATTTTATTTTGTTGTGTCTCTTGACTGCTCTCACAAGTGCGGGGACTTGAAAATGGTACCTTGGGATGTATGTGGGCTGTGCCCAACTGCTATTACACCAGGGCACACCAACTAGTGACATTTTTGAGCCAATTCATGGAGCACACACGAAGAGCACGGCACATACCATCATTGGTGTTTAGACAACGTTGCCCCATCATCAAAGTTTTAAAATATCAAAAATGCCAAACTCAATGAGTTTGTGTCTCTCTCCAGTGGAGTAAATAATCCCTTTTAGAACAAAGGGTGAATGTAATTGGTGAGTTAGTGCTTAGCAGGACTA
The DNA here is from genome assembly GCA_004363575.1 of Solenodon paradoxus. Taxonomy (NCBI): domain Eukaryota; kingdom Metazoa; phylum Chordata; class Mammalia; order Eulipotyphla; family Solenodontidae; genus Solenodon; species Solenodon paradoxus. The sequence goes on along the minus strand of RJWH01000471.1, from coordinate 568,609 downwards.
AAAAAAAAGAAAGACATGCAGAGAGAGAAGTAATAGGAAAAGTTTGTTAGCTCAGGAAGGATTGAGGGAACATGAAATATGTGCATTTCTCAAACTTGGTTATCTTAAGTAACTAATTTAAACTAAAAACTAATGAAAGCATAAGGAATCTAGTTCCAAGAGATAAATAACGAAAGAATTTATTCTCACACTTGGTGGTCTCTTCAATGTCTACGGCCTCCTCTAACAAAGGACATCTCTAAGCTTAGAGCCTTCAAAGGTGACAGATTCCACCCTTTCAAACTGCTGCTGTGCGGGTTCCAATAGGCACAAGTTTGGAAAGAGAGGGTGAAAGACAAGTTTCAGCTGAAAGCTTGGGGTCCTGAGGCGATAAATGGATTTGCGCTAAAACATAGCCAGAGCAAAGGGGAAAAAGATAAATTAATATCAAATCTTTACTGATATTTCTTTATGAAGAAGGAGTGGTACTTGGGCTAGAAGTTTGCTTTTACTTTCCTAGTGCTGCAGAATAAACCAGGAGTATGTATTCCATGGTAAACTTCTCTTGGATTAAACATGCCTCAAATTGATCTCTTTTTTCTTTTCTTTTTTTTTTTTTTTTTTTTCTTTTTTTAAAGAAAAGGTGCAGGCAGGCAGGAAGAGAGAGGAGGAAGAAGCACTTTATTTTATTTTTTTATTTAGTTCTTCATGAACCCGGGGACAGGAACCCAGGTCCTTGGGATATCCAGATATCCTCCGAAGGCAGCGACCTAACTGCTACTCCACCAGGGCATGCCTCAGATCAGTTTCTTTAAATAGAAAACTCACTAAGCTAATGTGTTTCTGTATGTGGGTCTATTTTCATATGCGAGTAAAAGAGTTGAGAGAAGGCAGACTTAAGTAAAAGTCTGCAGAGCTATTGATAAATGCTCCAGCCTGTCACTTCATTGCTAGAAAAGATATCACAGCAAAGCAAAAAATCACAGAGGCGCAGCTGTTGACTGACTTTAAGAAGTGAGAGAGCAAAATAGCAAAGTGTAAAAGTAGAATGAACTACATGAACCCAGAAGAAGCGGGTGCGGGGGTGGGCAGTCAAAAAAAAAAACCAAAAAATCAAGTACATATAGTAAGAAAAAAATAAAGTCACATTTTCTTGGTTAAAAAAAGCAGTAAAATTACATTTCCACCACTTTCCCCTTTAATACAAAAAAATCTGATTATTTTAATCCCCTCTGAAAATGGCATAATTCGTTACACATACTATTATTTTTCTTGGTTATATTAATGCAATCAGTGTGGTAGATATTAAATACATTCTCCTTTTAGCTAAAGAACAAAATGCATTATCTTTGAGAAGTCAGTGTTCGCAACTGATTAAAGTGCTTCTTTACTAAAATTGGCACTTTAGGAATTTAAGTATGCCAACTATTAATTTTCCCCCATAATTTTTGACTTCTTTTCATTTGGTAGAAGTGTATTGCCTTGAGAGAGATTTAATTAAAATGTGTTTCCTTTTTCCAGGACTCTCACATACATTGGCTGCTGTGTGGGTTACAGACCAAAGTGGAAATTCATCCCACAGGCTCCTTATCTTGACTCCTGACCTGGGGTAGGGGAGAGGGGGTGGCCATGACTCCTTGTTCTCAGGAATTTTCTCCACTCCAGGGACTGGGCAGAAGCCACACACTCTTCCCGTTCTCAAATCCCTGAACAACGGTGGCCCCAGACTTGCTCATACAATATACTCATTTCTTTTGGAAAAATCAGGGAAGGCAAACAGCTCAGTCAAGAGGCTTCTGGCAAATACTTTTCTTGTGAATAGTAAATTGAGCACAAAACCCAGGGCCATTTGGTCTCCTTGATTCTTAAGCTCCTGGTGTGGCTCACTCATGAAACGAGTTAGTCTGATTTCCCAGGCGGGAGCAGCATGGTGTGCAGACTGTGGACAAGTCTCCTGTCCTCCGTCCTCTCACAAGACTGCTAGGAGCTCTCTTCCCGCTTCTGCATATTTGATAAGGGAAGATGAGCCTATGGGAACACAGCGTTTGTAAGCATGGCCCACCAGTTCTATAATCCTGCCACAGAAGAAACTTGCTGGCTGCATGGCTTGCCAGGGGGTATATTCATTCAAAACCAAAATGGGCATAGCTAATTCACTCTCCCAGCAACCGCGCAGGGACAGCAGGGACGGCAAGCCATTACTCCCTCCAGCCAGGCATAAAAATAGAGGCTGAGAATACAAGGGGTTTGCTTAATGGTTACGATCCCAGTTCACGTAACCAAGATCAACAGGGGCTCAAAAGAGGGAATTCTTTACAGTGTGCGGAGATAGTGCCTTCTGGGGGAGAAAACTCCTAATGTACGATCAATAAATGCAGAGAATGTATTCCCTTAGTCTTTGTTGAGTCCTTTATTGAGTTCATTTCCAGGGTTGAGCAGATCTGCTAAACTCTCTTATAATAGGGATTGCTTTCAGATGAGGCACTTAGAATTTAACTTTATCCAAGTAGCTCAGCCTACAAGGTAAGCACACTTATTTCTTTCTAAAACACATGAATTGACAAGAATGTTTTAATAGAGAAATGTTGTCCTATTATCTTGGGTATTCATTGTAGAGAAAGACCCACTTTGTCCTGTTCAGTGTTTACGGGGGAGCGGGGCTTACTGACCCTATAGTGCCTAAGCCCTACACGCTGATAAAAAGCCCGAAGTCGCTGGAAATCTTACAACGGCAATGAAGGAAGACTTAGAATAATGCAGTAAAGCAGTTGGCAATCATGAATAGCTTTTTTTTTTTTTTTTTTGTACTACTCTCTTCTGATAAAGGAATAAGAAAATCTTTTTCAGAATAGAATCAGTTCAAATATGGGAATTCATTTCTATTTCACGCTGTTACCAACTTTTAGAAAATATTCCTGGGAATGAAACAAAGAACAGTATGCACTTCATAACCAGTGGGTCTTCGGCTGGCACTCAGGGAAATGTCTCTTGGTTGAAAGAAGATTGTGTGTGCCTCCTGGGAGGGGCTCCACCTGCTGAAATTTATAAAGTACATGGCATAAGCATTTGATACTTCATCAGACATGCTATTCAAACCTGTCTTTAAGTAATCTAAGTTCAATTCTTAGAATTAATATTTTATGGAAAAACAGTATTTCATTTTTAATCCTAGAGTAATGTACCTTCATACACTGAAATGTAACACTTTTGTGATATTTTCTGCTAATACCATATTTTAGATGAGTGCTAAGACTATTACTGTATTTTCTCAAAAACAGTGATTAAAGTTCTGCATTCTCCAGGAGTGGAAATAATGGTCAGGCGTCCCCAAATTATGTCACTTTGGCATGAGGATTTTCTTGAACTGAGACCCATGGAAGCTTTGCATTCTTAGGAGATATACCACTTGCTTAACTACCTAAGAGAGTGAAAATTAGGGCTCCTACCCAAAAGTAAGATCTTTTACTAGAAATAACCTTTCTGTTGGAGAAATCTACCTCTATGGCAGGGCAAACATCTCATTACAGAGCATCTGATCTGTCGCGTGAGTCCTTCTCTGCTACCCTTGAAGACCCAGGCCCTTATCTCATTCCTCAGCTCATGATGTATACTCTGATGTTTCCTCACCGACACTGAAATGCATATCTATGTGGATTCCCATAGGTATATAATAAAGTTTGTTTTCTCTCCTATAATTCTATCTGATGTTAATTTGGTTACTCAGCCAGCCTGAGAGGACCCAGAGAGTTGGGGAAATATTTTCTCCTCCTATAGAAAACAAGCACAAAAAATACTGCACTGACTTCAGGGGTCATATCTATATAATAGGGATCGTACTGTTTTTAAAGTACTTTTTAAATACTTCCTATGTAACTATTATATAGACGTTAGATTCTGGTACTTTTTGAAAATTACTGATTGCCTGGGAAACATTGACAGACTTTAGCCTCAGGTCTGAATCAAGATTTTTCTTTGTGAGAGGCCTTCAGTGCTAAAGCAGACAAGATTGCTGACAGCATTAGGAAAGCCATCCCTGGCCATGAGCTGGGAGCCGTCCTTTTGCTCTCAGTGGATGTTTCTCTGGGCCTGGTGAGACAGTGACCAGTCTCGCTGCCTCTGGGAATGAGGTCTGAGGGAAGGGCTGGACTCAGGGAACTCTCTCACGGGGGCTTCGGGCAAATGCAGAGAAACAGTGATGACTGTGGAAGCTTTTATATTCACACAGGCATGAGCTCTTTCGTGGGTGACATGTCTCATAAAGGGGGATTATACAAGTGATATATAAGTGAGCTATCTCTATACTGTGAGGAGAATGTAAACAAGAAGGCAGTGTAAAGAAAAAGTCTTTTTCTCCTCATTTTACATGAAAGATGCAACATGTGTGTCCCACAAGGCAGGTCAAGGACACCTCATGAGCGGGGTGCTCTAAGCAGCCTCCCCGGAAGTACCCAGAAGGACCTTTCACACTGAGCACAGCGTTGAGTCACAGGCTCACTTTCCAGCCCAGCAAGCCTCCCTGGACATGCTTAGTCCCTGTCGAGAACTAACGGAGAACCGCCAGCCAAGGCAGTGAGATTTAGCAAATCGCAGTACTAAACTCCAGTCTGGCTTTTCCAAAATTACAAATTAGCAACGAATATTCTAAACAATTTATCTTTTAGAAATGTTAATATTTTTGCAAACTTCTAAAATCTGACTATACATTTCTGGTCTAAAATCACTTTTACAGTTCCCTCCTTTAATAAAAACAATTTCCAGGTGCCCCCCTCCTCCTGGCTGCTCAGCAGCTGAACTGCCCTAAGCATTGTTGCACTAAAGGTGTGAATGACATCATTAAACCAAAGCAAGAAAACAGCTCCAGAAATAGTAAAAAACATAAAACTACATGTGGATTTGCTGCATTTTTTTTGTTGTTGTTAAAGGTAAGGTGCAGGTAGGAATGAAGGCTAGTAAGCAGGCAGGCAGGAAAAGAGAAGAGGAAGAAATACTTGAGCTTGGTAATCTCCACTCCCACACAGTAGGCCCAGGACACAAACCTGAGTCCTTGAGATATATGTGGACTTTGGACCAAACCACTGCTCCATCAGAGCACACCGTGGACCTGCTAAATTAAGGATCAACTTCAATGACTGGTAAAAGAATCAATTAACATGAGTAAATTGAAAACATGTTCTGTGCTTTTTCCTATGTATAGCAATGTCTGGAGACAAAGAAACCCCATGACATCAGCCACTGAAAGAGACCACGTTACTGATTTGGAATGTCAGCAAAGAAGTGGCAATTAATTTCATATGTAAGTCAACCCTGAAAGTTGGAGAGGAAATTCTTTTTAACTTACCTTTATTAACTACAAAATCATCAAATGAAATACAACATTATTGAATGTTTTTTATTTACCTCAATTTAAATGTAAGCATCAGGCTCAGAATAAATCTTCTGAGGCAGGATCTCAGAAGTATTGAGAAAATAGAAAAAAGTCCTTCAGAAGTGCCACTAACCCACTATTCCAGTGGTGGGAAATGTGTGAGCACATTTCTAGCATTTCACCTGATTCTGACAAAAAGTAGAAGATAGCAGTAATATTTTACCTTTTTCATTGATAAATTTTCCCAAATCATTGCTATCATTTTTAGGTCAATTTAGTACATAAAAATGAACTTCTAAGATTTATGAGATTTTACTATATAATTTGAATCGATTCCCTGCCTGAATTTAGAGTCACTAAAATATCAGATGACTATCTCTCTGCATGTGTAGGTCCGTTCATTGGATCTAGGTTTTCATTTTACTGACACATAGGAACTTACCAGCTGCATTGTAAGTTTTAATCAGAAATCAGAAGAGAATGTCAGGTCAGAGCAACTGGGAGACCATACCAGTCTCTTGTCTAGCTTAACAGGAATGCAGCTCCTCTGTTATAGGAAGCTGTTTTGTGGCTTTTTAAAAGTAAGAGTAAGAACCTAACAGGTGGAACTTCTCAAGTACAAAAAGTTCACGTTGAAGACCCTCCCCATGCTCTCATTGACAGCAGAGAACTAGCCATCCTGAAGCCCCTTGTGCAGCGAAGACAAGGGTGGAACAACTAAGATTGTTTTCATTAATTTGCTCAACATAGGAAATTGTGTTTTGCTGTATGTATCTGGTATTCTAATGTTTAACCTTTGGCTTAGCTTTTATGAGCTTTGCCTTTGTTTTAATTATATAATGACATGAAATTCAATAGAAAGAAATCACCTTCCTCAGTTTCCTATGTTTCATAAAGGTGGTCTTGGCTAAAGAGTTAGTTATTTCAGTGAGAAATGACATTCAAAAGCATTACTAATAAAATGATATCTTGTCTATCATTTTTAATGAGCAAATCTTTATTAAGCACTTATCTACCCAATAATCCTAGTAACTGCTGTTTGTTGGGAGCCTGGTATGTGCCTGCACACATACATACAAGTTACACGCACAGCTACCACGCGGTCGGTTCTGTCGCCCTGGGGTTCACAACTTCCCCAGCCACAGTCACAAGTGATTTGAATGGTACCTCCAGGCATGGCCATCCCGCCCTGAACAGTCACTTTCACCACCTCCCGACAGGCTCTCATCATCTCTGTACTTGATAATATTCAGGGTTTTAAATACTAAAGCCCAACCTTTGCCTCTATAGATATTTGATACTCATGAAAATGCTTTCTCCTACTGCATCATCCAGGGAGCATGGAAGTGGCCCTCACCCTAACCAAAATAAGGGGTGCCCAGATGGAAAACATCAACTCTTCTGGAATCTGGAGGGGAGGGCACAGGGCGAGTACTCAACTCCTGCCAACTGTAGCCATCATGTTACAGTTAAGAGAGGAAAAAACACTGAACACTGGGAACTTTTGTGATAGTCACTCCAGAGGTACAGGTTCACCAAAGACTAAGAACTAAGACCTGCTGACGGGGCAGGACTCTGCCCCTTCCCACACCTCAGCAAGGCATCCATCACCAATGGCCACTAAGTGCAGTCCCTTTCACCCAGTGCTACATGTCTAGTGATCTGGAAAAAAAGACTGCAAGCCACACTAAAAGGCAAAAAATATAATCTCCAAAGACAAAATGAGTATCAGAATCAGACATGGCAGAGATACTGGAATTACTAGACCAGGAATTTAAAGTATGATGACAGTGCTAGGATTTTAATGGATCAAGCAGAGAGCATACAGAAATAGACTCTGAATATAAGCAGAGACAGAAATCCTAAGGAAGAAATGCTTCAAATCAAAAACACTGGAACAGAGAGAAAGCCTTCAATGTGCTCACTAAGAGATTGGACATGCTGAGGAAAGAGTCAAGAGCTTAAGGGCATGTAGAAAGCTCCAAACTGAAAGGTAAAGAGAGCAAAGCCTGATAAAAAGACAGAACAGTGGTGAGCAGTGGGGCGACTGCAAAGGGGTAACATGCTAATGGATCACCAGAAGGACAGGAGAAAAAGGAGCAGAAGAAATCCTTAAATGAATGAGAATGTCCCTAAACTGATGTCAGACACTGAGCCACAAGTCCTAGAAACACAAAGAACATTAAATAGGGTAAGTATCAAAACATTACACCCGGGCATATCATTTCCAAACTACAGAAAAGCAAAGGTAAAGGAAAACTCCTGCCCTGTAGAGGAGCAAAGAATTATATTAGACTCCTCAGAAATCATGCAAGAAGAGTGGAGCAATCTCTTTAAAGAGTTGAGAAGAAAAATCCCCAACCTGGAATCGTACCTGTGAAACAGGTTGTTTATGTTTTTCCCTATACTGTACGTACTTTCTGAAGACAGCTTCATCTCACAACACTAAGGACACCGATATGTTGGTGACTCCCAAGTGCATTTCCAAGTCTTTACCCTTCTCTTACACTCTGACATCTACCCATGTACTTGCCTCCTTGTATGTCTTAAACACACTAAACGTCAAGAACAGAACTCCTGATTCTGTTTTAAAACCTTAGACCCCAAATAGTCTTCATTTCCAAAAATGACAACAACATTATAGTTATTTAGTCAAAAATAATCTAGGAGATACATTAAATTCTTCTTCCCTACATTCCCCTAATTTAAAAAGACCTATCAATTTTACCTCCTAAATGTATTTCAAAATGATTGGCTTCCATTTACCAAGTTGAACTACTGTCCAACCCCAAAGATGGACATTTCATAGTGATATTATCCAAGACATAGCTTTCTTCCATTCTTCTGTGAACCAAAGGACAGAGTTCAGGCCAACAGACATACTCAGGTTTTGATTATTCCACGTGCACGATGTCAATTGCTGTATTATATGCTTTTGACTTGTAGTATTTTAGAAATACATATTATAGGTATATGACAATGGTCTAGCTAGCAAACTTTAAAGAGCATAGGAACTCCGCAAAGGATTATACTTATGTGAGGAAAGTAAAGAGAAAGAGGGAAGAGGAAGGCATGAAAGCAGGAAAAATAAATCTATTTAACAATATTTTAGAAAAACCAAATATCAAGTGAAAGCACCCCATATTTTGATACATTATTAGGAACAGTGCACTTATATCACCCTTTCAGGATAAATTCAGTGACTGAGTTTAATAAAGATTTTGAAAAAACATTTTAGTGAATTTCCTTTTTGATCATGTGTGATGCATGTATACGAAGGTGCTTCTGAATTCACCTTTCATTTTAAAATTAGCCTCCTTTATTGCTTTTATTCTCAAATTGAAAAAGTTATTACATTTTCTGTAGCATCACAAAAGCAATTCACGTCTATATGCAAATATGAACCAAGTTCTGTAGTCCGAGAGTGGGCTATATCACAGAGCTGCACATAAACTGGGATGAGTGTGATTTTATAAAGTATCAATAATAAAATATCTCAGTTTGAAGCACAGTTTAAAAATGTATTCTTTGTTTTTGTTTTTGTTTTTTTAAAGGAAAGATGCAGGAAGGAATGAAAGTGAGTAGGCAGGCAGGCAGGAAAAGAGTAGAGGAAGAGCATTTTATTTATTTTTATTCAGTTGTTCATCTTGGTTGTTCGCCGCAGCCCTGGACACAAGCCCAGGTCCTTGGAATGCATGTGGATTGTGCTGGCCAGAGATGGCTGACCCAACTACTGCTCCACTAGAGCATAAGCGATTTTCTTTAATTTAAAGAGAGGCAGAAAGGGAGAGGAGGATGAAGTACTTTCATTTGTTCCCTTTTTTTTTTTATTGTTTCCTTCTCACCCCACACCCAGGTCTCAAACCTGGGTCCTAGGGCTTTACATGGTCTACACCCCAGCCACCCACTTGGTACCTGAGCCACCAGAGTGCACCCACGCTAAATTTTTAATGCATATGTTTTGAAAGAAGGACACAATAGGAGCACCCTGGTGGCTCAAGTGACAGAAATGCTGGTATACAGACAGATCATACAAAGCCCAGGGATCCCACTTCGAGACCCATTGCCAGGATCAAAAACCAAAATAAAATAAATAATTTTTGAATGCTTCTTCCTCCTCTGTCTTTCTGTCTACCTGCCTTCCTTCCTCTCTTTAAATAAATAAATAAATAAATAAAAGAACATAATAGCTATAATTCTTACACCTAGACTTAACTTCTAGTCTTACCAGATTAGAATCTGAGAATATTGGATTTCTTAAAGGAAATAAATAACTAAGATAAGTCCAATGATGAGTTCTCTGATCTTAATAGATGATCAATAAGAAAGATTTTATTTCACTTTTGGTGACACATTTGAATATAACACTTTGGTTTTCTTTTTCCTAGTTTGTTTTAGTTTTTCACATATCTAAAATGCCTTTGTTTAGTGAATGTGAATCTTTATTTACCATCTTGTTCTGATGAACAGAATATAAATTTTAACAGAAAACAGGAGGGGCTTTGTGTATGTGACATAATATGCATATTCTTTTAAAACAAGTATTCCTAACTGATAAATACATTTGAGATGCTATCAGGAATAGACCAGACTTCTGATTCTGTCAGTAGATGACCCTGGACTCAAGTCTGAGTTTTGTATCTTGCCATCTCTAAGCTTCCGTGAGATTTTTATCTTTTAGATCTCAGTTTCCTCAGGAGTAAAATGTGAGTAAAGTGATGGTTGTTCAGGATAAAGAGTCAGATGTTACAAAGGCCAGTTCAGTCCCCACTGTGAGGAGCTCAGAATATGTTAGTTTTACAAATAAAGGTCCTTATTGCACAAGCGATTTAATAATCAAAGGTAGATTTTTAGAAAAAACTTTCCAGTTACAATTTCTCACCGTCATATAGATTCTGACTTTCATGAGCTGTATGAATTCAACATCACTATAATTTTCAAGAAAATTTTGAGCTGACTCCTAGAAGCTGAGCTTGAGGGAAATGTACATGAACCATGAACACTTTTTTCTAGGTGGACTCGGGCTTATTCTGTGGGATCACTCTTTTCCTAAAGAACACGCTTATGTCTGGCTTCACTTTTACTTTTATTTCAATCCCTTTTAGGAACTCTGAAAACTAATCCTGTTTGGTTGAACAATATGAAAATACCAATATTCAATTTTTCTGAACTAGAGAAATGACTTCAGTTTAATTCTACTGTTTGTCAGTAGAATTGTTTGTCATTTAACAGAATGAATGCATTCATAGAAATTTAGTTTTGAAATCAATTTTCTGTTTCATTATAGGCTGCTTTTTCTTTTTAAGGAAAGGTGCAGGTAGGAATAGAGGCTAACAGGCAGGCAGGAAGAGAGAGAAGGAAGAAACATATATTTAATTGTTTATCTTGGTTGTTTCCCCCACCTCCAGGACACGAAACGCTTTTCCTTGGGATATGTGGTCTGCACTCAGCCAGAGGTGGCAGACATAACCACTGCTCCACCAAGCCACACCTATATGCTGATTTTGAGGGTAGTCTCATTACCAAATAAATACCGTTTAAAGTTACACAGCAAATCTTCTAACATCAAATGTTTTACTTTGAGCACAACCATTTTTATTGCAAAAAGAATACAGGATTGAGAAAATAAAAATATAAAAGAGAAAGCAAATCACATATAATTTACCAGATATTAATATATTTAGTATTTTGTTATATTTCCTTCTGCTCTTTTTTCTATGATTGGTTTTATATGCTGTGGTCATTTTCTCTAATGTATGTACCAATTTCGACTTAACATAAAAAAATAACCTTTAGCAACAACTTTTTAATGGTTATATAAACCCTATCTATGAATAAATCACATTTAATTAGCCATGTTCCTTTTTTGTGTGCTTGTAAGAAGCACAACAGACTGTTTACATTAAGGATTCTAAAATGTTTTCAACACATAACACTAAACCTCTAATAGAACTTCTTGGTTAAATGTTACATAGAAATAAATACATAACATTTAAATAAAATGCCAAGTATTTATTTCATTTCTAGACTTACGTAGAATAGAGGCACACACTAAAACAACTTTATAAATAGCATTCAGTACATTAGCCAGGACAGGAAATTCTATAATTATCCCCAAATTTCCTTGTAATCTACAGGTTTAATTACTTTCTTTTTCAGTAATTGTCCTTTAAAAATATAATTACTAAAAAAAAAAAAAAAGTGCTTTGTTTCACTTTTTCTTGTACCTCCTTCTCCATCTTGTAGAGTTTTCAAAAACAATAAGAATAAGAATCTGAATATGAGTAAGAAAGCACAACTACCCCAGTATGACATTGTATATTTAAGTAAATCCAAGCTTCACCAGGCAAAGCGGGGTGGGGAGGCAGAAAAAATCTGGCGAGTCAGAAACAGAAAGTTAGGCACTGGTTTTTACAAGCAGCTGTGGTGGAAGCAAAACTCCTTGAGTGAAATTCTTAGTGCAATTCAATTTAAAAGGGGTGGCAGGGTGGGGGGTAGGGGGCCATGTCTTGCTCAGGGCAGCTTATCTCAGACTTTATCTCAATGATGCACAGGAGCAAGAGATGCAGCAATAGTGACTAAGTAATTCAAGACATATTTTTGGACTGTAATAATTTTTAAGGAAGTGTAACTTAGCATTACAATCATTTATCTTTGGTTTCACTGTTCCCCTAGATTGTACCCCCCACCCACCCACTACACGTTTCCCCTGGGAGAGATAGCATGTTTTATATCTTTTTCTTTAGCTCTTTAAGGAATTTGTCATTAGGTGGGCTACAGTGAGAAAGTTTCCTTCAAATAATAGAATGGAAGAACACAGAAGACATTATATTTTGTTATTTCTAGGAAATACCATTCACATAAACTATCTGTTTAGAATTATTACCTCTAATGTTTCTGCCTCTGTGCCTTTAAACATTTTCTCCTGATGTCACAAACCTGAACGTGCATAAAGATGGCATCACTTTCAATTTCATGTCAATGATCTAAATCTGAAAGTTTCTTTAAATATTAAAAACAAGGGAGGACCTTAAAGAACACAATACAATTCCAAAGGCACTGATAGAAAACAAGCTGACACTCTTTTAAATACGAATTTGTATAAGTAGGAGTGTAGCCATCCAGGCTGAAGGGAGAGAATGGGAAAGAAATCTTAGCACCGTGTAGCGCAGTGCTGAGTTAGAGACACGCAGACTATAGGCCCCACTGTTCTCATGTGTCACCACAAATAGGTGGTGAGGAGAGAACAGAACCTTTGTAAAATGCAGCACTGAGAAGGACCTTCGCTCACAGTTCTGTGTGAATGTCACTTGTCACAAGTGGTGAGACTTCTGTTCTAAAATCAATTCAGTACATGAAATCCGTCCTAAGATGGTGTGTAGAAGGTAATTAAACTTTGTCTTCCAGATGTGGAAAGGATAACCCTAAAGAGATGTTGGAGGATGTACATATAAATGAAAAGGTTCATTTCCTGCAACTTTAAATGTTTCCATGAAGAAGAGGTAGAGCCTGGGCGGTCAGGGTTAGAATTAGGGTTAGAGTTAGGGTTAGGGTTAGGTTGAGGGTTAGGGTAGGGGTATGCGGTACCTGGACAGAGGCCAGAAACCAGCTTGAAACCAAATATGTTGAGGCACAGAGAAGAGAACTAAGGTTCATGAAGCAGAAGAACACTTGATAACAAAGCTTTCACCCAGAACCTCAGAGCAGGGAGCCCAGTTTCCAGAACAGGTGTGGGAGTCACCCAGTTATCGGAAGTGCAGGCCACAGGGAGCTTGCACAACAGTGAACCACTCTCCTTTGCAAGGAGAGCTTTCATGCTTGGAGAGGCTTGCTGCTTGGTGAAATTGTAAAAAAGGACTGTGACCACATTTGGAGAGGGGACTGCTGGGGTCACACAGGCTGAAAGGTAAGTTTTTCTCTCTTCCAGACTGTAGTCATTAGCCTAAATTGGGCTATCAGAAACACCATAATCCCAGGTCTGCCCTGGCACTTGGCTGTTGGGTCAGAAGGAAGTGTGGCTCAGAGAGGGTGTGGGTGGCCTCTGAGTCACTCCTGCATCTCCTTTTCCTCCTCAGGTTGATGCTTGTGTTGTCCTGTGTGCAGGTAGGAGGCCACAGGGTAAGGGAGCCCTTTTTACAATACATAGGTCATTTAATATCTGTGTTTACCTTGCAAAGTGGGTATCATTGTCCCAATTTTGTGGATAAAAACAGTAACAGGAGCTATTAATTATTGATCAGTTATTGCAGTCCAGGCATTATTTCAAGAATTACACACAAATCTTCTTTTCTCTTTTTAAAGAAAATAATATTTATTGAGGTAAACTTGCTTTACAAAAGAAGCCCATATGTTCAGGTTCACCATCCCTCAGACACTTGACAATGTACCCTCCCCACCAACAAATAACTGAAAGTTCTCCCCCAATGTCCATTGGACCCCACCAATACTTGCCCCCACTCCCACCTGCCTTCCCACTGGTAACCTCAGTTCTATTGTCAATGTCCAAGGGTTGTTTTTTGTTTAGTCTGTTCCTCTGCTTTATTTCTTTAGATTCCATCTAGGAGTGCGATCATCCAGTATTTGTCTTTTTCCTTCTGACTTTACTTAGCATAATACTATCCATGTCGCAAATGACAGGATTTCATCTTTTTAGGACTGTGCCGTATTCCACCGTGTATATATGCCACATCTTCTTTACTCATTTTTCCTTATGATGGTAGTTTTCAATTCTTGGTTATTGTAAATAATTCTGCAACAAACATCGGGGGTGCATATATACCTGCAAATTAATGTTTTTGTGTCTTTTGGGTAAATACTCAAAAGTGGGATGACAGAATCATGTGAGATCTCCATTTTTCAATATTTTAAGGAATCTGTATATTGCTTTCCATAAATGTTGCACCAATTTTCATTCCTACCGACAATATACATATTTTCTAACTTAATCCTCATAGCGATTCTGTGAAATAGATAATTTTACAGAAGAGGAAAATTGGTAAATAACTTGGTTAAGATAAACGGCTAGAGTAAATTGGTGTGAGGATTCTAATCCAAGCAATCTAGTGCCCAAAATCCATGCTCCTGACAAATAGGGCTCAAAGTGGTGAAAGCACTTCTCCAAGTTCTCACACAAGCTGAAATTTGAACCCAGTTGCTCTAATGTCAAAGCCTGTGAACTTTATACCATGTCATGCTAAAGACAAAAGACAGTGAAAAGGCTCATACACATAACACACTTCTTCATCTTGTAAGTTGCAGGACTCTTCCTCTCCTTAAAATGCCCTGCAGTGTGTTCCCAAGGAGGGGCTCACTCCTAGCAGTTGCCTCTTGGGTGATGAGGTGGGTCAGGGTTTTCATAGCAATAGGTCTATTTTTATACTGGAAGGTTTTTTAAATTAGCATATGCACAAGTGCCTACTTTAGACTGAGACAGAAAGGATGGTGATTTCAATAAATGGCAATTGTTATTACAAGGTTTGGACCACAACCATCTAGTTTCAGAAACACAGATTTAATCATCCACACAGCATGTGGATGATTAGGTACTTAGAAACTAAGCACACTAACTAAACTCATTATATAGCAACTTAATACCAGGATGCTAATTTATCTTTAGAGAAGATAGGGAGAAACTATAGTCATTGTTAAAATATCACAATCTGTGCAAAAGACTATGAAAAATCCAATAAGAAGTCAGAAAAGTACAGAATAAAATTAAAAGGAAATTTGTAAAATCAAAATACAGTCTTAGAAAGCTTTCATTGACCTCTGAGACATATTACTCTCCCTGTCTTCCTAGTGGTCAGTTCCTTGTTTGCACACTTCACCTATATTTTATGAGTAGTGGTCATTCTCTTTGGGGAGAAAAAGGGGTGAGGACCATAAATGAGAGAGGACATTCACCAAGGCTACCTGTTCTCAGGGTGTGAGCTTTAGTTCCATCCCTTTTGCTTCCCAAAGCATCTCTAAGGGCAAATGAGTAAAAGGGATGTTATTACAGGGTCAATCTTAAATTAAAATCCTAGAATTTACAGTGATTGGTAACAATCCACACTTTATTGTTAGGGAGTAATGCTGGTGGTATTATATTACATTGTGAAACTATGTTTTATAGCCCTGACCATGGACAAATCTTTATTTCTTGATGTTCCTTTTTTGAACAGTGAATTTAAAGTGGGTGCTGCTGAGCCTTGGGATTTCTCAGCATTTTCACTGAACTATCTCTGGAGGACATTACTCCTCTCTCTTCATCTGTTTTCTGTAGTGAATACCCAGAGAAGCTTTCCTTGTCTGGCTGTTGTGACAACATAGTGAGTATATGGTAATATTTAAACTCACTTCCTATGACTTAGAGCTTAGTCTCATCTATAAATATTTAAAAACCTTTTCTTGTGGGAAGCTTCTTCTGTGACCACTACCCACATCTATATTATATTTATTTTTATGAGCTTCAATTATCCAATAGTTACATTTTTTTTTGCTTTTATATAAATTTAGGAATGAGAGCTATGTATAGATTGCGGCCATAAATCTCTCTATACACTAACTAAAGAAATCAATAGAAAATAAGATTCTATACAATTTAGTTTATAGTTAGTTTTCTGAAAAGCTCATATTCTTTCAATTTAGGAATATATACATAATGCTGTTTCATACAATGAGAACAGCCAAGCTCTTAGACTAACAACATTAGAATTTGTTTTTCCTGATTATGAACAAAGATTTTTTTAAAAAAAGAATATATTTATAATCCAAATAAATATGTATTGTTAGCATTTTCTTCCACAATATTTCCCTCCAATATTTAACAGAATGGAACTCATATGTTAAGTCTTGAGTGACAGAGTCCCTACTATTAATTTATTTAAAAAGTGAGACACTAAAGTAGTCTATTATATGGTGTAGAATTGGATGATCAGGAGTAAATTTAATGTATTAAATACAGATGTTGATTAATGATGATGTGAAACCTCTATAATGTTATAATGCAATGTTTCTTCAATAAAAATGTAAAAATTAGAAAAATATCAATACACTAATACATTAATAGTGCCTGGTTTTGAAATGAAAACACCACTTTTATCTATGGCATTCTTCCATTTAACACTATTTATTGAGTCCCTAGGTATGCTAAGGAGTACACATCCTTGCAGTAGTCTGTAAGTATTAGGGTAAATATCAATATAAATAATTTTTTATCCTGGAGAAAAATACAGAGAGGACCATTTGAGACAGAGAACTTAGGAGAAACTTTTGGAAAAAGTGGCATTTGAAGAGATCCCAAAGAATGAGTGGGATCATCCTTGGGATGATGGGGGAAGTTTGTTCTTGAAGGAGGGTATATAAATTTTGTACCTCCTGAGATAGGACAAAAGTCAACGAGATCGAATGACACTCAGACCAAGAGGTAGGTAGGGGCCAGAAAATGCAGACCCTGTGAACCAAAGGACAGACAGAAAATCACTGATGGTTTGTAAGTAGAGAAGCAACAGAACAATTGCCCATACATTTACCCTATCTTTCTGATATTTTTAGGATGGATTTCTAAATGTGGGCTACTGGATTCAAAGAAATATTTTTAAGGCTCTTGGTACTTTAAGAGCATATCACTTCAATTTCTTACTTGAGTGTCCATTTCACTAACCTTCAATAGCACTATCATTTAAGATGCATCCAGCTATTTGAAGAAAAAACAGTATTATGTGATTTTGTTATTAATAATAAACATTTGTCAATAATCATTAATAGTTTATATTTCTTCTTTTGAAAACAAAAACATAAAGTCAAATAGTAATAGTAAAAGCAAAATAAAGGGAAAAATATGCATTTTAGCAGCATTTGGTGAGGTAATATTGCTACATCCTAGTAAGTCAGGGGTTCTGAGACTAGACCTTAATATGACACTCCAGTCTACTGAGCTGGGAAAGGATTCTCTCTAAGTTAATCCTAAGAAATCTGAATTGAATTGGATTATGTGAAGAATGTGGGAGAAAGGGATATTAGGATAAACTCCATATGAAGTATAAAAATTGTAACCATCATGGGCATTTTTTAAAGTAAGCCTATATGCCTCTATTTTTTATATAGAGCATCTATACATTTTTCTGATCCATTTTGAATTAATTTGTGTGTGTGGTGTTGAGAGTGATCTAGCTTCATTTTCTTGAATGTGTTTGTCCACTTTTCCCAATGTGATTTACTGAAGAGATTTTCCTTTTCCACTGTATGTGTTTGGCTTTTTTGTTCTAACTTAACTAACCATATATATGGTGAGTTTGTGGGGCATCTCAATTCTATTCCACTTATAGGTGTATCTGTTTTTATTCCAGTACCATACTATTGTGATATCACTTTGTAATATAGTTTGAAATCTAGGAGTGTGATACCTCCATTTTTAGCTCCTTTTCTTCATGCTTGGACTATTCAAACTTTATTTACCTAATTTCACCTCTTTTGTGGTTCCACTTAAATTTTAGAATTTTTTTAATTCTTTGAAAAATGCTACCAGAATTTTGATAGGAATTGCATTAAATATGGCCATTTTGGTAGTGTTAATTCTTCCCATCCATGAGCACAAGCTATCTTTTCATCTCTTGGTGTCGTTTAACAATGTCTTATAGTTTCCATTGCATAGGTCTAAGATCTATAAACTTGTATACAGTACAGTTTATCATTCTTTTGTTTTGTGATTTCTTTTCTATTGCTTTAGGGCTTAGGATGTTCTTTTCCACAGTGAATTTTACAAATATTCACCTATATTTTCTTCTATATTTTGAAAAATGATTTTAATTTTTAAAGTTATATTACTTGTCATTTGCATTTTAAGTGTGTATTAAGATAAGATTTAATTTTTAATTTTAAAAGATAATCTCCCATACCAATTTGTCAAATAATTCATACCTTATATATGTATATTACTTAAAGCAGAATCTGGAGAAAGTCATGTTGATCAAGTTAGGTGTTAGTTAAGCACAGAGAGTGCTGGTTGGGGTTAAGGAAAAACTAGGAGTGTGGTGTGTGGATCCTCCTTTTGGGGTGCTAAGTCTTTGAACATGTTCACATGGAGGTACTGTTGTGGCCCAGTGTTCTTCCTTTTCCCTGCTTTCACTGATACCTCACTTCCTTGGCTTCCCTTTATAATGGTGGATAATTAATTGCATGCTTTAGGTTGTATGGAAATAACTGTTTTGGCCTTCTGAGTCTCCTTTCAACTTGCAACCTCAAACCATTGACCCAAGATAACCTCTCCTCCCCATATTTACTCAGGGGGAAAATGAGATGAATAAAACTGTTCTGCTGGGAAAGTAGAGTCAATGGTAAAATTCTAGGCAAAACCAAGGGGAAATTGGAGGTTAATCTATTTAAATTACATTAGACAAAATGAGAAATAGTATCTGGATACAAAAATTGAAATGATACCTAAAATTCTTAATTGGAGAAAAATGTGGAGTTACATAGTCACTTCTTTCTTTTCCTAAAAGGCAAATTTCCTTTTATACATATTTGATTTTGTCTTACTTCAGTTCCCCGCCCCACCCCTCACTCCCCCCCACCACGAAATATGTCGAATTATGCTGTTCTATTTAACAGAACTTTCTTTTTTTCAAGGAGATTTACTTAAAGCTATCAGATGTTGGAAATCCTAGACCAGCATCCAAACCAGCTATGGCTTTACATTTTTCTAACACTCTTGAACATCTTTTCTGGATTTTAATTGCATATATTCATCCTTAAAATTAAAGTGAGTTCAATTTATTCTGTGGTGTCCCTTGAGAAGCCCAAAAACTCTTGGGCGAGGGGGTATGTCTCGGAACCAGGAATATGAATGACAGAAAGATGATGTGTGACTGGGTACATCGCAGAACACCTATTCGAATACACCTATTCTAAATTCTTAGTGTTAGAGACCGACGAAAGAAAATCGATAAATTGAATGAGAAATCCAAAACGACTTGATTTAGTCTCTTCCCAACGATTGTCAAATACACATGTCCACCGAGAATCAGAATAGAAAAGTTGGCGGAGAGGTCTTCCAAACTCCTAGTGAGAAAGGTCATTGCAGATAAGAAATAAAATCTCTGAGAGCACGCTTATTCCGAGACTTTCTCGTTGGATCTAAAAAGAGATAACTTTCTGCTACAAATGTGGCGTCTTTTTGTCCGTTAATATGGGCGGTGTGATGCTATTGAGTTGCTTGCGTGTGTAGGGATTGAGCACATCCCTGCAATTTTTGTTGAAGACAGAATGAAGAGAAGTGAAACCACTTGACCAGTTCTATCCATTTGCTTCTCGCCCCAGCCGGTCCGCGCCAGGTGCGCCTTCGACAGCACCTTTGTGCGGGATCCGCGCCACACGCATCCTCCGCGCGGCCCGAGCGGGCGGGACGGCGAGGCCATGCGGCGGGCGGCGCTGCGCAGCTCGGGAAGGTGGGTGTGGGCGTCGCGCCACCTCGCAGAGCCCACGCGCGGCCGCGGCCACGCCGTCAGTCGGGGGCGGGCGCGGCAGAGGAGGCCGGGCCGGGAGGGCCGCCCCGCGCACCGCCATGTGAGGCGCCGCGGCCGCGCAGGACGCAAACTTTCCCGGCGGCGGCGGCGCCCAACTTCCCGCCCGGCCCCGGCCCCGGCCCGGGCCGCCGCTCGGCGCGGAGACATCGTAAGTGCGAGCGGTGCGGGGCCTCCGCGTCCCCGGCCCGGCGCCACGGCGGCCCCGCGCCTCCCTCGCCCGGGCGCGCTCGCGTGTTTGTGTGGAGGGTTGTAAACATGGCGCCGCCGAGGCCGGGCGGGAGGAGGCCTGGTCCAGGGACCGGGGAGTCGGGTCGACGGGGGCTGGGGAAGCGGAGTGACAGAGGCCAGTCTCGTCAGTCGGGGCGACGGGTCCGGGGAGTCGGGACGACTGGGTCCGGGGTCCGAGGAGTCGGGGCGACAGGAGCCTAGGAGTCAGCGGGTGACGGAGACCGGGCCCGGGAGTCGGGGCGACGGGGGCTGGGAGTCGGGGTGACGGAGACCGTGCCCGGGAGCCGGCTAATCGGGGCGACGGGGGCCGGGCGCGGGAGTCGGGGCGACGGAAGCCAGGCCCGGGAGCCGGGACCCGGCGGTTGACGGAGGCCGGGCCGGGTAGCCGGTGGTCCGGGAGTCGGGGCGAGGGAGGCCGGTCCAGGGAGTCGGGTGACGGAGGCCGGGCCCGGGAACCGGTGGATGACGGACACCGGGCCCGGGAGCCGGGCTGTCGGGGTGACGGACGCTGGGCCGCGGAGTCGGGGTGACGGAGGCTGGGCCCAGGAGCCGGGGGCCCCGGCGCGGGCGGAGGCGGAGCGCGGGCGGGGTCGGCGCGGCCCGCGGCTTTGTTGAGAGGCCGGCTGGGCCTCGGCGGCGTTGCTCAAGGAGCTTTGTGTGCGGCGCCGGAGGGCGGCTTAGAGCTGGGCCTGCGCGGGCCGCGAAGCCGGGGACTCGCGTGAGCGCCTGCTGGCCGGGCCTTGTGCGTGTGCGGAGGACGGGAGGGGCGTTTGCCGCCGCGGTGGGCAGGGTAGCCCGCAAGGCCCGGCGTGCGGGCGGCGTCCGCAACAGGTTCCCGGGCCCGAGGACGCTGCCGGGCCGCCACTGCCTCCGCCGCGCGTCCGTGAGGAGCTGCGGTAACCGCCCAGCCCCCTGAACGCCGGGCAGTGAGGGTGGCGGGGCCCCAAATTCCCTCGGACTGCCCCTCATCTTTGCTCTGCGGATTAGCTGTGGAGACGCTTATGGTGTGTGCTGGGTGTCCGATGTTATGTTGGGCGTGCGTGGTATCCGGTGTTACATGGGGTCTGTGTCTGGTGCCCTGTGTTATCAGGGGGTGTGCGCGCAGTGTCCCGGATTACACGGGGTGTGCGTGGTACCCGTTGTTTTATAGGGTGTGTGCTTGGTGTCCGGTACGCCATAGGTTATGTGCGTGGTGTTTTGTGTTATCTAGGGTGTGTGCCGGCTGTCCGGTGTTGCATAGAGTGTGCGCATGGTGTCTTTATTATGTAGGGTGTGCGTAGTCCGGTGTCTCTTAAACGCGTGTGCGCGTGGTGTCTGGGTGTTGGGTGCCTTGTACCACATAGGTGTATACAGTAGTACCTGGGACCAGCTGTCTTGTGAACTCAATGCAAGTACCCAAGTAGCCTGCTCAGGGAGAGGTTCTGAGGGTCGAAGGATCTGCTCAGGGGCTTTAGGGGGATGTCGGCCTCCTGAGGTTCAGGTCCTGGGTCCTTACATCCCCTTCAGCCCCGGTGTTTAGCATCCTACAGTAATCACATCCCAGAGAGGCAACAACAGCTAAAAATAACTTTAATCTGTTAAAGGCAGGAAGTAAAATGGTTACTTTTTGTTTTTGTTTTCTTAACTGAGAAATGCAGTGATAATTTGGGGATGCGTAACCTTTTCAGTCATTGATTCTAATTAATGTTTAGATGTTACCAGGGAGATGATTTGGGTGGTACTTTAAAAGTTTGAGTGCTTTCTGGTAAGCAAGGTCATCTGATTTAAAAAAAATTATTTTGTACAAGCAGGAGATAAAATGCGAATTCTACACAGGCATATTTTCCTTATCTTTGGCTATCTGGCACTGTTACAGTCCTCATTTTGGTTGACTCCAGGCTAGAGAATCAAAGAAGACAGGGACTGTGATTATGACAGAATCAGTACAGCATTTTTCTTTCTTAACCAACTACCTGTGATTAACAGAGGAGGATTCCGTTTTACACGATACTTTCTTTCATACTGTTCATGTGAAAACTGATTCTCCCTTTCAAATTCTGTAAATTGGACAGTTGTTTCTGCCTGTTCAAAGGTATTTAAATAAAAATACATGTAAGTGCTTCCAGTTTTACAAAGAAAATTAAAGCGTTAAATTTTAACCCCGTAGCTCATACAAAATATTCCAAAAAATGCCATCATGTTGGTACTTTGCATGTTTCAGTGACTTGACATGTGTTTATTTGAACTCTCACCCCTTTGTAACCCTGTGCCCTTTCTTAAGGGTTGTTCTGATAGTGTGTAATAGAGACATTCATACCCTTTGGCATCCCTTAATTGAGCTACTAATTGTAGCTAATTAAGAACTTTTTGAATTTGTAGTAGAAGTATCAAGTGCCGTTCTACCATTGCTTAAAGCCCTAAGCCTCTGGTGTCAGATTTTCTTTACCCAAGTTTACTATCCTTCTATTAAATTCCACATGGAGAACATCATTACCTGCAAGCAAAGAGACTATATCTGGAAAATAATTTAAGGAACAATTGGACAGACTTCTGGTACTTAAAACTTGCTGTTTGAAAACCTTAATTTTAGGGTTTGTTTTTTTTTTCTTTACAGGACGATTAGATTTTTTTTTTGTTTGTTTGTTTGTTTGTTTGTCATTAGAGAGTAGTATTAACAAAATGACTCTGGGGTCAAATACTTTGGATCTGAAGCTCACCTCTGTTGTTTACTAGCAAGGTGAAGAACTTGGGCAAATTACTTAAATTTGTCATACCTGGTCTGTTTCTCCATCTGAAAAATAGGAGTGATAGGGATAGCCCTCATAGGGCTGTTGACTAAACCTATACTTGCCAGCCCTGGTGGAGCAGTGCTTAAGTCAATCGCCTCCAAAGGAGCAAGGCCATATTCCTTTGGGTTTGAGTCCTGGGTCCTAGGTGTGGGGGACAAACATTGTGAACAAATGCAAAGATGCTTCTTCATCTTCTCTCTCCTGCCTTCCTGCCTACTCTCCTTTCCTGAATCTTACCTTTAAAAAAACAAAACAAAAAACCCACTAGTATCAATTCAGTTATCTTATTAATTTGTTGTAGCATTCCTTGGAATCTGTTTTTTCTCTTTAAACATTTGTTTTATGCCTCAGGACTTGTCTACTTGAAATACAAGGATTTTTCATTAGTTGTTTTCTTTTTTCTTTTTTGTGGTCAAATATGCATAACATAAAACTTGCCATCTAAACCATTTTAAGTGACTTTACATTCATATTATATAACCACCACCACCATGCATCCAGGTAGTGCTTTTCATCATGTAAGACAAACTAACTCATTAACAATAGCTCACCATGCCCCTCCTTCCAGCCCTGGTACTGGCTGTCATTACTTCTTAATCTTTAATATGAGTATAAGTAATTGAAGTACATAGTGTGAGTTCATCTTTTCACCATTGTTTTTAAATGGATACTTCTCTTTTCCCACTCTTTGACCTGGTATATAACTGCTCTTGGTTATATTATTTGTATTTCCTTGAAGAAATAGACCTTTCAAATGAAGAGACACTGCTTTTCACTTCTTTATTTGACCATCATGGAACTAACCCCTCAACATTTCTATTAGGATTTTTACAAGAAGTGAAAAATAGCTTATCTGAGTTTAATTTCTACCCATATTGATTTTAAAATAACTTTCAGCTGCTGCCTTGTAGTGGCGCTGTCATTTTTTAAACAAATTTAAATCTGGATTGATGAAGTGATTCTGTGAACCATTAGTGATTTGAAAGTTTCCCAATGTCGGTGCTCTAACTTCCTTTTGGTTGGGCTGTTTTGGTATTTACAAGCTTATACATAAATGAGTACTATAATAATGATATGTATCATATGTTTACTAGGTCTCCGTCACTGTATAAAGTTACCTCTCTCTATATTATCTCACTTTTTAAAGTCCTACACAAGGTTATCTAAAAAGTATAGAAGTCTTATGATGGTGGAAGACTGTCCAGAGAGAGGTGGAAGAGCTGGGGTTCATCCTAGTGGTGATCCTATGATAAGAGAGAAAATGATACAAATGAAGATAACAGAAGGGAGATAAAAAATTTAAATCTACCCAGTAGTATAGTCTTTTTAAATACCTTGTTGCTCTAGTGTTTTAAACACATGTACTGCTTTTAGGAGAGGGCTGTGCGTGCGCATTTGTTGCTGTGATTTTCCACTGAGAAAATTCTTAGAAGGTTACTTAGTTTGCACTCTGAAAATACTGTATATGATTAAATACCAAATTACTTAGAAATGTAGATAAAGTATAAAATAATATTTATTTGGAAATTAAAAAATTTGTATGGTCCATTATGTGCTTAGTAGGGATTTTAGCAGTTTGTGAGACACATGTTTAGCTCAGTATAACACATAATCTGTTATGTGGAGCTAGTAAATTTTTAGACAGTTAATCTTTCATTGTGTTTTGGGTTTATTATTTTTTTTTCATTAAGTAAATAGTTTGAATAGTTAAATGTTTGACTAACTTTATATAGCACAAAAGAAATACATATGACAAAGGTAATGGGATACTGTTTTATCAGTGTTTTTAAAGGAATCATATTGACTTTTATATATATTCTTTAGAGATGAAAGGAATATATCTAGCAGATCACATTGTGTGTTCTTATTCATTAACTGGCAAAATATGTGTTGCTAAAAAACAAGGTTTTTTTTTTAGTGGTTAATAAGTATAGTAGATAATGAGTTTTGTTTTAAATAAATGCTTTTTTAATTCAAGTTGCTCCATACTTAATCTGTCTCGTAAAATCACATTAAATATTACATTTATTATAACAGGTAGAATCTATTTTAATACTTTGAGTTCCTCAGCATTGTCATTTTTTGAAACTGCATTATGTACCAGCACTCGCGCTAATGCAGTGCAGTGTAACTAAAGAAAGTAGGTGTGTATTGTAATCCATCAAACTACTTTTGAGGTCTTTACAATTATGATTTCAGATTAATTCCAATTTGTAGCTTTGTAATTTTACTCTATTAACCACTTGGGGACTTTTAGAAACAACTTTGTTATAATTAATATTCTTCAGATATCGCCTAAGCATTTAAAAGAAAGATCCTAGACTTATTAATATTTTTCCTAGTTTTATCTGCTTATATTCTAAGTAAATTATTGTAGTTATATTAAAAATATAATTTAAAGAACGAAGACTCTTCCTTCCTAGTTCAAGTATTTATCCTGTAAAAACAAGAGCGTGCACACACACACACACACACACACACACACAATACAAACATTTTAAAATGGATTTCTATTGAGAGCTTATAGTCTAATACTAGTTTTCAGATATGGAATTTAAAATGCTATGTTTTACAGAGTCAGGAAGATACTGTGATTTATAGCAGGAGAACCTGTCATGCATATACTTAATGTGCTTTCTGCACGCTGTTCTATCTGTAGATACCCTTCTGTGCTTCTGTCATGCCAGAACCCTGCATAGTCACAAAAACCAGTGAGAGTGTTACCGTAGTATGCTAGTGATCCATCGCAGCAGTACTGTACAATTATAAGTATTATAATACATTAAGAGAACAAACTCAGAGGGTTTAAACTATCAGTGCCTGAGTCACATGGAATAAACATCATGCTGAGTATTTGAGTTCACATCTATGACTAACAAAAGTATGGAAAAATAAAAGAATGTAAAAGTGTGCTCAGTTCTATTACAGAATAGGAAATTCAAGGGAAGGAAAATTAGAAACCTTTCTGGAACTAGTGTTACAGTGGGATATTAAATATGTTTTTCTCATATTTAATAGTTATGAAAAAGCTTTTAAACAAATACTCTTAATGAAGGCTAAGCTTGGGGAAGGCTCTGCATAGGATACTGTCTGACCTTGAAACTATGGACTGTTTAGTTTTTTTGTAGATTATTTATCTGCTTGTTGATTTTTTTTTTTTTTTGTCTCATAACTGCATCTGAAAATTTCTTTTTGGGGGGTCGAATCCTAAATTTTCAGTTGAATTTTGATATGGAGCCCATCTCAAATGAATGCATCTATTTTAACTGCCTAGCTTTTGTAGAAAAAAATAAGATTAAATTATCTGGGATTTCCTTTGATATATTTAGAAGATTTTTTGGAGCATTTTATTTACTATTAGTACATTTTTATAGGAGATAGAAAGTTTAAGTTAGCTTTCTACTGTACTTACAAGTTAACATTTTTCTTATGTTAAAATTATCACATTTAATATGATATAGTGTCAGAATACCAGCTATCTTTACTTTCAAACTACCTATTATTCAGCACATTTATCGTCTACACATATAATCTTAAGACTCATTTTAATCAATATTCCTGTTGAATTGTTTCCATTAAGAAATTTCCATTTGGATTATTTGAAAGTTACACTTTATTTTCTTAGGATATAAAGCAATACTAGCTTTAGTGTCATTTATTTTCAAGTGCATTGAAAGTTTAATAACCACCAGTTAGATTTTGTCTTGCATCTTCACTTGCATATATTTTTAAACAAATACTGATGAAAATACACTCCTTTATGCCTTCCGTGGAGTACTATTTGGATCTTATCTGTTCTTTTAATCCATCTTATCTTTGGAATTTAGATAACACTTTAGGAACCAAGAGTAACTTGGCTTACTCTGGACAGTGCACTGGCTCTCCATCATGTCTGAGCATCAAATCAGAATCTCTGGGAATAGGTTTAAGATCTGTGTTTTAAAGTTCCACAGTTTTCCTCTTCAACTTTTCAAGTTTCAAAAATATTTTAGTAGGTAATAGTATATATACCTTTAGAAAGAGATGTTTTTTAAATGTTATGGAAAATGCTACATGTATATAGGGATCTTAAGCCCCATGAATTTTTAGAATGAGATTCATAAATGTTTCTAAAGAGGACAATCAAAACAGCTTAAGTAATAAATGTGTCCTGAAGAAACTTCAGGTACTTCCGGGTTCCTCAGGTGTGCTGCCTGATGGTCGCTCTGCTGTTGTCAGGGATACAGATGTCCAGGTCAGGCTGACTGATGTGCTAATAACCCACATCACATCTGGGACAAGTGACTCTGTTCAGCAACCCTGGGCTTTCCCATGATCTGAGCAGCATAGTTTTCTGTTAGGTGTTCCATGGGCTCAACCCCAGCAGGTGCCAGAAGATCGTAGATATCCTTCCCTCACAGTCAGGCCAGCCACTAGGTTGTGTCTGCAGGATGCAGAGGGAGAATGCCAAGAAGGGCTTTGTATTCTCTCTCCAGATTTCAGTGATTTTGGTATTCTTCCAGATTGGAGATATCCTTTCCATGCATAGGTTGTCCCCAGAGATACGGCCTTTGCACGAGCAGATTCATTGTTCAAGCTGACTACAGGAGGAATTAAGGGAAGAAGCCCCCGAGCTGGGCCATTGCTGGCAGCATCTGTGCTGCTGTTTACTGTGTCTCATGCTCATGATGGCGGCTTCACAGGAACCCCAGGAACCGAGAGGTTCTCGATCATTTCCACGGCTGCCTTTGTTCCTCTCAAGTAGCACGTACCTGTTCTGCAGAAGGCATGTGCATGGTAGTGGGCTTACAGAAGTTGGTGCTGATTCTAGCAGGGTCTGAGCAGTGCTTTATTGCTCTCCCCCCGCAATACATTCCCATCTGCAGTTGTTTCCCACATGTGGCTGTCCTATGACTGTTTTCCACTTATACCTCAGGTGATAGGATATAACACTCTGTTTTTAAAGTGTGTCAAGTCAGATTTTCTTAAATATACACAATTTTCTCCATTTTAGGCTTACCAGATATATCAAGAATATTCTTAGCT
Organism: Solenodon paradoxus; assembly: GCA_004363575.1. Classification (NCBI taxonomy): domain Eukaryota; kingdom Metazoa; phylum Chordata; class Mammalia; order Eulipotyphla; family Solenodontidae; genus Solenodon; species Solenodon paradoxus. The sequence continues at coordinate 540,740 of RJWH01000471.1, read as the reverse complement.
GCTGTTGTTAGAATCCATTTTAAATAGACTATTTCTTAAAATTAGTATACCTCTGGTTTACAATACTGTGTAAGTTTAGGAGAATAATCACACCCAGATCAATGTGTATATCACACCTTGACCTCCAGTAGAGGTCCAATGTCTCTCTCTTATGGTTCTCTCTCTTATGGAGACTATAAAGAAACAAAACAAACTAACAAACTCATCATACATAGACTATTCCTATAAAATTTGGCCTTAAAGACTACAGTGAAAATATTAGATGGACTCTGCTAGGTCTCTTCCTGCACCTTGGCCTGACACTTATATGTCTTTTATAAATCTCTCTTGATTCACTTTCTTCCTCCAGGGACTATAGTTTTATAATTTAGGATATGCTGGTATCTTCTCCTAGTCTAACTTGCTAGACTTAACTTTCTAGAGTTACCCTGTCTGTTCTCTCTACATAAGACTTTCACTTCACCCATTCTGTTTATTCTTTCAATGAGTGTTTTGTTTGTATGTCATACTGGTCGTATTAATGTTTTATCATTTTTTGAGGATATTCTTCCCCTCACATTCTACCCCAGGGCTGAACTCAGCTTAAAAGTTGATTTAAAATTTGTTTGCTTTGAGATCAAGTTTTGTCTTCAGTTTATTGCTTAGCTCACAGTGCTCTATATACCCTACTCTAACATTTAAAGTTTGCCTCAGCTGCTTCTTATTCAGTTGCCTTTTATTATGTGAACTTCCCCCTATAATCCTGTTTCTTGACCTGACAATACTCACTTTTAAAGTGTTGGGGGTTTTTTTTGGTTTTTTTTTTTAATAATAACTACTTCAGTCTGTACACTGAAGTGTGTGGGTACACAGACATAAGAGCAGCCCTTTATCTTTTTAGTGCCTACATGGTATATGCAGAATGCAAATTCTGGATGAATTTATCCTGCCCAGGCTCCTTGCCTGTTCATTGGTGGAGGGGAATTGCTGAACTGATGGGTAAACTATGGTTTCTTGGAAATCAACATGTGTGGTTATCTGGGTTCCATTACACTTTTATCAGCTCATCTTCTTTTCCATGATGACTTAGAAAACTTTCTTGGCTTTTTTCACACTATCCCCATCTCACCCCTGGAGAACACCTGAGGGGAGAGAGGTATCACATGGGAAGTGCCTTGCTCTACCCCAGCTCTGCTGCAGCATGCCTGTCCTCACTGTCTCCACTGTGCTCTGCACACCATCCCTCCAGACACCATCCACCTGTTTCATTTTCAGAGTCAGGAAGTATAGTCATAAATGCCTGAGCTGTTTGCTGGTTTGCCTGCAAGCACTGAGAATAAGGACTTAGCAGCAGTGTTACTCTGAGCTGTGCCATTTTTACTGCAGCTGAGATGGGCTATTTTAGAAAACACTACACCTTCATAAACCACAGTTGATAATTGTATGGTTACTTTTTGTTTCCTGGATACTCATTCTCCCATGACTCATTGACCTCACAGTGCCCTAAGCAATCATTAGAAATCAATCAGAAGTGTGAAATAGAACCAAGCTTTTTGACACCCCTTTTCAAAATTATGGAGAACATATTTGAACCAAATTAAAATAAAAATCTTTAGAAAAACATTGTATTAATATACCAAATATTCGACCATTTAGCTATAGAAAATAGTAGATTTTGGCAGACATGATCACTGTCCACTGTTTAATGTGTAAGAGAACTGTAAGATTTCAGATCTTCTTGCATATTTATTACATTTCATTCATTTTCAAATATTTTATAAATTTGAGATGTGCATGTCATAATTCAGTCAGACAATATAAAAAAAGACAAATGTGTACTACACAGTCCTGTTCGGAGGCTGAATGTCCATCCCAAGGCCTGCTCTCAAGACCTTTCCTCAGAGCCCGTGCTATCTTTGACTTAGAAGGTGTCATGTAATTTCATTTTCAGCCTGTTTAGTCGGTTCTTTTGTTGCTTATTCGTTATAGTAAAATACATAAGATAAGTGAGATTTAATACATTATAATAAAATATCCTTCTAATGGACTCAAATAATTGAGGGTTAAAAAATTACAATTGGAATCTAATGGAAAAGTTAAATGACAAACATTTCCTTTGATTTAATTACATGAGCTTAGAGGAATGATAACTTTAAGGTTAGTATAAGGAAGAGAGGTCAGTACAGATTGAGATATCACCTAGATATTTAGTTTTGGTAAAAAATTAAGATCAAATATCAAGAATAACTAAGAGCCATACTAGTACTCATACCTTTTATTCAGGAGGGCATCTACCCTCTTCTACTGTGATTTAAGTATCCCTAGAATGCCATCAGTCACCAGAATGGTCTGGTATTTTTATGGACAACACATTTTAAATGATTTTTTTTTTCTTTTTTAAAGGAAAAGTGCAGGCAGGAATGAAGGCGAGTAGGCAGGCAGACAGGAAGAGATAGGAGAAAGCACTTTATTTAGCTGTTCATCTTGGTTTCCCCCACCCACCACCCACTCCCTGAGTCTTGAACCAGGGACCTTGGATGTATGTGAACTATACCAGGTGTGCTAACCTACTGGGTGACTAGGGCACTCCTAAAATGATTCTTAAAGGAAAAGAGAATCCTTTGAAAAATAAGCATACAAAAAAGAGGTTACTGAGTGGTGAATGCTGAGGGAGGAAGTAGACCACTAAACAACAGTCCCTAAAAGCAAACAGCATGGCTGATGGGCTTGTACCATGGACTGACCCCAGTGTTGTTTGGCAATGTGTGGAGACATTTTGGATTGTCATTCCTGGGGTGGTGGGGGTGGGGATGGTGTGGGGTGGGAATGCTGTTGGCTTCTAAGGATAAAGGCCAGGGATACAGTGAACCTCCTACAACAAGAGTTGCCTGACCTGCTCTTAACCTAAGGCAGAGAACTCTGGTGGAGGTACGGATACCCAGTGCAGCCCTGTGGGCTGCCCTGATAAGACCTGGGCATGGTGAGAGGCTGTGCTTGCTGTGCTCTGTTTAGGCAGGCATGGGTGTGTCTACGTCAGAGTTCCAGTCACAGTGTGTTAAAAATTCATAATGCTTAACTCATCATTTTTTTGAAAGATTTGTACAGTATCTTATTTTTTAAATAAGGATAAATGAAGCACCATTATATTTTAACATTTTATTTACACATGACCTCTAACTTATAGATTGAAATCTTTGTTCCTCTTCATATGATTTAATTTCTTGACATAAATATGCTATTCACAAATAATACATACTTTAACTTAAAGGTTCCTATTTAAGTTAAACAAGACCAGTTCCCTAACCTTCAGATAATGTGGAAACTATAAATTTGTAATAGACTTATGATTATATTCATTTAAAGGTAGCGCATTTTTGGAGTGGAGATTTTCTAATTGTTTGGTCTATTTTTATAAATACCCAGGACATGATTCAGAGTAATTATTCAGTAAAACCACAAAACAATTTAAGAGATTATATGATGAAAGAGAGAATTGAATTGGTGGTGGTAAGCTTAATATGTTTGATACAGATGTTGGGTTGCAATGATATGTACACCTTAGCCTACATAATGTTATAATGTGATATTCCTTTAGTAGAATTAAAGAGGCAAGTCAGAACCTTAAAGTTCAAACAAAAGTACCTTTATATTAATGTTTTAGATTATCTCGACAGATCTTTTCATTGATATTTGAGCATTGGCAGTATGTATCATTCATTGGACATTTTTCTGGTGGTAGAAAGGAAGAGATAGACAAGTTTGTTTTTTTAACTTCATTTTATTATTTACACTTGATCAGTTATATCCTGTAACTAAAGATAAATTACTGTGTACAATAATGAACATTTGATATGTAGGTCTTGAGAATTTTAGGAATACATTTTAGATTTTAAAAATATGTTGACAAATTTTTAATAAATTATTGAGCACAGAAGTGTGCCATTTGAACATTCTTAATAGAAGCCATAAGATAATCCTCTCCTGACTTCTCATTTCAAGGTGAAGTCAAGCCAGTCAACTTCGGTGACAGTGTTGTAAGTGCATAGTTCACTGGTCTCTGGCATGTTCTCAAAGCTGTGTCACCATCACCACTAATTCCAGAAAAGTTCAGGAAGGAGGACTGAAACCATTATCACACCTTGCTGTCCCTGCCCAGCATCAGATTGTACTCATCTGCTTCTGTTTCTGTTTCTGTTTCTGTGTACTGGCCTAGTTCCCAAGTTGGGCCACCCAGCCTGCCCCTGTGTATGTGCTTCTGTCACTTAGCACAACGTTCTGAGGTTCACTCACGTTGTCACATGTCAGTGTTCTGCTCCTTTTATGGCTCTGTAGTATTGTATGAATAATATTTCTTTAGAGGTGTACTGTAAATTATTTATCCATTCATCAGTTCATCATTACTCGGGTTGTTTTCACACTTTGGCTGTTACAAATAATGCTGTTATGAATATATGTGCACACTTTTTTGTTGACTCTACGCTTTCCTTTTTTAGTAGACACATAATTCTAAATTAGGTGCACAGCGTATTGCTCTGGGACACACACATAGTCTTACAACACCACTGTAGAGTTAGTCATCACCCCATCACATCCTATCACATCATTATCATTTCTTTTTTGATCTAATCACAACAACTTTCAAGTATATAATGCAGTATTGTTAACTATAATCACTGTTCTGTGCGTTAGACCCCAGCACTGAATCATCGTCTTGCATGTTTGTGCCCCAGACCAACACTGCCCCAATCCTCTTGTGCATCAGCCAGAGTAGAATTGTTGGGTCCTATGGACACTCTGTTTACCTTTCGAGAAACTTCTCCAAATTGTGTGTGAAAGCAGCCTGCCTAGTTTCACATTCTCACTAACCATGTAGGAGGGACAAGGTCCTCCTCTGCATCTTTGCCAACTCCAGTCATTCTGTGATCGTTTGAAGCCGTCTTGTGAGCGTGAGGCAGATCTCATGGTTTTATATTTCTCTGATGCATTGTAATGATGTATTGTACATCTTCTTATATGCCTTTTGTGTATCTTCTTCAGAAAATGTTCAATTTTTTTTTTTACATATTTTACATTTAAAATGCAACAGATTTTTGTATAATTTTGTAGCTTACCACTTGACTCTAATTCTAGTAGTTTTCTTTGATGGAGTCTTTAGGGTTTTCTATATATATTATATCATCTGCAAATTTAGCTTTGCTTACTATTTCCAATTTGGGTTCCTTTTGTCTCTTCTTGCCTAACTGCTCTGGCTAGGACCTCCAGCATTATGCTGAATAGTCTTGTCTGGTTCCTGATAATTAGACAAAATACTTTCAGTTTTTCCCATTGAGTATGATATTGGCTGTGGGTTTATCATATATTTATTATATCAATAAATTATTATGTTGATATGTACCTTCTAGCCCCATTTTATGTAGTTTTTATCATATATGGGAGTTGAATCTTGTCAAAAGCTTTCTCTGCATCTGTGATAAGATTGCATAGAATTTCTCCTTTCTCTGGTGATAATGGTACATTACATTAATAGATTTGTGTGATAAGATTGCATAGAATTTCTCCTTTCTCTGGTGATAATGGTACATTACATTAATAGATTTGTGTATGTTGAACCATCCTTGCACCCCTGGGATAAACCCACTTGGTCATGATGGATGATCCTTTTGATGTGTTATTGGATTCAATTTGCTAATATTTTGTTGAGGATTTTTGCATCCATATTAATTGGAGATTTGGTCTGTAATTGTCTGCTTTTGCTGTCAGTGTGATGTTGGCCTCATAGAAAGTATTTGGAAGTGTTCCCTGTTCTTCAGTTTTTTGACTTGATTGTCTTCATATTTAAATTTTTGAAACATTAGGAATTCTAGTGTTTGTGATAAAGAAAACTTCTGTCCCAATGTCACTTATTAAAAATCTTTCCAACACTAATTTGAGATTGCTTTTTTATTACATAATAGATTTCTATCAGTACGTGAGGCTAAATCTGAGCTTTCTTATTCCATTAGTTTGTCTTCTCATGTTAGTCCTCCACTATTAATTATTTTATTACTTATTAATAATTATAATAATTACATTTTAATAGAGTAATTATTAGTAGTAATGTATTGATCCCTGTTAGGGCTGGTTCTTTCTCATTTTTTTTGGACATTCTTATTTATTCCTCTTAATGAAGCTTTATAAAATACTTTTTCCTGGGAAAAAAGTATATTTTAAGTTAAATTATATTAATGCATATATTAATATAGGAAGAATATTCTTGATGATATTGAGTCTTGTGATAACACAGTGTATTTTCTATTTGTTAATTATATATCTGTGGGTTTCAGAAGCATTTTGTTGTTACCATACTGGTTTGAATATTTCTTACTAAGTTTATGACTAGATAAATATATATTTTTTGTTATTCTAAGTGGGATATGTTCTTGTGTTGTTTCTTCTGTCTGTTGTTCACCTATAGGAAGGCATTGGGTCTGTACATAATTTTCTGTCCTATTTTGCTGCTTTTCTTTATTTTTATTGTATTTTCTTGTTCTTGGTTTTCTGGGTGCCTAATCAGCTGCATCGTCTGCAAATAGAGGTAGTTATGCCTCTTTTTTTCTGATTTCTGTTCTTCTGATTGTATTTTCTTATGTGATTACATTGGTAAATACCTTCAGAGCAGTATTAAATAAGAATGGATATATAGTGAAGACCTATAACTATTTCGGCAGGAAATCCTCTTAATGTTTCCCTGTTAAGTAAAATATTGGCTTTGTAACTAATATGTATATATATTAAAGAAGTTTTCTTCAATTCTTATTATATTGAGTTTTAGGGTTTTTTTTTTAACATGAATGGGTATGAAAATTATCAGGCACTGTTCCAACATTTACAGACATCTTCTTGGTTCTTCTATGTTAATGTCTTTCCTAATATTAAACCATCATTGAATTCTTAGAATGATGGCATTTATATGAATGTGCTCTTTGATTCTTTTTGCCAAAATTTTATTAAAAATATCTGCAAGGGTAGTTGTAAATTGATAATGATTTTTTATTGTTTACAACATACCTGTGTATGTTACTGACTCTAAGACAAACTGCCCCATTTTACTTTTTCTCCCAGAGATGACGTCCAGGCGCCTCCACGCTCGCTCTCCACACAAGGTGGGGTCTTTCTGGTCTGCTGTAACCTCTTGCTCCATGGCTCCCTTTGCCTCTCAGCCTTGTTCAGCCCTGTGTCCAAGACAGTACAGAACTCAGGAAGCTCTCTGGTGGTTTATTTATTCTTGTTTAGTGTTTTCCTGAGAAAGACTTTCTAGGGCATTTTAAGTTCTAGGATTATCTGAATGACTGAAAGTCTCTTTATTCAGCCCTCACTAGTTGAGCATTTGGATATAGAAATTCAGGTCAAAAATCATTTTTCTCAGTATTCAGAAGGCAGTTCAACCATCATTTTAATTTGCTATTCAGAAGTTCAGCGCATGCTGGTCTGTGAGCTGTCCCACCACTTTGGAAACCCGGAGCGCCACCTGTTTTCCACCCGGGTTCTGATGTTTGAGGCCTCACGACCTTAATGTGCTAGAGTGCCGTTTCCATCTGCCAGTGCCTGTGCTCACTGCTAGCTGTTTTTCTTGAATTGTTTATTGGATCATTTTCTCCTCCTGATACGTTCTTTCTGCAACTCTTGTTATTCAGATATTGAATCACACACAGTTTTCCTCTCATCTCCTATTTTGACTTTCTTATGTTTTTGTTCTGCTTTTTAGAAAAGTGACTCAGCTTTCTCTTCTGCCTCCCTTTTTTTTTTTTTTTTAAAGAAAGGTGCAGGCAGGAATGAAGGATAGTAGGCAGGCAGGCAGAGAGAGGAGGAAGAAACATTTATGTTATTTAGGTGTTCATCATGGTGATTCATCTTGGTTGTCCTCTCCAGCCCCAGATCTTGAACATGGGTCCTTTGGATGTGTGTGAACTACATCTGGTAGCCTTATCCACTATACTACAGGGTATTCCATCTTCTACCCCTTTAACTAAATTTGTTGTCTGTAGTATTTAATTTTTTCCTGAACATTCCGATTTAAATAGCGTGTTGTTTCATAGATACAATTCCTTATCCACTTTTTTCTGATGATACTTATGTATATTTTGAAAATCTTTATTGTATTTGCATTTTCTGTTTTTGTTTTTTTTTTTTTTTTTAGCCCCTCCCTCCCTGCTGCCTCCTCTTTATTTTTTTCATGAGATAACCTCTTTCTCTTGTTGGGAAGCTGTTCTCAAAAGTCTGGTGTCATTGGCTGTTTGTTCATAGTTCAGGGTGAGACACTAGGAGGCTAATTGAACATTCTGTGTATGAGCTTTACTGCAGTGATGTCAGGTAGCTAAACAACTTTAAGTTTCTTCAAATGTCAGTATCAAATGGTCCTTTATTTTTAACTTAAATCCCCCATAAATCTCTCATATGACCTCTTGCCTAAAACTGAGACTAAACACCTGGAATTTGGCTGTAAAAAGGGACTGCAATGATATACCATCCACTATGTAACTTTATACTTAAAAAGCAGACTGTTTCAGTCTGTGTCACAAGGCCACCTCTCTGCTTGAGATTGTCCACTGGCTTTGTCTGTTCTGGAGGACTGAGCCTCACAGTGCTGCAGATCTGGGGGATGGTTGCCTTCATCCATCTGTTATACAGCATCCTTTTTTTTTTAGCCCCCTGTTGGTCCTGTACCTACCATTCTACTCCAGACCTTTCTGGAGCTCTAGGCAAGTGACATCTCAGAGTTCTATATCCATCTCTGTTTTCACTTTTTATGGCACATATGTTCATCAAAATGTTTGTTTTTGTCGGTTACCTTTAGAGAAAGGGGTAGAAAGTCTTTGGTCTTCTTAAAATCTGTACTCTAAGGTTAACCTTGTTAAAACATGTCACATGATGTCACCTCTCCTGCCCTCACTGAACTGTAAAACCCCTCAGTTCTTTCTATTGAAATTTTATGGAAACCCAGGCTGGTTGATCTGGCCTTTGGGTCCTGCATGAACCCATAGTATGTAGTGCATAGTATATACCTCTCCTTTTTTCTCACTTTGCTGTCCTTACTCATGATCTTCCAGCTACTCTCACCTGTCTCACTGTGGCCTGCTGTACTTCCTTCATGTGACTAGCTCTTCATCATTCAGATCTTACTTGAGTTCCTCTCTCGTTTTCTATGACCTTCATAGTTAGGTTATGCTGCTGTAACAAGCAGTGTCCACGTTGCAGAACTGTAGGGAACAATGATTCTTGTTCATCCTGGAACCTGAGCTGCAGAACCACCTGAAACTGAAGCATGGCCTTCTGTGGCATGGCAATAAAGAAGAGCACAGCAAAATCTGAATCTTCAAAAATGGAAACAGCATATCAGATACACTCAGATTCCATTTGTCAGCGCTAGTTATATGGCCAAACCTAATTTCAAGGCACTAAGGGAAATTCAGTCTTATCAGTGCCTGGGAGACAAAGGACAGATACTTGGTGAACAACGCTAATGACTACCACAGCAGTTTTGACCAACTAGTGTATCGTAGCAGTTATTAGTTGAGTTCTTCAGAGAAACAGTCAATAACACGGGCACACAGAGGCATGCGTGCACGTGCATACACATAAGATTTATTGTGAGGGAATGGACTGTAAGAAACTGAACTTGAAAACTAGGGGTTAGTGTTAGAAGGAATAATCACTTAAAGGACTCTTATCTTAATTTGGAAATTTCTTGAAAGTAGAGATTTGCATTCATTGCAAATGCTCATTTTAGTGGAGACTGGTTTTGGAAACAGATTTAGACACGTCTAAAGGCAGTAAGATTCTCAAAGGTACTTTGATTTGTATGTGATTCAGTGTTTTGTCTTTTAACATCTATGTTACAGATTTCTAGTTGCACACTATTTTATGGAATGATTCAGCTTTAGTAACTGAAAATTACAAGGCAATCTGCAAAGAACACAGGATTATCAGTAGCACTCAGTAATGTATAAGGGCCAGTTTCTTTCCTGTAGTTATGTGTGAAATGATAAGTGGATATAGGACTATTTGTGGTCAGCTTATATTTTCAGTGAATTAAATTCCATTTCAGTGGATTAAATATAGGTATGGATATTAGTTGTTTACCTTGTGTATTCCTTTCTCACTTTCAAAACCATTGAAGAATAGCATCCACATTGGAAAGTGAATATGTGGGCATTGTAATGTATTTTCAGTGGGCTATCAGTAATGTATAGTCACAGTCCCCATCAAGAAATACTCTTTAGCAGCCGTCTTCATAGATGTGCCCTCACCCCAGAGTCGGGGAGCGCTCCATTCTCTTGACTTCTGTGGTCTGTGTCTGATATTCAGCTGTTTTGATCTTTATCTGTTTGGTATGATATCTTGTATATTGTGTTGTGAGTGACTTTAGGGAGAGAAATATGCACTGAATTTAGCTGGTCCATTTAGCTTCATTGTCATGCAGTTTTTAATTATGTTTCATTGAATGACCAAACCACACCGCGTTTTTATCTCATCGTATGGTAGTGGACATTGAGTTGCTTCTAGTTTTGGGTTATTGCAAAACTGCTGTTTGAAATATGTATGTAGATCTTTTGGTGGCCAAGTGCATGCATTTTTGTTGAGTATGTCTATCTGGAGTAAAACATTCAACTTTTAATATATAATTGTGAACTTTTCTAAAGCAGGGTACCAATTTACACTACTATTAGCAGGATATGAGTGTCCTTTGCTCATATCCTTGCTTGTAATTGGTATTTTAACTTTTATCATCCTAATGTATTTCTTTATAAGCAAATTCTCAATTTTAATGCCATCCTATTAAGCAGTTTATTTGAATATACCCTATAAGAAATCCACCTATTTCAAAATCATGAAAATAGTTTGCCATATTCTCTTCCAGAAGCTTATAGGTTTAGATCCATAATCTATGGGGTGTGTGATTTGTTTCCCTCCCATATGGATGCATATCTAATTGACCCAGTATTTGTGGAAAGTTATCTTAAATCTCCTGCTCTGCAGTGCAGTTTTGATTGCGTTAATCAGTTTCCATATATGCATGAGTCTGTTTCTCAGCTCTCTGTTCTTTTCCATGCATTTATGTGACTCCCGTTTGACACGACTTAATTAATATAACTTTACACCAGTCTTGATATGTTACAGATCTTCCAATTAGATCTTTGCTGTTACTGTCTTCTTTGATACTTTATGTGACATATCTTAATTTGTAACTGGCTATCCTTTGTTATTTGTATTTTCATACAAATTTCAGAATAATTTTAAGTTATACGCCAAAAAAAATTCCATTAGGATATTGATTGGAACGTCACTAAAATTGTTAATCACTTTGAGGAAGAAATAACATTTTTTCAATATTAATCTTCTAATATAGAAATATGCTGAATCCCTTTACTATTTAGGTCATTCTTGCATTTTCTCACTGTTTTATGACTTTCTGGATAAAGACCATGCATATCTTTGTTAGAGTTATTCCTGTATCTAACTTTTTGGGGTGACTTTGATAACAATATCTTAATTTTTTATTTATTTACTGTTATTAGTAGATCGAAATAGTGATTTTCTGTATAGACCCTGTATCTACTAATATTATTGAAATTACTTATTCAATAATTTATACGTAGGTTTTTCTTACTTTACAAATAGAAACACGACATCTCTGAATAGCGACAGCTTCATATCTTTTCCAGTTCATATATATCTGATTTCTTTTTCCTGGTTTATTGCACTGATTAGATCCTCTAGTACAGATTGAATACAGGTGGTGAATACAGCTGTCTTCACTCATTGTCACCTGCAGCAAGAACTCCCAACGTCTCACTGTGTATGATTTTTGTGCTGTTGGTTTTATGTCCATACCCTTTTCCAGACTAAGGTGTTTCCCTCTATTCTTAACAAAGCTGGTCATGCTATATTGTTCTTTTGTGTTGGTTTCTGGTCACTATATGCATATATGTAATTTGTTCCATCTTCGTTTCTAGTTTTAATTTTTTTATTTTGTAATTTCTTCAGATGGGTGTTTGGGTCATTGCTTTTCATCCTCTCATTCCTTATATATTCACTTAATGCTATAAATTTCCTTTAAAATATTTCAGAAATGTGATAATTAGTACTTTGATTTTCAATCCTTTCATTATATTTCCTAATTTTTATTGTAACTTTCATCAATATGCTTGTTATTTAGATATAAAGATTTTAGTCTTCAGTAATACATATTTTTTTGCTTTTTTTTAATTGAAGTGACCTTGATTCAACAAGACAATGTACATTTTAGATGTGCAAGTTCACTTATCAAATATATGATAACATACCATGCCCAACACCATTTTTCTAATAGTCTCTACCACTATCATTGGGTTCCACCACCCTTTCTTCCCACCTCCAACGCCTTCTTCTCTGGTCACCTCAGTATGTTTGTCAGTTTCCCAAGGTTAATTTTTTTTCGTCTCTTTATTTGCTTTGTTTCCTTATATTCCATATATGAGTGAGAAAATCAGTAATTTGTGTTTCTATTTCTGATGTGTTTCACTTAGCATAATCCCTTCTAGTTCCATCAGTGTTGTTGAAAATGACAGGATTTCATCTTTTTTTTTAGACAACTGAATAGTATTCCATTTTGCATATAAACTACATCTTCTTTCCAATCATCTGTCCATTAGCACATATGTAATTTCCAGCTCTTGACCATTATAAATAATACTGCAATGAACATGGGGATGCATTTATCTCTTTTAATTAGTGTTATTGTGTTTGAGAGGTAAATAGCCAGTAGTGGGATAATGGGATTATATAGAATTTTCATTCTCAATTTTTGGGAACTTTCCATACTGCTTTCCATAAAGATTGCATTAATTTATGCTTCCACTGACTGTTTAAGGGTTCCCCTTTGTCTTCATCTTTACCAAAATTTGTTGTTTCCAGTCCTTTGGATAATAGCTTTTCTCACACGCATAGGAGATATCTTATTGTCATTTTGAGTTGCATTTCCATAATAAAAGGGAGGAGGAACATCTTTTCATGTGCCTCTTGGTTATCTGTATATCTTCTTTAGAGAAGTGTCTCTTCAAATCTTTTGCCCATTTTTTGATTGGAATGTTTGTTTTTCTGCTGTTTGGTCATGAATTCCTTATATATTTTGCATGTAAGATGTACAAATGTTTTCTCTCATTCAGTAGGATGTCTTTTTGTTTTGGTGATTGTTTCTTTCACTGTGCAGAAGTTTTTTTAGTTTGATGTAGTCCTACTTGTTTATTTTTGTTTTTGTTTCTCTTGGCACTGAGGTTGAGTCCCCAAAGACATCTTTTAGACCTGTGTCATGGAACATACTTCCTATGTTTTCTTTTATGAACTTTTTTCAGGTCTTACATCCAAGTGTTTAATATAGTTTGAGTTAATTTTTGTATATTGTGTGCCCTGTTGGAGCAGCAGTTATTCAGTTGCCTCCAAAGGAGCAAGCCACATAGGCCTGGGTTCGAGTCCTGACCCCGGGAGAAGCAACCAGTGTGAACAACTAAATAAAAATAAAATAAAGATGCTTGAATACTCCTCTCTCTTCCTGACTCTCTGCCTAGTCATCTTCACTCCCTCTGTGCACCTTTCCTTAAAAAAAAAAAGTTGCGTATAATGTTAGAGAGTGATCTAGCTTTATTCTTTTGCATGTGGCTGTCCAATTCCCCCAGTATCATTTATTGAAAACACTTCCCTTTTACATTATCTGCTCCTGGCACCTTTGTCATGTTAACCAGTTACATATGTGTGAAGTCTCATTTCTGAAGTGTCAGTTTTTTCCCACTGATCTGTGTATCTGTTTATAAACAGTACCATAGTGTTTTGATTATTAAACTGCTTTGTAGTAAAGTGAGATCAATGAGTGTGATATCTTTACTTTTTTTTTCCTGTGACTGTTTTGGTTATTTGGGTTTGGTGAGTGTTTTTTTGTGATTCCATACACATTTAAACTTTTTTGTTTTATTTTCTTGAAAACTGTCAAGGGAATTTTGATTGGAATTATATTAAATCTGTATATTGTTTTAGGTAAGATGTTCATTTTGATAATGTTAACTTTTTTCAGCCATGAGTGTAGAGTACCTTTCCATCTCTTTGTATCTTCTCTTTCTTTTAATGTCTTATTTTCGTTGTACAGTTCTTTCACCATTGTTAAGTTTATTCCAAGATATTTAACTCCTTTTGATTGTAAATTAGATTATTTTTCTAATTTTTCTCCTCATTTCATAAAAAATGCAAAAGAATTTTGTATATTAATTTTGTAGGCTATCACTTTACTGTGCTTATTAATTTTAATAGGTTTTTTTTAGGTGAAATCTTTAGGGTTTTCTTTGTATATTGTCATGTCATCTACAGATAGTGATAATTTTACTTCTTTTCCAATTGAATTTCAGTTATTTCTTCTTGCCTCATCACTCTGGTTAAGACTTTAAGTACTATGTTCAATAACAGTGATGAGATTGGATACCATTGAATATCATGTTGACTTTGGGTTTATTGTATGTGGTCTTACTATGTTGAGTTTGATTCCTTCTATCCCTGTTTAATTGAGTTTTTTTAATGTAAATGAGTGTTCAATCTTGTCAAATGCCTTCTCTGTGTCTGTTGATAAGATCATAGGATTTTTTTCCTTCCTCTTATAACGGTATAGTACATTAGTAGATTCACATATCTTGAGGCATTCTTCAGTCCCCAGGATAAATCTCACTTGGATGACGTTTTTGATGTGTTGTTTCACTTTTGTTTGCTAATATTTTGATGAGGATATTTACATCTTAAGTTCACTAGAGATATTGACCTGTAATTTTCTTTTTTGTGTGTGATGTTCTTGTCTGGCTTTTTGGTATTAGTATAATATTGACTTTGTAAAAAATGTGTGCTGTTCTTCAGTTTTTTGAAATAGTTTGAGAAAAACTGGTATTAATTCTCCTCTGAAGGGTTAGTAAAACTTCATAGTAAAGCCATCTCATCTTGGGCTTTCATTTTTTGGGAGACTTTCGTTTACTTCTTCATTTTCCTTGCTTCTGGTAGTTGTGTTTAGAACTGGTATTGTGGTGATGAATTCCTCTAATTTTTGCTTATTGGAAGAGCTTTTTATCAGTCCTTCACTTCTGAATGATAATCTCGCAGGGTATAGTATCCTAGGTTGAAAATCCTTTTCTTTCAGCATTTTGAATGTATCATGCCATTCTCGTCTGGTCTGTAGAGTTTCAGTTGAGAAATCCACTGGCAATCTTATGGGAATGTCTTTGTGTGCAGCTCTTTTTTCTCTGGCTGCTTTTAAGATTCTTTATCTTGTATTGTTGACATTTTGATGACAGTGTGTCTAGGTATAGGTCTTTTTTGGGTTTTATTGGGATCTCTTTGAGCTTCTTGGGTCTGGAGGCTTTATTCTTCAGGTTAGGGAAATTCTCAGCTATTATTTCTTCAAATATAGTTTCTGCCCCCTTTTTTTCTCTCTTCTCCTTCTGGGATCCCTGTGATGCAAATGTTCCTTTTGATGTTTTCTCATAGGTCTTGAATGCTGTGTTTATTTCTTTGCATTCTTTTATCTCTTTGCTGGTTTGCATGAGTGTATTCTTTTGCCCTATCTTCTAGTTCACTGATTATATTGGAGGCTTCATCCATCTTTTCTTGTGTCCCTCTATTGAATTCTTTAGTTCAGCTATCTCATACTTCATTTCTTTGATATCTTGCTTAATTTCTTCTCTTTTTTGTTGTTCTCTTTTTCTTCCTCTATTAGTTTCTTGATTTCCATGAGTATGCTTATCGTTGTTGATTCATCATTTTATGTGTACTCCTCTGTTTCTTTGTTCTGTTTGGCATTCTGTTTATGTTCCTGTGGATTAGGTTTCCCTTGTAGTGATGGCCTTGTGTAGGGTATCAACTTTCACCAAGTAATCATGGATCTTGGTTTGAATACTGCTATGTCTTGAGTTTTGTGGCGTCACCACTGGTTGGGTTTATTGAAGTTCTTATATGGACCCTCTGTTGAGACCCAAGAGTTCAGCCTATGGGGTTGAAGTTTGTATGGGGGTTGTGGACTGGGGGTCCCCCCAGCGTCCCAGCTCCGAACTGGAACGACCACCTTGTTGACCCACAATCAGCAATCAGGCTATAGTTTCACCTCCACCCACAGGGTTCACTAGTTGGCAGCATTGATGGTTTCTCCCTCTGGGAGACTTTCTTTTTCCTTTAAGCCTGGGGGTAGGGTCCTGAGGCTCTGGCACAATATGGTGGGAGGGCAGCAGGGTGGGGGATTACCCTAGCCGCCCAGGATAATTTTCCCACCAGGGCTTCTGTTCAAACCACCAAGACACTGGTCTTCTACACTGCACCAAGACCCTCTCCCCTGGTGCCTACTCTCAGCCCTGCTGGGCAGACCCTCTGCTGCTTTTGTGATTCCTGGGAGATCTGGTTATTCCTCCAAGTTCCACCCTTCCACCGTGGCCTGAATCCTGAATCTTCAGTGTAACTCTGAACCCTGGCATTGTCACCTACCTTTTGTGGTCATGGTTGCTGCTGTGTCTCTACAGCCTCTGTGCCTGCTTTTTTTGCTGTTTATTTCTGGAAAATTCTTAGTTGCTCTGTGGGGAGGACGTAGGTCTCAGTCCTACTAGGTTGCCATCTTGACTCTGTTCTCTAAATAGTTGTGTTTAGACTTTCTCTTTCTTCGTGATTCAGTCTTGGTAGGCTGTATGATTCTAAGAATTTTTCTATGTTCTCTAGGCTATTCTGTGTTGGCATATAGCTGGTCTTAATAGTTTCTTATGATATTTTGTATTTGTTACAACTTATTTTATTTCTGATTCTAGTTAATAGTTTTCTCCCTAGTTTTTATTACCCTAGCCAAAGATTTGTCAATTTTATCTTTTCAAAAAATCAGATTTTGTTTTATTGATTTTTTTTGGATTTTTGTTTGTTTCAATTTTATCTATTTCTGCTTTTTGTTATATAACTTCTAATGACTTTGGTTTCATTTGTTCTTTCTTGTGTTTGCTTTAGTTGTAGGGATAACTTGCTTGAGATTTTTTTTTCCTTGAGGTATCCTGAAATTGCTATCAAGTTTCCTCTTAGTACTACTTTTGATGTGTCCCATTAGATTCTTTTTTTTTTTTAAAGGAAGGATGAAGGCAGGCAGGAATGAAAGTGAACAGAGGTATAAGCAGGCAAGAAGAGAAATGAAGAAGAAGCACTTTATTTAGTTGTCCTTCCTGGCCATTTCCCTGACCCTGGGACACAAACTGGGATCCCTGGGATGTGTGTGAGTACTCCAGTCAATGGTGACCAACCAAACCACTACTCCACCAGAGTGCACCATCTCCTATATTTCTGATAGTTTGCATCATTCTTGTCTCCTAGTGTTTTTAATTTCTCATTTGCTTTCCTCTTTTACCCAGTAGTCTTTAAGCATATTGTTTAGCCTCCATATATTTTAGAATTTTCTAACTTTCTTGTGCTTGAGTTCTAGTTCATGCCATTGTGATCAAGGAAGATTCTTGCTATGATTTCAATCGTTGCAAATTTATTTCCATAAGCCTTCGAGAAGAATATGAATTCTTTAGTTGTTGGAGTGTTCTGTAAATGTGTATTAAGTCCTCTTTTCTGATTGTCATTTAAAGCTGCTATTTGTTAATTTTCTGTCTTGTTGATCTGTTAACTGTATGTGGGATAGTGATGTCTACCATTATTGTCTTGCTGTCACTGGCTCTTTAGTTCTGTTACATACTTGCTATGTTTATTTTGATGCTCCCTCATTTGGTGCCTATATGTTAAGTATTACGTTTTCATGCTGAATTTACACCTTAATCATTATTTTACTGTCTCCCCCTCTCTTCTGTTAACTTTTTCAGTTGGAAGTCAATTTTATCTGATATAAGTATGACTGTCCCTGCCTTTTTGAGATTACTTTTGACTGCAGGATTGTTCTCCAGCCTCTGACTTTGAGTCTGTGTTTGTGTTTAGAACTTCAGTAGGCACCAGAGGAAACAGGGTTTTGTTTTATAATCCACCTTAGCCATTCTGTGCTTTTTGATGGGTGAGTTCAAGTCCTTTAACATTTATGGTGATTATTGATGTTACTATTTATTGCCATTTGCTACTTGTTTCTTCGGGCATTGTTGCACAGTAAGTGTATATTTGTACATCTTTTATTCTCTTGTGCTTTAAAAACTTATTATTATGTTTCATTTCCCTTTTCGTTTTATTCTTTATTTTATCTATGGATTTATGTTTGGAGGTTATTCTTGGGTTTATAGTTAAGTTTGTCTGTGTTAGGGAACTAGCTAGACATTATCAATTGATGAAGGGTCCTAATGGACAAAGACTGCTATTAAGGAACACCTACTATTTATGAGCACTGGGTGAGAGCCCCTAATGAACTCTGAGGCTTTCTTATTAAGAAAACCCTCGCAAGCCAGAGACTCTAAAAAGAGAAATATCCGTCCTTCCAGAAAGAATCACTCAGATTCTCTGAAGGCCAGAGACATCTCTCATGCCCTGGGACTTTCCCAAACACATGAGCATGTGCAGACATGCTATAGTGTAACCCATAGTAACCTATGAAGACAATTAGCATTAATTGCTATTGCTGTTTGGGCACCCACCAAGCTCCCATGTGTTTTGTTTAAACAGTTATGGGAAAGAACATGTGCAGTAACAGTTTGGTTATATAACTCTACCTATCAATCAACAGGAAAGACAGGAGCAGAATCCACCCCAGGGGAAGGCCTAGGGAGGAGTAAGTGGGGAATAGAAGCCTCAGGAAGGATTACCTGTGCTGTACCCACTTGGGGCAGGCCTTTCCTCCTCTCTGAGGATGCACTGTCTCTTTAATAAACCTGCACTGCTTTTGCTTGCAGTAAATCTTATTTTGCAATAAAATATCTTTCCTATATCTGTGTCTTGCTTGAATTCTTTCCTGTGGGGGTACAAGGAAAGACATAGGTCTAGAAATTGAAAGAGTACTAAAGAATTGGGAGAATAAAAACAAATCAAAAACAAACCTGATAACACCTACAGTTTTTAAACTTGAAAGTGAGTTAGTAGAGTGATTATTCTAACAAACTACCTTTTACTCTCCTTTTCCACATTTTATGTTTTTGGTGTCTTGCTGCTTCTTAGTGAGGTTTCTTTTCATTTTATGGCAATCTCTTTAGAGTATTTCTTACTAGGTTGGTTTAGTTGTTAACGATAAATTACTTGCAATATTTTTCCTGGAAAGCTCTTTATTGCTCCTTCAGTTCTTCACTACTCTAGTAGTGTAGAGTATTCTTGGTTGGAAATCCCTTTCTTACAACACTGAATATATTATGCCACTCTCTTCAGGTCTGTAAAATTTCTGCTGAGAAATCTGCAGTCTTATGGGGGTTGTTTTGTATGTGACTCATTTTTCTATAGCTGACTTTAAAATTTTTCTGTCTTTGATCTTTTTATTTTAATTGCATGTGTCTTGGGGTGTTTGTGTATGTTTGGATTTGTTTTGTTTGGAACTCTTTGAGCTTTCTGGGTCTGGATTTCTATTTCTTCCCCAGGTCAGGGAAGTTTTCAGCTTTTATTTCTTCAAATAAGATTCTGCCCCTTTCTCTCTCACTCTTCTGGATGTGACTGTTGTTCCTCTGTATATTACCCTATAAATCTCATATGCTGTCTTCATTTCTTTTTGTTCTTTTTTCTCTTTACTGATCAGCTTGGGTGCTTTCCATTGTCCTATCTTCTAGCTTACTGATTCAATTGAAAGCTCATTCTAGTCTTCTTTTGAGCTCTTCTGTTGTGTTCTTTAGCTCTATGAATTCTGTTTGAAACTGCCACATATTTTCTGTCTTTGTTGTAGTTTTCTTCTGCTCATCCATTGTTTTTCTGATTTCAGTGAGCATCACTAAAATTGTTGCTTTGAAATATTCTTCAGGTAGTTTACTTAATTCATTTACATTCAGATTTTTTCCTGGGATTTTGTTTTGATCTGTCACTTCAGGTATATTTCTCGGTCTCTTCATTCTTTTTAGTACTCTATTTATTTGTATGGGTTAAAATAAATGACTTTCCTGCCCTGATGTAATGACCTTATGTTAAGGTATCAGGTTGCAGAGTATAGGCCTATGGTGGTGCCCTGAAATGCTGGGCTTTCTGTTGTGGTGTGACCTCTGCATCCATCAGAATGGTTGGATCTGCAGAGCCAGCACTGTGTGGGGGCACAAGAGTTAAGCCTTCAAAGTTGGGATCAGAGCAGGGAATGCAAAGAGGTTGATTTAGGACTTTTCCAGCAGACTAACACTGTAACTGTTGCCTCAGCTGTGGTCTAGCTGTAGTCAAGCTGTAGTCAAGCTGTTTGCCCCGAGTCACAGGCATGACTAGAGGTAGGAGGAAAGAGACTAGGAGGTGTGGGCCCGTGCCACAAGCAGACCACACACCAAAAGAGGCCACTGGTGAGAGGGGTTGGGTGTCTCCTGGGATCCTTGAGAAACAGTTGCAGCAAAACATGCTGTCCCTGAAAGTCAGTCCTCCAGCTGGGCAGCAGCCTCAGCAGGAACCATACATAACCAGCCCTGTGTCTCTAGCTGTTTTAGTCTACAAGTGGCAGTCAGATGTGCAGAGATTTTTAGCAGTATCCCCAGGCAGATGCAAAACTGCCAAAACCTCTTGCTACAAAAGCACTTAGCTACTTGTGCCAAGGTTGTAGATATGACCTCCTGTTGCCACCCTGGGCAGCTGTGATTCCCCTTAGCCAGGAGAACTACCAATATGAAGACAAACTGTCCATACCACAAGTGCACTGGGGATGGAGGACTGGTCTTTCAACCTCAGGACCGAGCTGTAACGTGGTAGCCACCAGTGCTGGTGCCACACAGACCTCAGAGTCCCTGGAAAGCATGTCCATCAGCATCTTCTTCACTGGGAGGCTGCCCCATTTCCCATGCTCTTGCTAAGGTGTTTGATTCAACAGATCTGTACACTTCAACTACTGATCAGCACCCTGGGTTCTCTATCTTGTGTGCTGTGCTCCCCAGAAGCCTATTGATCTCAAAATTATCTTATTTCCATGCCAGGTTGTGTGTTTGTGAGCCATTTCCCAGGTGTGGTGGCATTCCCTTCACCCCTGGAAGAGACTCTGTATCTCTGGTGACCTCATGGACCCCAAGGTTTCAGAAGGGGACACTTTACGCTGAGACTGTACCTCAGCTCCTATCCTTTTACAATGAATTGTGTCCTTTCTCCTTGTAGAGATGCTAGTCCCCATTCTTTTTCAAAGGCTTTTGTTCTTAAATGACTGTAGTTTTTGTGTGTGTGTA
This sequence comes from Solenodon paradoxus, assembly GCA_004363575.1. NCBI lineage: Eukaryota > Metazoa > Chordata > Mammalia > Eulipotyphla > Solenodontidae > Solenodon > Solenodon paradoxus. The sequence continues at coordinate 519,456 of RJWH01000471.1, read as the reverse complement.
TGTGGGGAGGATGTGATTTTGAGGTTTTACTAATCTGCCTCTCGGAATCACTCTCTAGTTTCTTTCTCATGTGACTTTCCAATTCTCCCAGCACCACTGGTTTAAAATACTTCTTTCTTCACCGTATGTGCTCTTGGTTCCTTTGTAGTAAATTAACTGACCATGTATGTGTGAGTTATTTATGGGGAAATCAATTCTTTCTTTTGCCATTGATTTCATCTTTAGTTATGTTGTTGGCAGAGAGCAGACTAGTTTTAGTTCTTTTAAGTTTGTAGAATCTGGTACTACTTGTGTGTGGCCCATTGTGAGCATTTCAGGGCTTTTGAGGAGACTGAACATTAGCAGTTTGATGCTCACGTGTCAGATCATGTTTGTTCAGGGCTTTTATATTCTGCTGTATACTTAGGAACTTTCTTCTTTATTTTATTCATTATGTTAAAAGCTTTGGATGTAGTTTTGTCTTTTTCCTTCCAGTTTTGCGAACCTTTGGCTTTATGTTTCTTCTTATCTATGTTAAGTACATAACTTTTAGAGTATTTCCTAATAACTTCAATCTTTTTATTCTGAAATGACTCTTTCCTTAGTAGTACTTTACATTAATTGGGCCATAAGCCATAATATAAAACACCAGAAAGCATATGTCTGTTATAAGGCCACAGTGGAATTAAAGTAGACATCAGTAACAGAAAGATAACTGGAAACCTCAAAATGTTTGGAGAGTAAACATATCTGAGAAGAAATATCAAGAGATTTTTAAGTTTTGCTGAAATTGTCAAAAATTTTGGAATATAACAGAAACTCACTGAGGGTAATGTGTAGCATTGAATGTGTATAGTAGAGAAGAGGAAAGATCTAAAATTGGTCATCTAAATGTCCACCTTAAACAAAAGTTCAAGAAAAGATGTAAGCAGAAGGAAAATGAAAATTAGAACAGAAGTTGATGAAAGTTTAAATAGGAAATCAATTTAATAAGTAAAACAAAGCTACAAAATCTCGTTCTTTAGAAAGGTCAATAAAATAAGAAGATCTCTAGTCAGGACTGGCTAGAAAATAAAAAGACATTACCAATACCAGAAAGGAAAGAGGGACTGTCACAAGTTTTCTGACCATAAGAGGATATTAAAGGAATACTACAAACAGTTATGTCCCCCCAAGTTTGGTAAACTAGATGGAATGGGCTAATAATTCCTTGGAAGGAACAATCCATTCAAGTAGAAATAGATAATTGGAATAGTTCTACATGTACTAAAGAAATTGAACCAATAACTAATAAATAACCTTTCAGAACTAATAAGATGTCCTAATAGATGAAGGGGATTGCTTTAAGTCTGAGTTGTTGGGATAAAGACCATCAGTATCACCTAGGACTTGTCAAAGTTACTTGAGCCACCTCACATCCATTAGGATGACAAGCATTAAAACAGAAAGTTGGCAAGAACATGGAGAAATTCAAACCCTTGGTGAGAATGTAAAATGATTCAGCCACTGTGCAGAACAGTCGGAGTTTCCTTTATAAACAAGTTAGAACTACTGTATGATCCAGCAGTCCTACTCCTTGGTATATAATGCGAAATAATTGAAAGCAGGGGCTCTAAGAGACATTTGCACATCATGTTCATAGCAACATCATTTATAATAGCTAAGCAGTGGGAGCGAGTTCATCTACTGGGAAGAGGCAACAATGTGATACATGCACACATTGCTAATCATTGGTTATTTTCTGTCTTAAGTCTACGTTTTATACATTTTAAGATGCTTCAGTGTTTCTATCATAGTGTCTTTGTTCTTTCATCTGAATGTATATGTATGATCTGAAAGATTGTATTATTACTGTTCACCATTAGGTGTGACTAGCATACTTTACATTCTTACCAATAAATTCCTTACTGTAATACTTATCAAATTCAGAAAGTTGACACTTAAACTGAGAAATTTCTGTATATTTTAATGTAGTTCTTAAAATAGATATTCATAAATTGTAATTATGATTTGTATTATTTTTCAGTTATGTGTCTTATTTGGGTCTATTCAGCTTATTCTTATGTTTTTTTAACTTGAATGTTGGTTCTATTTTTTTATTATCCTCTCTGTGGAGCAGTTTTTATTTATTTATTTATTTACTTATTATTATAAGTAGTAGTGGGAAGAAATAGGATACTTCCTAATGTAATGAACAAACAACACCTAATCCAAGTACATGAACATTTCTAATAGTGTGGGTTCACTTGTGTTATCCTATTATTTCTTTTTATGGTTTTTAATATTTTCATTTATTAATGTTATATAAAGTTCAAAATTTTAAACCATGAGTATAAGAAGTACCAAGACTTAGGTTATTTAAATTCCATCTTGTATGGATCTGTCAAATTTCGCACAATGGCTATTTCTCCTTGAGAAAACCTTAACTTTTTGACCTTTATGAAGTAATGAAGTGAATAATGATACTTATGAAGTAGTTGGTGATATGGGTAGTAGAAAAGAAATTAAACACTGCCCATACTGCATCCTACATTAGTATACCAGTAATCAAGTGGTGGTAATAGTTACTTCTATTGATAATAATTCATTTTGTAATCCATGCTTTCTTTCCTTGTGTTTTTTGTATGTTCCTACAGCTAAAGAAGTAAGCAGGTCATGGCACGTTTAACAAAAAGACGGCAGGCGGATACAAAAGCTATCCAGCACTTGTGGGCCGCCATTGAGATCATACGGAACCAGAAGCAGATTGCCAACATTGACCGTATCACCAAGTACGTACATCTGCACAGAAGTGCCCCTGTAAGGCCTCATGTAAGACTTTGGGGGAATGAGGTTCAAAATATCTTATTTACTATGCTAAATAATATATACCAGTTGCTTTGTGCATTGCAGATGTGGATAGTTGTTAGAAAAGCAAATATAGAAACATACACAAGCAGCTTGTGTTTAGAGGTTTTATAACTAAGCATTAGGTAAACATGCTATCAGTACATACTATTTATGATGTTTTTTAGTTACCAGTTTTTTTAAAGCTCTTGGAAACAAATTTTTAAGTTTTTAAAAGACTTAACCACTTGCTTTTATGTAAACTATCTGAAAACAGTCTGCCATTTATTATCATAATATAGGACAGGTAAGGTATATGTGGTAAATAACACCTAATTGCTTCATGGCACACTAACCAAGGTTTTTAACAATTTTTTTCTATATTTTGGAAGTAATGTTAAACAAATCATCAATTAAATTAAGAAAGTTCTATTTCTATTTTCTAATGCATTTATCTTCATCTCAAGATTAACCATAGAAAAAAATCACTTCTATGAATGCTCTATGTGTTCTTTACTAAAATAGGAAAGTCTTCAAATAGACAACAAAATTGGTTTTGTTTTGTTTCTCTTGAGTATTTTTAAAGCAATAAAACTAAATTAAATGTTTGAATGATTTTTTTTTTTTATAGTTTAGATAGGTTTCTTTACACTTACTTCGCCCATACTCTTGATGCTAACTGTAAAATGGAAAGCAGATGATTTACAAAAGTTCATTAATTAAATGCTTGTTTTGTCACTAGTAACAAACACAATTGAGTGAATATATTTTCTTTCTATTATTCTGGTGAAGCAGATTTTAATAACCTTTATGGTTTATTAAGATGGTAGGGTGGAAGAAAGAAAAATGAATGTTCCTCTCTGAATTGACCCTCTGAATATTTTAAAGTTGCCTGTATACAACTTGAGCTTCTAGAGGCTAATGGAGGAAAAAGAAATAGGTAACAGCTATGTGGAAATTAAGAATAAAATAAATAGAACATTTATATATTTCAAATGTTATATTGTTAAGTTACAAGTTATAATGAGGTGATACTGTCATAAAAATGTATTTTACAGCTTTGCAGTTACATAAAAGGCAGTATATATTTTCCTGTGGTTGAATTGTTTTAAAAACCATGTAGTTTATTTTTGTTAATACTATTTGCACAATAATGTAGAAATAAGATTTTGTTCTTTGATTTAATATTTGAAGCTAAAGGTATTTAAACTTGATTGAACTATTTTAATTTTTCAGACTGTTGTATCTTTCTAACCCATGACATCTTTCTCTAGAGAAAAGGTTTGGGGAAACTCTGGGAAGCTGTGGGGTCTCCCGATATGAAACGGCTATTCCTTGGCCATTACTGTTGCTATTAGGTTGCAGCAACCTGCCAATGTGGGAGTCAGAGAACTAACCACACAGTTTATTGGGTGCGGGTGTCCTGGGTGGTGAGGCCCTGTGTGAGCACATGTGTAGATAAGTTAATTACAGTAGAAGGCGTTGGGATAGTGAACAGAGTTGCACACGTCTCATTGTGCATTACAGATTAGTGGTACTACATTCTTCTTTTTCCTTTCATCAGTACAGCCATAGGTGTCAAGGCTTGTTTTCGTCATGTTGTGAGATCTATATATCTTAAGATAAAATATGAATAAATTTATTTACCTGCCAAATCGTCACTATTTTATCAGGAAACTAATAAAATAGTGATAAATGCTTAAGAGCTGCCAGTTTTCCTTCTGCCTCATCTTATCTGAGAAGGCTGTTGTGTTCTTTTCACTTCATAGCATTCTGTACTTCTTTCATAACACATAGCATCCTGTACTTCTTTCATGACATTAATCATATATAGTTGTTTCCCTTATGTAGACCCTCAGCCCTACAAAGGCATTGTCTAGATAATTGCCTAACCCTGTGCCTGTCTTCTCCATCACTGTTCATTTTCTCACGCATTACCCTTGTTAAGTTGGAGAGGGCCATTGGACCATGACTGGGAGTCATATTTTTGCTAAAATGTTCCTTTTCTGTTTCTAAATAAATGCATCCAGATTAATTTGAAATCGATTTGTTCTGCTTAGTTAGAGCCAAGTCTGAACATAAAAGTATCTTTAATCCTAACAAGCATCTTAAATTACTGAAAACTCTAGCAGAGTTATTGTAAAGAGTGTGTGTGGTCATTAAGTTTTATTCTATAGTATGACTTTTGAGTGAGTCAGTTGTGAAAAACAAAAGCTATACAGTTTCAGTCATACATGAAAAGTTTGGGCTTTGGGGTGATGACTCTTCATAATATCTAGGAGACTGGCACACCTTAAACACTGTAGTTTACTTCTGTGGAGTGTGTTAGTCTTGCTTGTTTTTGTTTGGTGTCTTTTAAGTCACTGTTAATCCATAGACTTCTTGTTCATCTTTTTTTGTTTTGTTTTGTTTTCTTTGTGATTTATTTACTGAAAAACTGCTTTCTTCGTTCTGTGTTCTTCATGGTCTGGAGTTTGCTGCTGTCACCCATGTATCTGCTGCTCTCTCCTTCCATTTCACAGAAACTGATGATTGATCTAGAGGCTTGGGGTGGATGAGACTCCTTCTTGTGCTCTTCTTACTCACCTGGTGAGATTAACAGTCTCTGTACAATGACTAGATTCAATCTGGATTAAGGATTGCCAGATGTTAGTAATTTATTTTGTCTTTACTCTTTTTAACTCGAATATTTCCACAGGGACATAAACTTCCCATCATATACTATTTGCTTATCTTTTGATATAGTTCGTATCAGAAAAGTAGAGTAAATGTTTGTTTCTTTTCCTCCTTTATTTACCAGTTTTCAAAATAGCACTCTCAAATGGTAACTGGTTTGGGTTTTTTTTAATATCGTTTGTTTTTTTATTTTAAGGAAAGGTAAAGGAAGGAATGAAGGCAGGTAGTGGCAGGCAGGCAGGATGAGAGAAAAAGAAGAAGCACTTTACTTTATTTAGTTGTTCATCTTGGTTGTTCACCCTGGCCCCAGAATGTAAACCCGGGTCTTTGGAATGTGTGTTCAGTGTGCTCTTGGCTGAAATCACTACTTGACCAAATCACTACTCCTTAAGTGTCATTTGGAATTCATGCATTTTATGTATTTCTGACAGAGTTCTCACTGCTGCTCACATGTTCCATCTCTGGTTTGAGCCTCTTCTCATCCTCCTCTGCTCAGAAACAGCAGTGGTTCTCAGGCTGCTCTGTATGTTCCCTGCTCCAGACCTGGGAATGTTGATTCTTCAAGGTGCTCTGGTTTCTTTTAGTTAGAAATTGTATTTCAAGAGCACTTTTTGGTTCCGTGTTAGTCCATCATTGCTAGGTTAGTCTCTGTTTCTAGGCCTTTTAGTCAAGTTATATAATTTAAGTACATATGTTAAGTAAAATAAATATAATTATAAAAAGAAAACGCCTCATGAATTCATACTAATATTTCCACTTGAATTTATGACTACTGAGTTTTACCCAATTGACTATCTCCTTTCACACATGGGAGGGTCATGGTTCTCAGGATATTTTAGAATGTCACATAACTCTCAGTTTTATCCAATACTGAGAGTAGGCCAATATTATAACCAATAATATGTTTCATGGAAGCCCTATATATTGCTTTATTCATTGTTTTTAAACAATTGTTTTCAATTGATTCTAAACTCTGAAAATACAGCAATTACATTATACTTTTTCATTACCGTATTACAGTTTTTTTCATTATAATTGAACTTTAGTCATATATCAGTAAGTAAATACATATTTCATACTTGACCACTCGTCCTTAATTTGATATCTAATGTTCATTCTCTAATAGATTTTTAAAAAATTCTTCATCCCTTCAAAATTTTACTGCTGCCACCTTTGGCAGCCACCAGTCTGTTTTCTTTGTCAGTGAATTTGTATTTTTTGGATTCCACATAAGAGAGCTATGCAGTATTTGTCTTTCTCTTTCTGACTTATTTCACTTAGCAGAATGCTCCCAGGGTCGGTCTACGCTATTGCAAATGGCAAGATTTTTTCTTTTTATGACGGAATAATATTTAATATTCCATTATGTATTATATATATAATGTCTTCTTTATTCAGTCACTATCAGTGGACACTTAGATTGTTTCCGTATCTTGGCTATTGTGAAAAATACTGCAGTGAACATGGGGGTACAGGTATCTTTCTGAGATAGGGATTTTATTTCTTTTCATATATATATATACACACACCCAGAGGTGGAATTGCTGGATCAAATGATAGTTCTGTTTTTAAATGTTTGAGAAGCTCCACACTGTTTTCCATAGTGACTGTCCCATCTAGTAGATTCTTAAGACTTCATAGGAATAAGTTTTCTACTTCTTATATATTAATAACAGTTGCTCTGCAGCCTTTTAACCTGAAAGTCAATTTGGCTTGCTATAAAATCCTTAACTTATGTTTTCTTTCTTTGGGATTCTTATATATGTTATGTAACTGACAAAGTAAGCTGTTGATAAATCTGATGACAACGTCTTTTCTGTTGTGTTTGCCTTTTTGCCTAAAATCCCACAGATTTTTTTTCGTTTTTCTTTAAAGCCTAGTGATTTTGTTATGTGTCTCATAGTTGGTTATTTTAGGTTGTTTTTCTTGGATATTCCCTTTAGTATGTATTTTAAAATCTTGAAAATGTTATTTTAGAATTATATGTTTTATATATAATTATTATCGTATATACACACACTTCATTTTTTATTAATCAAGGTCTTTCCCTAAACTATGTTGAATCTTCTTTTCCTGTCTTCTGTATTTTTAATTTTCTAATGAATTATTTCCATTTTGTTAAAACTGTATTTTTAAAGAGCAGTTTTAGGGTTATAACAGAAGTTAGAGGAAGGTACAGTGATTTTCCATATACTCTCCGCCCTTACTCATGCAGATAGTACATTTGATAAAATCAGTGACCCTGCACTGACATCTTGTCATCACCCAGAATCCATAGTTGATGTCAGGGTCACTGTTGGTGTTTTACAGTCAGTGAGTTTGGATAAATGAATATGTCCCAACATTACAGCACATGAGAGTAGTTTCACTACCCTACAATCCCTGTTCATCCTTCGTTCTCCCAACCACTGATCTTTTTATTATCTCCATAGTTCTGTCTTTTTCTGAATGTCATATAGTTGGAACCATGGACTATGTAGCCTTTTCAGATTGGTTTCTTTCACTTACTAAAATACATTCAAGTTTTCTGGATGGACCACAGTTTATCCATTCAAATTACTGAAAGACATCTTGTCTGCACTCAGATTTTGGCAATTATGAAAATGCTGTTATATGTTTTTGTTTTTTAATATTTCCCTTCACAACCTTTATGTATAAAGTTTTCTGCTGTGTGTTCACTTTTATCTACCTTTTAGTTTAGACTTCACTTCTGAAGTGATTTTCTTCATTTGTTCTGGTTTATGTCTTTTCTTTATCCCATCATTGATGTCCTTCTCTGGCTAGGCATACCATTCAGCATGCTTTCACTCTAAGGGTGTTTTCTCCTTTAGCCCCAGTCGTTTTGATTTGAAATAAGTTTTCCTAAACTTGTATTAGAGAAAGGTAGTTCAGACTGATTTTCTAGATGTGTAATTCTGAAGCTCCTTTGAATGTCACTTTTATGAAGTACTAAAAATATGACCTCATATTTTTCCATATTCTCACTTTCCTGATTTTCTGCTTTGTCTTAATTTATTTCCCTGTAACCTCCCATTCTTTGTACCTGTTGTCCTTGCATGCCCAGTTTTCAACTGGACTCCAGTGGTGCTGATGCTTTATATTAGCAATTTCCCTACACCATGATGTTCTGTCCTGGTGGAGTGTGGGGGGCTCCTGTCCTCAGGGGGAGCTTTTTCCTGGGGGGAACTTTCCCATGGGTCAGTTTTTTCCTGAGGGGCTTCTTTCCTGGGAGTGACTCTGTCCTGGGAGGGCCTCTGGCCTGGTGGGGGGCTTTGGCTGACTGCCTTTGTATATTCATTGTAAGGCTGTGATGCTTCAGCCCCTAAGACTGTACCTTGAATCAGTTACCTCTCCACTTCAGTTGCTTTTCTCAATCAGCTGTGTGCTTTCCAGTGATGACCTATTTTATTATTTTACTCTCTTCTCTGCACTTCCATTAAATGCTGTATTTTGACCATCTGATTTCTCTCACACAGGTGTCAAATACTGTGGTTGTGGCTCTTGGAGAGTTGTCCTCACCTGCTCAAATTTTGACTTTCATAGGAATTCCTCATCACTTAGTCTTGTTTATATTGTTTAAGAGTGGAGTTTTGTTGGTGATGGGTGTTTGTGTAACTCCTCTAGTAATCTCTTTCTAGGAGGTATGGGAGATATTAAATCTTTGTCACCTCCACTATCTTCCAGCTCCTAACAATCTTGTGGTTTTTCTTTAAGAAATAATTTTTAAAGACACTTGATATTTTCTAAAGTCTAAAAAGCAGCTAAAAACAATAAAATCCCTATTAGCAGAGGCAAGTGCAAGGAACAGTCTTCTTGTTTGCAAATAAATTAAGCCATGTCAGAATCTACGCCAGCATCATCTTTAAACACAGGATCTTGAAATAAAATTTTTGGTGAAGTTTAAATAGAAATTCCATGAGTAGATACCTCAGATCCTTGAAGTTAATTGAGAAATTAGAGACAAATAATTTCCTTACCTCTGTAACAGAATAAGGGAAATTTTCTGTGTTGCAGCTGCTGCTTCCATCTGACCTGATCAGACCTAAGTCTCAGGGTCACGGTATTGTCTTCTGCCACCTGTTACTGCACCGAAAGGAGAGTCTTGAGTTTATCTACCACTCTTTAAATTGCTCATGTTCAAGGAAGTAGTAGAAAGGGTTCTACAAATCAGAGGTTTATTGTTGAAGTTTATTAAATATTTCAGTATTAAAAACAAAACTAAAAGAGCTTCTTTAGCAAGTTCTATTATTTTGAGATGAAAAGTTTCTATAAAAAGAATCAATCTAAAGTCAAATACAGGGGATTAAGTTCGATTTTTAATCCATGGTTAAGCTGTCCCTCTGGTTTAAAAACTCATGTTTGTAAATTTGACCTAATATATAAGATTCCATTGATTTTCTTACTTGGGAGCTAAAAAGCACAAATAAATTTTAGTCTCTAAAAACATTTTACTTTATTAGAGACTGAAGAAAGTTTTGTGATTGTTTAGTCATCAGAAAATTGAAACAAATGAGTCATTCTATCATAAAATTAGAGTCTATTTAGGTGAATATAAGCAGACTCCAGTGGCCTTCCTTTTAGGTTTAAAGTCTCTAAATGCCAAATTATAAGCAGGAAATTTGAATTCATTGATTTTATGAAATTTAGGCAAGTGGCATGAAATGAAAGCTTTGAAATATTCAATCAATTAACATTTATATAAAAGAAAGAAAACATTTTTATGCTTAATCATGATGTTAGCTTTTGTTTTACAGTTTTTAAATCAGAGAGCAAAGAGATGAAAAATCATAGCAGCAACATCAGTGACAAGTGCTGTTTAAACACCCAGAAAGGTCATAACAGCTGGCATGTCATGTTTCTAAACATTCCCTGCAATTTAATGTCCAGTTAAAACAGGTTACAGGCATTGTTTCCTTTTCCTCTTTAACCCAGACACACTGCATACATCTCATTTAGGCAATTGCAACATGACTTTAGGGTTTCTAAGTATTCTAGGTAACAGTGGTAAGATAATTTAAGGGCCTACTTTTGAAATGAATACAAATTTTATATTAGTCTCTACCAGCGTTATTGTCTATTAATGTCATTGGGAAAGGTCGGATTATTTTTTGTTGACTGCTGAAAAAGACTACATTTGGTTTTGGTCAAACAAAGTAGTCAGATTTAGGAATATTAGGATTAGACTAGCAATATTTTGGTAGACTAGTCCCCCTCAAGTTAATGTTTAAGGTTAGGGAGTCACTTAGTTACGTGAATTGCTTATTTTAGGGTCAAACCCTAGTTAGAAAATGTGACCTCTGGCCTCTTGTGCCATGTTTGGCATTGAAATTTCTTATTTCTATAGTTCTTCTGGTTGCCACAGACAGACATAAGTCCAAACTGTAAATCCCCATTACATATAGGTTACCTTTGAAATGGCAACTAGGCATGCCCTGGCAGAGTAGCAGTTTGATCTGCCTTTGGCTGGTGTAGTCCCCATACATCCCAAGGATCCAGGTCTGTGTCTTAGGCTGGGGAAACCATCAGGATGAACAACTAAATAAAGTGCTGCTTCTTCCTCCTCCCTGCCTACCAGCCTGCCTGGCTACTTGCCTTCATTCCTGCCTGCCACTTTCCTTTAAAAAAAAAAAAAAAAAGTGGTGACTAGGTGCACATTATTTCCCTTTTTTGTTATTACATCTTAATTTTGTGAGACCTGAAATTTCTAGAAACTTAAGTTATACTTTTGTTCTGTCATTTTCTGCTCACTAGATTTGTTGTAGAAGAGGAGCCATTGCCTAAGTTACTTCCTGAAAATAAATTAACTTAGAAAACTACAAATTGATATTATACTATATACAGAATCCCAAGAATTCTTCATGGAATTATTATATTCTCATCTTCATAGAATTACTTATCAGATTCTCATTTCAATCTATATGAATTTATTCTTATGTATAATGATATCCTATTGCCAGGTATACTTTACCATGGAGGCCATTATTTTATTTTACGTGATAAAAGCCTTACAGGAGGGATGACCCTGGATGACCCTGCTCCAGTAAGTTTTTTCTGTCTGCCAAATTCTGGTGTCCCTCGTTTTGACTTGGATTATTTTCTAGCTGTGTTCAGAGGTCTTATGTTTCTCTGCAGTTCTGTGAAGGAAACATATAGACAAGGCACAAGAAAAAGTGTAAATAATGTTAAAAAATAAAGCTGTAGTACAGACAGTTGCAGTTGAAAAGGCACCCCAAGCAATGCAGACCCTGTGTGCAGGATGCCGTGGCCCGCTGGGCGGGTGGTCACTGAGCCTGCTTGCCTGTCCTGACCTGGGTCCCCTGTCATTTCCTACATGAAAAGTGGCAGCAAGTCCCTAATTGTCTTCCTGCCTCCTGGTCTTTCTAATCTGTTTTCCCCAAGTACCATCTTAGCAAATTGGGTCCATTTTTTAAAGGCTTTCTCTTTCCCATGAAGTCCACATTCCTGTGCATGGTGTTGAGACCTTGGCTTCCTCTTGGATGTGGTCAGCTCCTTACCTCTCTGAGTACTGCTTTCCAGGCCCACAGGAGTCTGCAGAGTCCTCCGAGCCCGAGTCCACACTGCCTGCTTCCCAGCCCTCCTAGCTGTCTTCAGGCACACTCCTTTTTGAGCCACGTCTCTGGAAAGTCATTTCTAGTACCTTTAAGTCAGCCTAAGCCAGTTAGTCCATTTTTTTCTAGATTTTAGATCTGTTTATATTAAAATTCTCTTGATTTCCCCATTGTGCATAAAGTGCAGTTATCTGAACAGGAAATTCGTGAAGGTTTCAGTTAGACCCTAACAGTTTTTTCTTGGCATATCTTGCCTTTTGCCATTCAGATTTTCCTCTTATGGAGCATAGTCTTTTAAAAGTGTTTATTCTTACTAAAATAAAGTAACATAACAGAAAAAGGGAAAAATTGATAAAATATAAAAGTAAGTCTACTGCACCACATGGTGCTACACCCAACTCCTTTCCCTCTCATGATCCCAGCTGTCACGGTCCAAAGGTTTGTTCTAAGTTTATCAGTTTGTTTTCCTTGTTTCTCCATATCCCAACTGTAGATGAAATCACCCAGTATCTGTCTTTCTCCTGATTTCGCTTAACAAAATAGCTTCCACGTTGTTGAGAATGGCAAATTTTCGCCTTCTGGTTTCACCTTTCTTATTCCATTAGGTATATACGAGATCTTTCTTATGTGTTCATCTTTGAATGGCAATAGGTGTGCAGATGTCTCTTTAAATCAATGTTTTCATGTTCTCTGGGTAGATACTTAAAAATGGTGTCCCTGGACTTTATAGTTCTGTTTTTAATTTTTGAGGAGACAGCACCAACTTGCACTCCCGCCAACAGTCACGAGGGTTCCTTTCTCTTAATTCCCTCTCCAATACTTACTATTTTTTGCTTTTTGATACAAACTATCCTCAACAGTGTGAGGTGATGATCTCATTGTGGTTTTGATCTACATGTCTCTGATCTTAAGTGTGAAGAGTCGTTTTTCATGTGTCAACCATTTGTATATCATCTTTAGAAAAGTGGATTTTTTTTCATATCTTGTGACCATTTTCTGATTGGGTTGCTTGGGTTATTTCGTTTTTATTGAATTGAGTGTTTTGTTTTGTTTTTAATTTAGATATTAACCCTTTGTAAGATACATGATGTACAAATGTGTTCTCCCATTCTTTAGGGTGTCTTCATTCTGGTGATATTTTTGTTCACTGTACAAAAACTTTATAGTTTAATATAGTTCTGTTTGCTTTTCTTTTTATTTTCTTTGCTATTGGAGTTGACCTCTAATGATATCTCTAAGGACAGTACCATGAAGTATATGACCTATGTTTCCTTCTATATATTTACAGTTTCCTGTCTTACATCCAAGTCTGTAATGTACTTTCGATTTAATATCTGTGTGTGATATTAGGTCTTTCCTGTCAGTGGAGGTTAGTGTGAAGCACAGTATCTGAAACAAGACACTGAGGAAAGATTTCCTAATAATAGTGATGAATATTTAGTCTCATTAACTGAAGATGTAGTTTCAGGGAGGAATATAATAATTGAGACCATTAGGTCATTATTTTATGATAAGCACTGTTCTTTACATGATTTATCCTAATTAATTTGCAGAATAACTCCTTGAGCCCTTGTTCTTATTTGACTGATAAGCTGAAGCAGTGAATACATTGCCAAAAGCCACACAGGCTGTCTATGGCAGAATTGAAATTAAATATAGATCTCTCTGATGTCATAGTCAAAATTCATAATCATTAGAAGTTTCCTTCTTATACGTATTTATTTTAAAGAGAGGAGAGAAGGAAGGGGAAGGAAGAATTATATGATTTTGCCCCTACTTCTGGGTCACGAAACCAGGTCCTTGGGCTTTACCTGGTCTGTGTCTCAGCTGCTTGAGCCTTTGGAACATTGAGCTTTAAGACATTGCCGTCTTCGTGTGCTTGCGTACTGCCTCATTTCACTCACAGCAGCTGCTGGTGAAGGACGTAAGTCAGGACGGGGCATTTCATCCCAGGCTAACTACTAGACTAGAACAAATCTAATTCTTCAAAGTATAGTCTGCGGCATAAAATAAATTCATTGATGAAGGTTCTTCAGAGAGGCATTTTAAGATTGAAATGTGCTTTTTCCCCGTGCAATTTTAATATAAAATACTGCTTGTGTATCTATAAAGCACTAAGTGACAGATCATTACCATGTTTTTAATTGTAGTAAAATACATATAGTCTAACATTTGCCCTCTTTGTTATTATTTTTAAAGGAATGGTATAGGCAAAATCGAAGGCAAGTAGGCAGGCACGCAGGCAGGAAGAGAGGAGGAAGAAGCAATTTATTTTATTTGCTTGTTCATCTTGGTTGTTCCTGCCATTCCTGGGCTTCCAACCTGGAGTGCACCCTGGAGTGTAGAGAGGGAAGCATCTATCCAGAGTTGTGAGCTAGTACAGTGAGCTGGTTTTGGAGTCGAGTCCTGTGACTTCAGAGTTTCCCTTTCCACCATACTTTGCTGTTGTCCCATGTGCCACACACTGAATTTCTGCTAGCAACGCTTAAATGTTTCAGTGACACAGACATCTGGTACTAGCATTAAAGAGTGGAAGCCTCTCATAGAAAATCCATCGCATCAGCCACAGACAGATCTTTGGAGACTCAGTTCCATCATCATTGGAAACGAAACAAACAACTGGAACTACTAAAAAACTTCTTCACAGTGAAAGAAAACATCACCAAAGTCAAAAGGAAACCTGCTAACTGGAAGAAGATATTTGCATTTCATATTTCTGACAAAGGCTTAATATCTAAAATACACAAAGGAGTCATAAAACTCAGTAAAAGGAAAACAGGCAATCCAGTAAAAAAAATGGGGTGAGGGATTGGAGAGACTTTTTTCTGAAGAGGATAAACAGATGGTCAACAGGCACATGAAAAGATGTTCCTGCTCACTGGCTATCAGCGAAATGCAAATCAAAACAATGATGAGATACCACCTTACACCTGAGAGATTATCTCTTATCCAGAAGTCTGGAAACAACCAATTCTGGTGAGGATGTGGAGGAAAGGGAACCCTTTTACACTGTTGGTGGGAATGCAACTTGGTGCTTCCCCTATGGAAAACAGTTTGGAGATTGCTCAGAAAGTTGAAGATGGAAATCTCATATGGTCCTGCCATTCCACTTCTGGGTACCAAAAAGATACAACAACACTCATCACAGAGATTTATGCACCCCCGTGCTTGTTTTAGCCCTATTCACAATAGCTAAGAACTGGAAATTACCTAAGTGCCCAACATCCGATGAATGGATGAATAAGATGTGGTCCATATACACAGTGGAATACTACACAGTCCTTAGAAGAGATGAAACCCTGTCATTTGAATCAACATGGATGGAGCTAGAGATTGTGCTAAGTGAAACAAGTCAAAAGAAGGAAGATAGATACCAGATGACCTCACTTACAGGTAGAATGCTAATAGACAAAGGAACAGATTAAATATAACCAACCCTGAAACATTTGAACAGAACTGAGGTGACCGAAAGGCAATGGGGCAGGCGGAGGCAAATGGTGGCACCCACTGGACAATGGGGAAGAACACTTGGTGATTTGACGGAGGGCATGGTGTGTTGAAATATGTCTGAGAGATGAGGAACCTATACATAGGAAATTATTTTAATGTATAGAATAATTACTATAATAAAAATATATTAAAAAAAAATGTGGACACCTCAAAGAATAAGCAGTAGGAATGACAGGAGTTGTTTATGTGGGCACCATCATGCTTGGCACTGGCTGAGTCATCTGGGGCATTGCCGAGCTTTAGTGCATGTTCCCATCTGCCTCTGTATCAATATTGTCATCGTCATATTCTTGGATAACGTGGGTGTTTTCAGTTTTTTCACTGTTCAACAATCCCCTTGCAGTATAGCCTTTCCCTATGTTTTGAGTTGTTTCCTTACCATAGGGTTGTCTCCAGCTTTCCTTTTTCACAGGTAAGCACTCACTACCACAGCCCTTTACTGCCACAAGTAATGGTAACTGTAAGGATCATATCCATGTGTGTATCCAGGATACTTGGCGTGCACATACGCAACCTGATGGAGCTCCCGGGAGAAGTGCCTCACTCTACCTGTCCACATGTCATGTGCTCAGTGACTCGGTTTCCCCCATACATCTCAGTACTTGATGTTATTCAGCTACAAGCGTTTTGTAACTCAGTGTTTGGATTTGCACTTCTGTGGGATGAATTCTTTTCAAATTCGGGTCTCATCTATGCAGACGTATTCTTTTCAAATTCGGGTCTCATCTATGCAGATGTCTCATCTTTGCCTGTTTTTACCATTGGGGTGGTTGTCTTTTTCTGTTGATTTTCAGATACTCTTGTTTTTCTAGATATTAATTTCCTTATAGATTTCAGACTTTATAAGCACTCTTTCTCATTTTGGTATTGGTTTAGTAACTTTCCACACAATGTTCTTTGTTGTGTAAAACTTTTTAATTTCTTTGTGATCAAATTTGATTTCATTGCATACTTGGTAATGTTTTGTGCTTTTGAAATTTTATTTCAGGAATCTCTCTTTTTAACAATATTGTCTTACAGTTCTTTTACTAACTTAATTGTTTTACCTTTCACAGTTCAGTCATCACTCCACCATTGTTTTCCTTTTTTATGAGATAATAAGGGCCCAGTTTCATTTTTCTTTCTATAGTCAGTCCTCTTTAGAATTTAACTTTAGAGTCAAAAACTCTTGTGAGAGATATTTTGGGGCATAGCATATCATTCAATTATTTACTAGTAATACCATACTTTGTTTGCTCTCTGCCTTTGCAACCTCTTCCCATCCCTGTGTAAACTATATAAGGGGTTTTTCTTATGTATTCATATTATACATCATCATCAACAAATAGTGCCGAGGCTGGGACATTCACTCAACGGTGTTTGACTCTTTCCCTGCAACCCATTTTTCCTTTCAGTGAGAAAGCTTGAAATCTTCAGTGGAACTGGACTGATTTTTAGTATCAACTCTCCTATTAACTAGCAGTGTTTTCTTGAAGTCCCTTTCCTTCTTTCATCTGCAGACTAATGCCCCATGTAGCCACCATCTTCATCAATATAAAGAAAAGTGTCATTGCCCCCAAAAGCTACCTTGTGCTCTGTTTTGGTCAGACCACCTGTTGCTCAGCCCAGCTTTCGCTTGTTCTAGAATTTGATGTAATTGATTCATATGGTGTGTTTTTTATGATTAACTTTTCTCGGTCAGCAAGTTTTGGGGATTCATTTGCTGCGTATATTGGTAGTTCATTTTATTTATTAAACGTACAGTTTTAAAAGCCAGTTCACTTGCTGAGGGACATTAGGATGCTTCCATTTGGCTATTTTGACAAAAACTACAGTGTTTTGTGTACAGATGTAGATGACATAAACTTGGATAAATAAGGAAGAGATGAATATCTGTAACTGCGATGGAGTAAAAGGGCACTATTAATCATTACACTGGTGCAAACCAAACAGTTCAGGAGAAGAGGCGAAGGTGGGTGACATTTAATTTTTGTGTGTACATCGTACTTTGTGTGTCAAATAAATACAGCATATTTTATTTAAACTTCATTTGTTGCACAGATATTTGGGAAACAATTAGAAAAAGATGCAAATAGAGTCAGCTGACGTATTAGAAAGGGATGAGAAGGATGGGTAAGTGAGGTGTGAAATCTGGAGCATAGAACAGAGCGAGGTAAAGCTAACTTAGTTGCTCTCCATGTGGGAGCATGTGTTTCAGAGTTAACTTTCAGTTTTCTAGTAGCTGATGCAAAGAAGAAGCCTCAGGATTTAATGATGTTCTTAAGTGATTCAGTCACTAAGGTGAACAATAGTTATTTCTAATAGTACTAAAATGAGGATGAAATTAATTTGTTTTCTTTTTGACTGCCAAGCTTCTCTCTCAGCCAGCAGAGGCCAGTCTGTGACTGGGCAGTTAGGCCAAGCTCTCAGGAACCTGCTGATTATAAAGAGCTGCTGTTTCATGGAAGGTGTTCTGACATTCCTCATGCTCTTTCTTTCAAACTACAAACAAAATTGAAACATAAATCTTGGAATATATTTCAATTTCGGGTATGAAACAGTACATTATTCTCAAACTCATAGTGATTTGTCTGTCCTTATACAGATACATGCTTTCATTAGATGTTTCATTTCATTTATAACAAAGTAGTAACGTTTTTAAAAGTTGGTTAAAAAAATTGGGGTAGGCCTGATTTAATAATGTATAAGAGTTTCAACCTAAGTTTAAAAAACAATATTTTAAGTTATTGATTTTAATTAAGGTCACTGCACAGATAATAAAGGTCAATATCTTAGGTAACAATTGACAATTTGCTATTTGGGATAATTATAATACGGCACTTTTTGAAAGATAAAAGTATTTTTAATGCTTTTACTCTTAGCAAAAGAATTAATGGAAAGTTTTTTGTTGTGTGAATTAATCCTTTCAAATCTTCAGATTGTATCTTTATTCAGTGAACACCACAAATTATTTTCATGACTGTTTATCTAGTTACTTTGGAGGTCTGTGATGATTATTTCTGTGCCTGGTTTTCAGTGAGGACAGAACCATGGGGAAATTATTGTGCTTCTCACCAGGGACCTGCAAACTGCTCTCTAACTCACATTGGCCCTGTTTCATGTGCTGTGTGTATGCCAGGTGGATTCTAGGGTGGTGCCTTCTTCCCTGGGGATCTGTGCGTGCTCTACAGGAAGTGAGTGCCACCATTTCAAATTCCAATAATTGGGTGTTGGCTTGGTATAGCGCCTTTTCAGACTAGTGTCTCCCTCATCCTCAGCACAGCCCCAGCACCCCAGCCAGTCTGTTTTCATCCAGGCTCTCTCTCCTGGGGCCTGACTCACCCCATGAGGGTGTCAGAAACTCTGCTTTGCCCCTGAGATTCTTAGTCTCCTCCAGAATTGGCAGATGCTCCTAAATTAAATTAGTTATTTTTTAGTATTTTGTTTGGTTTTTCTAGTTATAGTGGAAGGATTTGGTAAGAATAACCTAATCAACCATTACTGGCGCTAGAATCTCTGTTGTGTATACAGATAAATGATGTTAAATCTTATCCTTTTTATCTTTAATATGAGAATTTTCTTGAAACATTGCTTTTGAAACATTGATTTTGTTAATTGAATTGTATTCTTTAGCATTATATTGATCATTATTATTATAGACATTTAGATCTTTTTTCTTTTTATAAATGTCATGATGTGAGAAGCTTTTTTCTACATAAATTTTGTGTCCCATCTGACATTTCCATTGCAGTGCATTAATGAGTCGTATGACAGGATCATTATCCTCATTCCAGAATCAGAAAAGGATTTCACAAAAAATAAAACTAAAGATCAGTCTCTCTGATGAACATAGATGTAAACATCTTCAACAGAATACTGGAAAACTAAATTTTGTAGCTTATTAAAAGAATCATGTACAACCGTCAAGTGGAGTTTTACCCCAGGGGTGCAGGTATGGTTCAGAATATGCAAATCAACAAACATGATACACCATGTCAAATAAAGGACAAAAATTATGATTATCGCACTAGATACAAAACGTTTGACAAGATACAACACCCTTTTATATTAAGCATCTTCAGAAAATGTACAGAATGTAACCTCAACATAAGAAAGCCCTCAGATGACAAATCCACAGCCAGTATCACACTCAGTGGGGGAACACTGAAAGCTTTTCCTCTGAGACCAGGAACAAGAATGTCCTCTGACACTGCTGTTGAGTACAGTGTTGGAAGGCATAACCAGAGCAGTTTGACAAGAAAAGGGCGTGGAAGTTATCCAAATTGGAAAGGAAGAAGCAAAACTTGATTATAGTATATAGAATCCCAAAAACTCTAGTAAAAAACATTTAGAAAAAAAAAACAAAACAGTGAGATATGATAGGCTCTAAAATCATCTTACAAAAATCTGTTGTATTTCTATATGCATATAACAAACTATTACAAAGAGAAATCAGGCCAAACATTCCAATTATATGTATCAAAAAGGAAAATACCTTGGAATAAATTCAACCAAATAAGTGAAAAACTTGTATACTGAAAAGCATAAGACATTGCTAAAAGAAATAGAGGAAGAAATCCCAAATGGAAAGATATTCCATGCTCATAGTTTGGAAGAATTAACACTGTTAAAATGGCTATATTACCTGAAGCAATATACAAATTCAGTTGCAAATCCCCATTAAAATCCTAATGGCATTATTCACAGAAATAGAA
This sequence comes from Solenodon paradoxus, assembly GCA_004363575.1. NCBI lineage: Eukaryota > Metazoa > Chordata > Mammalia > Eulipotyphla > Solenodontidae > Solenodon > Solenodon paradoxus. Next base: position 499,202 of record RJWH01000471.1, on the reverse strand, counting down.
CAAAAAAATCATCAAATTTACTTGGGACTTCAAAAGACCCTGACTAGCAGAAAAAAATCCTCAGAAACAAGAACAAGCTCTACGCAGAAATAGTAATCAAATCACCATGGTATTGAAATGAAAATAGACACACAGATTAATGGAACAGATTTAAGAGCCCGGAAATAGACCCCTACATACATGGACAACTAATTTACTACAAAGGAGCCAAGAACTTAAAAAGGGGCAAACATAGTCCATTCAATAAATGGTGTTTTGGAAAAACTGCACAGTCACATACAAAAGAGTGGAACTAGACCATTGTCTTACACCACACACAAAAATTAATTCAAAATGGATTAAAGACTTGGATATAACCTGAAACCATAAAATACATATGAGAAAACATAGGCAATACACTCCTCGACATTGACTAAGAGATGTTTGTGAGAACACGACTCCAAGAGAAACAAAAGTAAAAATAGTCAAATTTAACTAAAGAGCATTTTCTGTGAAGAAACTATCAAAGCAAAAAGAAAATCCTACTGAATGAGAGAAAATATTTGTACATACATCTGACAAAGGGCTAATAGCCAAAATAAGTAGACAACTCATAAAACTTCACAATAAACCCCCATCAGATTTTTTAAATGGACTATTTTCCAAAGAAAAGATGCTCAGTAAGCACATAAAAATATGTTCATCACTTGTTAGAAAATTACAAATCAAAACCACAATAAGATATCAACTCTGACCTGTGAGAATGGCTATTATCAAAAAACAAAAACAAAATGGAAATAACAGATGTTGGTGAGGATGCGGAGAAAAGGGAAGAACCCTTTTACACTGTTGGTGGGAGTGCAACCTTTATAGAAAATGTAAAAAATAGAAATTCTATATGATCCTGTTATCCTACTTCTGGATAAATATCCAGAAAGCTGTTGCATTATCAAAAAATGCAGCAATACTAATTCAAAGAGATATGTGCACCTCCGTGTTTATTGCAGCATTTTTTACAATAGTCAAGAACAGGAAATAACCTAAGTGCCCAGAAGCAAATGAGCAGATAAAGAAGATGATATATAAATATAAATATATAACATGCACACATACATACATACACACACAATTGAATACTATTCAGCTATCAAAAAAAAAAAAACACTGCCATGTTCAGTGACGAATGGACATAGAGGAAATTGTGCTTACATACATTAGGGAAAAAGACAAAACACCTTATGATCTCATAATGTGGGGTGTAGAGAAACCAAACAGATGAACTAACCAAATCAAACAAAAATAGACTTTTTGTCTATAAAATTAAATTAGTGACTACCAGAAAGGAAGTGGGTGAAGGTGTAGCCATATCAGGTAAGATGGTCAATTATATGGTGAATGATAGATGAGACTGTTGGTGGTGTAAATCAGTGCACAGCTAAAACAATGTTATGCTATGTTCAGTAAAATTTTAGAATTTTTTAAAATTACCTGTTTAATTTTGTTTTAATCTCATAAAACCATACTGACATCTCCTGGCAGAAAAAGAACATGGTAGAACAGGCGAAGCCAGAGCCAAGTTCAGGCAGAGCACTGCATATACACTGTAGTGCTACATGCAAAATTCAGTCACCTGGACTCATCATGGTCACCACTTTGCAACATGTACAGAGATGGAATCATCCTGTTACATACCTGAGACTAGTATGATAGTGTATATCAATATATCTCTATGTTAAGAAATTATTTTAAAAATAAATTTTGATTATTATAGGTAAACTGTTGACATTGTGGGAAGCTAGGTAAGAGGGGATATGAGAACTCCTGTTATTTTTGAAATTCTTCTGTAAGTCCAGAATTAACAGAAAAGATTTTGAAAACACCACATTGAAATTCTTTGATACTCATTTATATATTAATATGCATTTATTGGACACTGATTTTTTTCATGAGCCTCAATCTAAAGCTTATCCATTCCCTATTTAAAATAATGAATACATGTTCTTAACTTTGAGAGAACACTTTTTAATACATACTAGCTTGTTTATTCATGGCTTTTTAAAGCATAGCATTGCTTGGAGTTTATGTCATCTTAATATCTACAGCACTGTTTCATTTGTTATGTTGACTATATAATAAGCCTTGATATGATTATGTTGTAAATTAACTAGACCCCTAAGATGTATGACCATTCTCATGTATGACCATTTCTAATCTTTTCTTTCCACAATGTTAAAATGAATATATGTATATATATAATTTCATACCGTATTGTCTGTGTGTGTAGGATAAAAGTCTAGCAGAGAGTTCTGGCTCAAGTGTGTATGTTTCTGTTTTGATAGGTGTGACCACACTTAACCTCCACAGGCACAGCCCTCATTCACACCTCACTAGTGAAGCGTCTCATTCTTTCCTTACAGAACCTGACAGATGTAAAGGGCCATTTTGTGTGTGTGTGTGTGTGTGTGTGTGTGTGTGTGTGTGTGTGTGTGATCCATCTGGCATCTCGCTATTGTTTCATACTTAGGAACTCTCCAGTATTGTAATTCTAATGATTTTTGGTTTTAAGATTCAAATTAATCTCTGACTGTGGTGCCAACCACATCTTTATTCTTTCCAGGTCTCACGCATGCACGACTAGTCATGTCCTCCCCTGGCTTGTCTGGAAAGCAACCTTGATTACTACCCAGATTCCCATGCATTTTTGGGTCTCTTGAATTTTATGTTTTGTTCCATTGCTTTCTTCATGCGTGAGCTTCACAGTACTTGGTATATAATGTTTTAATGTCTAATATTATTATTAAAGAATTTTTCTGGGAAGTTATTTCTCAGCCCAACTTTAGAGCCAATGACTTACTTTGTAGTGCTATTTAAATTACCTTAGAGACAAATTGGATCTTTCTGTCTTCCATCCAAATCCTAGACCGATCTGCTTTTGTTCTTTGTGTCAGAATTTTCTTCATACATGTCTTTTCATTTCTTCTGCTTGTTACTAGTTATCTGTACAACTGCTGTTATAAATAATAAATAGTTGGGGCCTTATGTTAAATCTAACTGGTTTTGTTTTGACTCTATGAGTGTAATTTTATTATATTAGTTTATACCTAAATATAGAGTTGATTAAATTATTTGATTGTTTAAGATACCAGCTGATCTTGGGTTTTCTAGATATGTGCTCTGCAAATAATTATCATTTAAATGCCTTGCCACCTTTTGTATCTTTATACTTTATTTTAGCTTTTTATTATTATATTTGGCAGAATATTAAAAACTATTAAAGTTTTTGAATATTCCTAATTCCTAAATAACCACTTACTCTTTCCCATTCTGTTAGGGACTGGCTGTTGAATTTTATTAAATACCTTTTTAACATGTTCAGAAATTTTAAGATTTCTCACTATTTTATCCTTTTCTTTTTCTATGTTATTTTGTGGGGTTTTATACCATTAATAAGCTAGATTCGTCCTTTATCATGTACTGAAAGAGTCTAAATCTTATCGGAGTTAGTTGTTAGTAAGTTTGATAAGATTATTTTGAGTACCCCCACTTGCTGTTTTTCTGGCAAAACTCTTTACCAACTTCCTCTTTGATTCTTTGGAAATTATCTTTTTTCAGTATTTTTTTTTTCCTGTGGTGAAATTTTGGTCATTTATATCTTCCTAGAAAATCAGTGTTTATATTACATTTTTGTGCAGAAATTTAAAAAAAGTAGTTGTTCATGACTTAATTTCCTTTTTATACATTACTCTATAGTTATTTCTTAGTTTGAATATTTTTATGCTCTGTGTTTTTCATGGATTGCTTTAGCTGATAATGTCTGTTATTTTTCTCTGAAGGAGTTCAGATTAATTTTATTCTACAGTTTTTGTTTTTTAACTAGTACTTCCTTTGTAACTGTTTTTAGATGTTTTTACAATTTTTAGTTAATCTTTTTTATTTGAAGTTGTTTTTTAGATACCTTATTTGATGCAATGATTATGAAAATTTTCTAATTTTGTCACTAATATCTGGCTTAATCTCATTGTGACCATCAAATGTCTAGTCACCACTTTTGGAATCTTTTAAGGTCATTTTTTTGGCTGATTTTTTTCTGTATTCATACACCCTGCCCACCACCAAGTTAGCAAGAGTCCTTCCCCATTGTCCATTGGACCCCACCATCACTTGCCTCCCACCCCGCCCCCATTTCCTACTGGTAACATCAGTTTATTACCAGTGTCCAAGGGTTGGTTTTGTTTCGTTTATTCCTTTGCTTTGTCTCTTCATGTTCCCTGTGAGTGAAGTCATATGATACCTTTCTTCTTTGAACTTATTTCACTTAGCATGATTCCCTCTAGTTCCATCTACACTGATTCAAAGGCTTTTCTAAAGGCTGTGTAGTATTCCATTATATACATAGACCCCATCTTCTTCATCCATTCATCTGACAATGAGCACTTAGGTAGTTTCCAGTTCTTGGCTATTATAAATAGTGCTGCAATAAACATGGGGTACATCTGTCTCTGCAAATTAGTGGTTTTGCATCTTTTGAGTAAATACTCAGAAGTGGGATGAAGGGATCATCTGGGAATACTGTACTGGCCATCAGTATGTATTCTTTGGAGAAATGTCAAGCCATTTTTTCTGTCCATTTTTTGATTGGATTGCCTGTTTTTCTGTTGAGTTTTATGAATTCTTTATATATTTTGGGTACTAAACCCTTGTCAGATATATGGAACACAAACATCTCACAGTCAATAGGTTGTCTTTTCATCTTGTTGATAGTTTCTTTCGCTGTGCAGAAGCTTTTTAGTTTAATGTAATCTCACTTGTTTATTTTTGGTGTTTTGTTTCTCTTCATGCTAGAGTTGAGTTCCTAAAGACCTCTCTAAGGCTGCTGTCATGGAATGCCTTTCCTATCTTGTCTTCCAAGAATTTTATGGTTTCTGGTATTATGTTCAAGTCTCTAAATCATTTTGAATTAATTTTTGAGTATGGTGTTAGAGAGTGAGCTAGCTTAATTTTATTTATTTATTTATTTTTTGCATGTGACTGTTCATTTTTCAATAGAAAAAACTTTCTCTATCATATGCCCTGGGCTCCTTCTGGCCAAATATGAGAAGTCTGTTTCTAGTGATAACAGTTTTAATCACTATCACTTTGTAGTATAGCTCAATATCTGGAGTATGATACCACTCATTTTGTTCTTTTTTCTCATGATAACTTTACCTATTCAGGATCTTTTTGTTGTTCCATACAGATTTTGATGGGGATTGCATTAAACCTGTATATTGCTGTATTGCTTTAAGTAAGATGACCGTTTTAACAATGTTAATTCTTCTCAACCATGAGCAGGGGTATCTTTCCATCTCTTTGTGTCTTATTCTAAGAGGGACTTATAATTTTCATTGTACAAATATTTCACTTCCTTTGTTAGGAATATTCCAAAGTATTTGATTCTTTTTGCTTCTTTTTTCAGAGGGGTGGTTTTCTTGATTTCATTCTCTTCTATCATATTGTTTGTGTATGAAAATACAGCGGATTTTTGTTCATTGATTTTATAGCCTGCCACTTTACTATAGTCATTAATTCTAGTAGTTTTATGACGGCATTTTTAGATTGTGTGTGTGTGTGTGTGTGTGTGTGTGTGTGTGTGTGTGTGTGTGTGAAATAATGTCATCTGCAAATAGTGATAGTTTTTCTACCTCCTTTTCAATTCGGATTCCTTTTATTTTTTCTTCTTGTCTACTTTCTTTGGCTAAGACCTCCAGTATGACTTTAAACAACAGTGATGAGAGTCGACAGCCTTTCCTTGTTCCTGATCTTAAAACAAACACTTTCAATTTTTCACCCATTGAGTATGATGTTGGCTGTGGGTTTGTCATATATGGGCTTTATTATGTTGAGGTATGTACCTTCTGTCCCCTTTTTATATAGACTTTTTAAAATCATTAATAGATGTTGAATCTTGTCACAAGTTTTCTCTGCATTTATTTGTATGATTATATGATTTTTCTTCTTGGCTCTGGTTGCTATGGTGTATTACATTCATAGATTTAAGCATATTGAATGATCCTTGCATCCTGGGAGAAATTCCACTTAGTCATTATGGATGATCCTTTTGATGTATTGTTGGATTCAGTTTGCCAATATTTTGTTGAGAATTTTTCCACCTATGTTCATTAGAGATAGTGGTCTGTAATCTTTTTCTTGGTGATGTCTCTCTCAGCTGTGGTATCAATGTGATGTTGCCTCATAGAAAGTGCTTTGAAGTGTTCCCTGCTCTTCAATTTTTTGAGAGTTTGGCGAGACGAGGTATTAATTCTTATCTGCAGGATTTGGTGAAGCCACCTGGTCCTGGGGTTTTGTTTTTAGGGAAGTGGCTGATGTTATAATCAATTTTAGTGAATTTTTCTGGAACCTATTGAATGTATTTTTTTGACTTGGGAATAAATTCAACTAGATCTGTCTAATAATTAGGCCTTCAGTGTCCATGTGAAATTGTGTCCAGTAGATGTTTTTGTGGACGGAGGAAAGTGAATTTTCATAATTGTGTATTGTCCATGTTTTTTTTCTTATAGTCTGTACTTTATAACTAGCTATACCCTGTTTGTCTTTGCTAAATGATCTTGCCCTGGCCCAGCCTGTGCTCCTACGAACCTGCCCACCCAGTTGCCCCACACACATACACACGACGTGTGGGTACAAGGCACTTCCCTTTTCCGAGTCATGCTCATCAGGATCTTTGCTGTGGACAGCATGCTTTTTGTTTATGAATCTGCCTTTTTCTTTTAGATGTTGTTTTAACCAATTTGTATTTATTAAACAAACCAGCATTTTTTATTTTAACCCTTTTATTTTTAATATTCTTCCTGCTTTTGTTTCTGCTGTTATATTTCACTACATAGTGTATTTGATGTGAGTGGCTTCAGATAATTTAGGATGTTTGGATTTTTGTTCTGTCACCTTTAAAAATTTAAATAGTATACTTAATATTTAAAATCATTTCTAGTAATTCCTCTTGTGGCTAAGAGAGGAAATTAGCACACTTTCACTTTCACCATTTACCCTTTTTCACATTCCAAACTTCAGTTGATTATTTTTGTTAGTGATGACCTTTATATATCAAAATGTTTAGACTACTGACTATATACATCAGTATCTGTATGCCAGCTCCTGCCTTCCCTCATTGCCCTGTTTGTACCTGGAGCACGTTTTCTTAGTGAGCCAACACCATGTGCATCTAATTCTTTTTTTTTTTTTTTTTTTAAAGAGGAAGAAGGGAGCGCACAGAATGAAGGCAGGCAGGAAGCCAGAGGAAGAAGAAGCATTTCACTTAGTTGTTCGTTTTGGTTTTCCCCGTCCTCAAACCCAGGTCCTTGGGCTACACGTGGACTGTATCCCATCTGGGGAATTAACCCCTGAGCCACCGTAGTGCATCACATCTCATTCTTCCTAGCCTTTCCTTCAACTTCAGGGACAGAGAAGGCAGGCACTGCTTAAAAGCTAGTCGTTTCCTAAACAGAAAACAGTGACCTTCCACAAATGGAAAGCACTGATTCCTCCCTGGCTTTTCTTTTGCTGAGTGTTCTTACCAGTTTTTTTGTTGCTGTTGTTGTTATTGAGATTCAGGCTCTAAAGTTAGAAGTTTCTTTAGTGATGAATGTTTACATTTTCAAAGCAAAATGATTTGCTTTACATTCTTTGATATTTGAATGACAGACTAATGGAATATAAAATTCTAGTGTCCTACTCAGTTTGAGGGCTAATGGGCAGTGCTTCCATCTCTCCACATCTCCAGAGACCAAGGTATCTGGATGGTCTCATTTGTTTTTTGGTGTCCCCGAAGGGGGACTTAGATGTTCTGTAGTTTGCCTGTAGAGCGCGTTATGGTTGGATTGTGGGGGAAGGAACAACAACACAAGTCCAGTTGTATCTATATTTTTTTCCTTAAAAACAATATGAAGCCAAAACGTTAACATGAGTTCTGTGTAGTTGATAAATATGAGGGAACCTGAAATACCGTTCTCGGTAATTCAGGGTATATTTGAAATATTACATTGTTTAACTTAAAAAAATGCCATTTAGCTTGAAAATTGGAGAGCACTTGTGTTTATAAAGTTCTACAGTCAGAATCTACAGAGTGGAATTAGTGGTGATTACTCCAGGGAGCAGAACTTAATAGGGCATTTGACTTCAAGACCTATTAAGTGATTTTTATTTGTTGGTGTAGGACTATTTAAAAATATATATTCTCTCTCTATATAGTAGAATTAAGGATTAAATACCATGATAATTGAAAGATTTAAGTATACGGACTTTTTCTTCTTTTCATTCCTTCCTTCCAGCAGGGCTCCATAAGTATAAGTTATAGAAAAAGAAAAATAAGTTGCCTTCGTTTTCTTATTTTTATTCATTTTTATTTCTTAGTACTAAGGGGTTTTTTAATTTGCTTTTCCTGTGTTCAGGTATATGTCTCGAGTCCACGGTATGCACCCCAAAGAGACCACACGCCAGCTGAGCTTAGCTGTGAAAGATGGTCTTATTGTTGAGACTCTAACAGTGGGCTGCAAAGGTTCAAAAGCTGGTATTGAACAAGAAGGATATTGGTTGCCAGGAGATGAGATTGTAAGTATTCTTTATTTGAGAAATTTGCAGATGCTGACTTTAAGTTTTTGAACAATTATTTAAACACACCCTATAGAAATTAATTTTCAGAAGTTTAGTAATATTTCACTGTAACATTTTACTAACATTAAGGACCTACACTAATAGGATGGAACTTGTCTTTCTGATTCTTTAGAAGAAAGCTCACTTTAAATGAACATGCCTTTTCTGGCTACGGTACCTGGAATCTAAGAAATGAAATAAAAGCCCTTTTCATGTATACATAGTTAATGATATTCCTAAATATTTCCTTGATTAAATATTAGTAGAAAATGTTTCTGTGCAGGTACTGTTAATGCTGCCTAGATAGGTGGTGGGGGTGGCGGGGAGGAGGGTGGCAGCTGCTCCTTCAGGGAAGCGTCTCTCTAGAGACGATGGTGTCACAACTTAACGTGCTCAGTTGGAACTCTGCAGATAGGAGGCTTCAGATGGTGGACTCCCCTGACCAGTGTCTGCTGACCAATGACTAGCTGCTAGTGTGGCCCTTGAACAGAAATAAGAGGATATACAGAAAGTTAACTTTCTATGTATTTTTCCTAGTTCTTATTAACTAGAGATTCCTCCTTGACTCCTAGTTTGACCCCTCTTTTAAGTTATGATACTTTCTTTCCTTAAAGTATATAATTTTATCCTTAGGGACACATGTATACTTTTTTGGTATATAAATATTATTTTCATGTGTAATATTTCTATCTTACCTTCTTTTTTTTTTTTGATGGTTCCAATACCTTGATTTTAGAATAGTCTTCCTTTTTTAAAGGAAAGGTGCAGGTGCAGGCAGGCAGGCAGGCAGGCAGGCAGCAAGAAAGAGGAGGAAGAAGCATTTTATTTTAATTTAGTTGTTCACACTGATTGTTTCCCTCTGGACCTGGGACTTGAACCCAGGGGTATGTGGCCTACACTCTGCAGAGTTGATTGACCTAACCACTACTCCACCAGGGTGAGACAAAAGAATAATTTTAAATGATAGGTTTCAAATACAATGGATATTACTTTTTTTTTTTTTTTTTCTGAAAAGAATGGCTATAGTCAGTATTTAGGTATTTTGAGAATGTTTTATCATGAATTCTCTAAAATTTTAAATGATAAAATCACATAAAATTTTTAAGTTGTTCTTTGTGGAGGCATTTCCCAAAAATATTGACTTATATTTTCCTGCCTGGCTCTACAGAAGATGAGCCCACAGGCACACACTCTGCCTGGTATGAGAGCAGAAGGCTGACGGCTTGTTTTCCGTGGGGAGCTGGTCCCCAGGGCAGCAACCAGGGCTGTGAACTTAGGAAAGTGGTTCAGTTTAACATTGTTGTCAGTTTTATCTGTGCTTTCAATAAAAGGCGTGGAAGTAAAATATTTGATCTCACTGTTATCATTTGATTAGTGCTCTAGAAATGTTCTTGAAAATGTAAATAGAACTATTTATATCAAAATAATTTTTCTGTTAGCTTCTACAGAAAAGTCAAGCCTTGTTACAATAAAGAAATTATGCCACCCACAATAAATGTAGTGGATGTAAGTCTGTCTGTCAGACGTTTAAAGGAGGGCCATTGATAATTGATCGCTAATATATGTTCAAAATAACCCAATTACTATACATTTCTAATCTCGAGGCACCTGGAAACATACCGATGGAGGCTAGAAAGTTACAGTGGTCATATCTGGGCTTCATCTGGTCATTGACCTGTGACGAGTGCAGCATGGTTCAGGGTTTAGGGTTGTGGATCATAAGTGGATCATTTTTTCATAAAAGTGACTTTATTTCTGCTTACTTTTTACATTTGTGCTTTTTCCATGTGCTTTCTTCCTCTTCAAGTTGAAGTTTCTTTGTTCATTTTAATTCCATAAGCAGTTAGTGAATTGTTTTTCCTTATGTTAGGTTCTGTATTCTATGACACCTCTTGCATGTTCTTACTGCATAGCCTTATCCTTTCATATTTATTCTTTTTTTAGATGAAATCTTACATGTAAATCAAACAACCAGTATATAGACTTTGTTCATTCTGGTTGGCTCCTGTTTACAGACACTTTTATATTTGGTATGCAGGTATGATATAAGTAAAACTGAGTATGTAAAAATCAGCCTGGCTTATAAAATATGCAAATATTAATTCAGAGGCAATGTAGTGTAGTAGAAAGAGGTAAGGTCTCAGATGCTATAGTAGATATGTCCATCAGATTATTTAGATAAAGCATACAACTGTGTGCTTAAAGCAAGTTTTTCACCAGTAACTAGATATGACTATACAAGAAAGCCTAGTATAATGTATCAAAAGCACATACATTTCTTGCTGCCCAAGGCAAAAATTCTCATCAGGTTCTTTTTACTTTGTAATCTGTATCCTCAAACACAGAGATCTTAGAAAGGGGTTTTCCTTTAAGACAACTGTCCTATGTTTAAAGTGTGAAATGTTGAGACTAAGCATGTATGTGCCTCATTACTGTGGTTGGTGCCCCAAACTGGACACCCAAGGACTGTGTCTGCACTACCGTTTTCATGTCCTAAGAATAATACTCTGAAGGACACGTCACCAACGTATTGAACTTTGCACAGGCATCTCACAATAGCCAGCTGTGTGTGTATAGGGTCGTGTGGCCATCTGTGTGGCCACAGGTGCAGGGTAGAGATGGCAATTATGAGCTGCACAACACAGAAACTGCCTTCACACACTTGTGCAGCTCTCCACATGTGGCAAGGAAATGTCTTATCTCACAAAATCAGTGTTAGCAAGAGTCACCTTTTCTACTTTGCACAGAGGTCCCCTGGGGAGGTAAGCCTGCACACTGGCACTTGAGTCTGGGCCTTTTCCCTTCCCCCTGAGTTTCTCCACCTTGCGTGTAACACAATGCTCCTAAAAGTTTTAGTCTCTAAATTGTCAGATGTATGTTGTTGAGCTTCTGACTTGGTGTCAAGAAAACAAAGAGTCAAGTAGATATATATGGCCTTGGGAAGGAAAGGTAAAGGATTTTTTCATTATTTTTAAATCTTTAATTCAATGTTAGAAGTATTCATTTCAGTTCTATCACTTGAAAAAATGGATGGTAAAGCTTCTTTTCCTTCTATAAACTCTACAAACACTAGCTGTAGCTCAAAGGTGGGGTGAAATTATTTCTGTTGATAATCCCCAGAAATTATATCCCTCATTAGCAAAAAGACTGGACTTTGTTTTCACTTCCACAGTTTTATTGAGAAAGAGAAGTTAGTCCCCTCATCTAGAGTTGAGTAGAGTTTGTTGGTGGTAAGTTTTTATCACCTTTGCTGCCTTTGTTTCAGCACTTACATTTTAAAACTCGAGCCACCAATATTTTTGTTAAATCCAGCAATCATGGCACATAGGCCTAACTCCAATAAAAGGTCAGGATATGATCATATGCAATCTGCTTGTGAGGAGTCCCATCAGTGACGGTGACCTCTGTTATACTGAGCTCCTGGCAGATTTCAGTGAGCTCTAGGCATTCGAATACTCACCTCAGCCACCATCTGCAGCCATTGTAGTGACCATTCATTTGGAGAAACAGTAAAAACATTAGGCAATAGATATGTGTGGTGATATTTTAACTATGTTCATTTGAGATAGTAGAACGAAAACTGTAACGATTAAAAATGCTTAAATATTACTAAATAAGGAAAAGTGTACATATAAAAACCAAATATTTTACATTTATTTTTAAAGGAAAGGTGCAGGCATGAATGAAGGGAGTTAGGCAGACAAACATGAAGATAGAGGAAGAAGCAGCATTTTATTTATTTAATATCTTAGTTGTTTTCCCCGGCCCCAGGACATGGACCCAGTTCCCTGGGATGTACATGAACTACACTCTGTCAGAGGCAGTACGCCCACTGTTACTCCACCAGTGCCTGCCCAAAACCAATTTTTAAAATGACAAGCTTGCTGACACTGGGAAACTTGTAAATTTTTATGGTTTTCTTAAACTTCCACATTTCAGGTCATTAATATTCACTCACAGGATTCAAATAATTATTTTAGGGGTGGTTTTCATAGCTTTTGAAATTATGTAGTAAAAGGCCAATAAACCAGGACACAGTAAAATTTTATGATTTCTGAGATTGAGCGTTTTGTTATATCAAGACTTTTTTTTCTTTTGATTTCTTAGAAAATGCTACATTTTCTCATATATTGCTTCATCTGTTACTCTAAAGAACTATTTATGGATAGCTACATTCAATTCATATTGATCATAATATTTCACATCCTTTAACAACTTGAGAAATAATATTTCTTGGACAGAATTTTAATATTTGCTCAGCTGAGTTGAGTATCTAGTAGCTCCCATTATAATAAGCACAAGTAAATTTCTTATGAGTTAGTCTAAACTCAGAGTGTTACTAAAGATATGAAGGTGTCATAAAAGCCTTTTTGAGATATTTAGCAGGGTAGGTAACCTTAAGTTATGGGTCATTGGCAGATAAAACATATCAAATATGTGTTTGGATTCTGAGTCAGTTAACATTTACTGGTGACATCTGATTTTATTCACAGTCCCTGGCATAAGGCTATTACTCTGCCCTATTGATAGATACCTTTTAGTTGACATTAAGTGGTTTGGACACTAGTGTACAGAGTCTTAAAAATCTAAAAAAGTGATGCTTGCTATGAACCTGCTTCTCTCTTAATCTGGACTCAGGGTTTCATGTCTTCTTTCATAGTAGGTGCCAGTTCAAAAATAATCTGTCAGTTTAGGGACCACAGCTTACATTTTCAGCTAGAACCCTCACATAGCCTTTGCTGCTGCATTTGCGTGCATACTCACCCTGGCCAACCTAGCCCTCTTCAGCATGTGGACTTTGTTTTACACCTTCCAGCTGACTTCAGGGTACTTTAAAGTAGTCTGAATGAAAAGAGGGTTAATGCAATATTTTTTGCTTTTTCTCATTTGCTTATTAAGGTGTTTAGATACTATTTAAGAAGCTTGATTAATGAAAATACAAACTTTGTGTTGCCCCCAACTCCAGGTCTTAAACCCCGATCCACTGCTTTCTAAGACTGCGCCATCACTGCATGAGCTGTGGTTTTTGAAGAGAGATTAACATGCTCTGTTGGGGGTAAATGGGTTTAGTGTTAATGTACAGAGGGGCAAGACAAACTTTCCTTGTCTTCATCATTTGTCTTGTTTCCAAATGACCAAAAAACTATAGTTGATGTACCTTTTGAAACTTAACTAGGCTCACATCTTTTAGATAGGAAGGAGGGTAATAGTTATGGTCCCATTCTTCAGAAAGCACACCAGTGAACAGGGAGAGCAAAAAATACTCCCTTTCTTTGTCCTGGAAAAAAAAAATTGAGACACCTGCTGGGTCTCCATTCCATGTCATAAATACATCATATAGGTAAGAAGTTTAGATCTTTGCATTTTCCTATTACAATTATAGTTGTCATGAATTGATCATGTTTTAAGTACCTTAGGTACAAAAATTCATTTCCCCCAGGTATTATTGATTTTTTTAATATGAAGCATATTTATGTTCAATATGTATGGAATTACACATTTCTTCCAAATGTCCATTACCTGCGTCAGATACATAATCATTTACTAAGTAAAGTATTGGCTGTTATTAATTAAATGGGATTCAGTTATACTATGATTTTATGTGCATTCAATCTGTAATGTACCTATGCTTAAAATTGTTCTTGTTTTGGTAAAGTATTTTCATTTTATTCAGTAGAATGTTTGGGGCATGCTATCCTGTTAGATTCTTTTCAGTGTATATTGATTGTGTGTGTATGTGTGTATGTGTTTCCTTCTGTCTAAGTTCTAATTCACTAAGCAGTGTCGTAATATTTTTTCTTTAAAAATAAATAGCATTTAAAATTATTGCAATATTTAATAATCAGATTCATACCTCTCAGTGATTAACAGAATTTTAAACTATACCTAGAATTGTAGAGAATTTATTTTATATTGTGTCTGTTAAAATACCACAAACACATATTTGATAATGTAACATCTGTTTATTAAATAGAAAAAGGAAATTACTTAAAAAGTAGAATCTCTTGAGTAGAATGAGGTGGATTGTAGTTTGGAAGACACAGCTCTTCCACTGAGCTCTCCCTGGCTTCAGTGTTATTCCTAAATTGAGTTAACACTATTTCTTGCTCTGCCTAGAGTTTTTCATAATGAATTTACATCCTAAAGAAAAAATGCACGTGTGTAATTGCACATGTGACGTCGTTCTGTGACTTGTCAGTCCTGTTCTGTGCATTGTAACAACATTAGCTGACACTAATGAGCATAGTATCTCACTTGACCCTTACAAACCCTATAAAATAGATGCTGCTCTTGCATTGGTTTTATAGATAGACCGTGAGAAGCTGAGTGTTGTGCTCCAGTTTACACAGTGGTAAGGCAGATGGTCAGGAGCTAGTTTGGCTGCAGAGTCTGAACCACATGCTGTAAATGCTGACAGGTGGAGGCAAGCATTCTGCCTGGGTGGTGGGTTGCTTTCTGCTAGGTTCTGAGGATGGTCTGTGTAGATTCTCAAATTCATTACTCCCAACTAAAAAAATCCAACCTGAACCAGTTTCAGATCAGTAAGACATACACTCATGGTCTTGTGTAAATTTATAATGGCACTGAATTTATTTGTTAGTAAAATGTTTTCCTACCATCATTGTAGGTTTCATGGCATGTGAGTTCCTAGAGGTTTTTCTCTATATCCATTTGTAGCTTTTGTCTTTGTGTTTAAATTTCCTATATATAAAATTAATTTTAATGACACTCGAGTTTGCATGTTCCCATCTTTTCATCAATGATTAGCACATTCATAGATGATCAGTTGACAATATCTGTGAAATAATATGTTATATAGCAAATAACATTGATATGATCTGTGAAATAATATGCCATATAGAAAAATAATACATTGATATGATCTGTGAAATAATATGCTATAAAGCATAATAAAAGTTTGTACTATTTAGTCCCTTTAGCATTGTGTACTGCCTTAAACTGAGCAAAGTTACAGTAGAGAGACCAAGATTATTTTGTTTTTATTTTGAAAGGCCTACAGTATGCAGCCTTTCTCCAGGACAGCAACCCCAAACAAGGTGAACTAATTTTGTACTATGTTATTTTATTTTAATTCTGCCTTTTTTTTTTGGTATTACATTTCTTTCTTTAGGGTAGCTTAGTTAATTTAACTCTTGCTGGTATTGTTCATTAAAACCATACAATCTTTACATGGCTTTTAGTTTTTAATTTGGTATGTTTGCTTTTAAAATTTTCTTATATTGAAGTGGCATTTCACATGATGCTGTCAATTAGGCTGTGTCTAGAGCAGTAGCTGACATCTGGTAAAATCCACTGAAAATCCAGACTTAACCTTTTTTGGTATACATTACTGAGTATTAGTCAGAAGCACCACATAAATGAATTCTATTTTGTAAAAGACAAATTGTAGGCAACTGCCTATAATAAACATGCTTACATCATTTATACCTCAGAAAAACTCAGAATCTAATAACATTTTATCTGGACTTTCGTATGTTTTATATATTGTAAGAAGCTATTTGCCGTTGAGTCAAAGAATGAATGCCACAACTCCTACCCCTTTCTTTTTTTATCAGAGGGCTGAATTATATGCCTTTATATAATCATATAGCCAAATGTTTCTTTCATTTTATTTGAATTATGCTTTCTATAATTGTTGCAACACAACTGATCTAGAATTAAACACCCCATTGAAGAAAGATCCATTTTCATCTTTGTCTTGGGTGGATGGGGAGAGGGTAGGAGATGTTAATGGAGAGCCTCTTGCTTCTTTTGCATAGTTAACTTACTACCATTTTGAGAACCACAGGAAGATGAAGTAATACATAAAATTCAAATGATGAAGGATGGCAGTTTTGTCAGTGAGTCACCCAAATTCTCTAAGATGTTTCTGAATAGCTATGAAGAAGATATTCTGAAATACTTTGTTTTAAAGTTGGAAAGAATTCTGCTAAGTAAAAAAACAAGGTATCTTATCTCCACTGGAACATAATTTACAAAAAAAAAATTTTAAAGGAAAGATGAAAGCAGGCAGGAAGAGAGAGGAGGAAGAATCACTTCATTTGTTTTACTTAGGTGTTCATCTTGACTGTCCACCCTGACCCTGGAACATGAACCCAGGTTCGTGGATGTATGTGGATGGATCAGGCTGGCTGAAGGCTGCCTTCAGGCTGACCAACTTCTGCTCCACCAGGGCATGCCATTATCAATGATTTTTCATACAAAAATTAGAATAGCTAAAATGTGCTATGTGGAGTTGTTGGTACACAGTGACTAATTTTAGTATAGCTAAGCATGGCATGTTGTCTCTGGTGCCCCCATGTTAAACTTTGTGGTGTCTTTTTTTATGCTATGCACAGTGAGGGTTTTGTGTCTAACAATCTCATAATTTTTAAGCAGTCTAAAATTGTTCCACCAAAGTAAGCTTGCAGAGTATATACATCTGCAGCAAATAACAAAAAATAGTCATGCCTTTTTATTACTTTGGTTGACAAGACCACTAACTTCTTAATAAAAGAGCAAACCAAAAAGTTTGCATTTTTGCAAAATTTACCAATGTGCTCTTGCCATGACTCTGGATGTGGGTTGGAAGAAGTGCGGTTTGGAACATCAGTGACTCTGGCCCTCTTGTGGCCAGGAGGAGCACACATGAGCCTTGCTTTCTTCACTAGCAGCCTAAGCTGCCTGTCCAATGGGGCTAGTGGCGGGAGAGAGAATGAGGAAGCCACTCGACCTTGGTGACAGAGAGTAGACAGCAACTGTACAAGGGGAAATGGTGACAGAACCCAAGTTTGGATTTCAGAAACCTGCTGAAGTGAGCTTGCTTACACTGAGTGTGGGTTTCACCCTGCTCATTTAGTCACTACATCTACAAAAGAAGGCTGAGAATTAATCCATCACTCTAACGAGTGATGTTTATGAAAAATGAAGTCTAAATCAAGAGAACTTACAACACCTTCCTGTTTGTGTTTAAATGGTATTGGCTATACAAAAAAGAATGTAACAAAAGCATGTTAAAAAGTACCCTACATCTGTAGTTTTGTTCTTTTATTTCCAGAAATAGTCCCAATTAGAAAATAAGCCTACTTCCTCTCTTGTTTTTTATAGTAACGTCATTTAGAGAATGTGATTAAACCTTCGGTTTCACATTTTCAGTTTATTTTTCCAAATTCAACAGACCCCCAAAATTTGACAGCCTATCAAAACATGGACATTATGATTAATGTTTTGTTTTGTTTTTTTCAGTAAAACATCCAGTACTGTGGATGAAAAGATAAGGATAGTGAGCATCGTCATTTATCACTATTTTCTCTGTTCCCAGGGTGTGCTAAGTACATATATATTTAAAGCAGAACAAAACAGAGGTTTGTTTATTTGAAGTACTAAGCTATAGATGTTGGTCTGGGGAATTCAGTTTGCTGGAGAAATTATTCTATAGATTATATTAAAATTGAAAGATAATGTTAGAGCTGAGATTGGCTTACTTTGTTTTGGATTGGTTTTGATACCAGATCACCTTAAAGTGTTTCTGAATATTAATACTGTTTAGGAAAGAATTTTAAAAATAAAGAAGCAAGTATCTAGGTATTTTCCCTCTTGTTTTAACAGAGTAAATGTCTAAAATTGTTTATAATGCCTAACTGCTGATGGACTTTAGTTTCAATTTTGTTCTTAGTCATTGCAGATATTGACAAAATGTCATACAAAATTATTTTGTATTTTTTGTAGGACTGGGAAACAGAAAATCATGACTGGTATTGTTTTGAATGCCATTTGCCTGGAGAGGTGTTGATATGTGACCTGTGTTTTCGTGTGTATCATTCCAAGTGTTTGTCTGATGAGTACAGGCTTAGAGACAGCGGTAGTCACTGGCACTGCCCAGTTTGCAGGGTGAGTACCTCTGAGCTTTCATGTGCTGGTTAGGGGGTGGAATTCACGGATAATAGCGCACAAAGGGTCCCAGTGGTCTTGCCAGGGTTACGGATAAAGTGCTGGAGGGTGGGGGTTCTCTATGGATGATGGTAAATGGATATCCCAGAATACATCACATATTCAGGGGACGGATTTTAGAAAGCTTTAATCACATGAAAGTACACTCTCTCGTTTTACATCTGCCTATGGATTGTGTGACTGTTGCTCACACTCTCTGTACCAAGGTCTGTTCAATAAGCCTGCCCACTGCAGGACGCAGTTCCTGCTGCTCAGAACGCACGGCTAGCAGAAGGCGCATTATTGGAACCATTCCTTATCTATCTCCCATTTATACCCGTGTGATGTTGCCTTTATTTCTTGTCATGTCAAGACTTAGCTTATTTTTTGCTTATATTTTATTTGGAGGGTGGATGAATGGAACAGTTGTATATAAAGAATTATAATTATTTAAAGCAAAATAAAAAAGCCTGGTAGGTAAAATAGGTATTTTTCACAATTATTTTTATTCATTTTTCCCACTGAAAAGAATGCTTGTTGGTTGCAGAATGTGCTGTGTATGAGTGAGGTGTGGTGTTTCAATACTGCATTACATGTGGCATTGATGGCAACTTGTCAGGAATTATTTTGTGCCATCTCTGTTGTTTCATACATAGAATTACTGAGAATCTTACTTGGAGCCATGCAAATTGTCCAGATCATGCATGAGTTCAGTTTGTGAATGTGTTTTCTAATACTTCAGTAACTTAAACATCATTATTCAAAAAAGGTTTTGTCTTCATACTTTTCCCCTTTTATATTAGTCAAAAATGTCCTGCCTGCTAAATGCACTTTGTATGCTAGTCTCCCTTGTCCAAAGCTGAACTTGATATCACTTAAGAATATGTCATCTTCCAAGCACCACTGTACATATTCACTAGCAGACAAAAGACTGTTGGGATAGCATTAAAAAATAATGATGGCTTATAATTATTGCCTAAATACTAGATAAGTAATCCTGAGGACAGAATATAAGTGTAAGCCTCAAACTGAGATTGATAAGAATTTATGGTATCTACAAGAAAGTGGGTATAGTTGCTGGTTTGAGAGCTGCATTGACATTCATATTTTATTCTCATAGATTTGGATTGTATATTTTAAAAGCATATATACACATACACACACACACACACACATTCTATTTTCTGGTAATAGCTTACAGTTACAGTAGAAGAAATAAAGAATTAATGAGATCTTCAGAACAAAAGAGAAAAGGGGTGGGGTCACTGACAGAGTGTCTCAGAAACTTAGAAAGTACAATTCTGGATACACTTGTATCTTTATAGCCAGAGCTTCTTAATATTTAATATTTAGTCTTTACTATGAACCCCAGGATTTTTGAGTATGGGTTCATTGTAGATTTTTATATTTCTTATGTTAAGAATAGAAATTTAGCATGTGTGTAATACTGCTTTTACCAGAATTCACTATCAGGTTGTCAAATTCCATTTTCTGTATGTGTTTGCTCTACTATTTACTGATTAGATTTTTTTTGTCTGTCTGTGTTTTTTATTTTCAGAGACTTACTGGCTCACACAAGCATGATGGCTCAATACCCCATGGTATTTCTGTTCTGGTTTTCTGTTATTGCCCGTGGTTTTCATTCTGTCTTCATCAGTGTAGATATTCCCACATGGTGATACATTTTTGCCTGCAGATCATAGGAGTTGATAAAACACTCATGCATTTGTTTGAGAGAATGTGTGAGCTACCCCCTTGGTTAGACTCAGAAAGCTTCTCTCAGGGTTGGGTATGGTGAGTTTCATCTAGAGTTTTAAAACTTATGAAGAAATAGCTATTTCTCTTTTAGATCTATTCTGTTTATTTGTTATAGTCAGAAAAAGATATGTGCTATTAATCTCTTTCTTGGAAGAAGGGATAATAATATTGAAATTTAAATGGGATTTTTAATTATATTTAACGTGACATTCTGTGTTCATCTAAGTGTCAGAATTTTAAGTAAAGCTATTTTTTATGACCTAATGTGAGAGTGACTGACCAGATTCAAATATACCTAAACTGAGAGAACTGAGAGACTTACGGACTGAAATTTGAGAACTGTGGTTCCAAAGCAGAATAATGATCTTTCCTGTTTTTCTTTTTAACTCATGTATGGAAAGAGTACAGATTAATTAGATATGTTAATGAGGAATTTTGAAGATAGGCTGCCAGAGCCACATATCAGTGCATGTTAAAATGTGAATGGCAGCCCACCCTCCTCTCTAAGGTCTGTGATAAACACTCCTACAGCCAGAGGACTCACTTCTATGAAAACTGGATCCCTTGCAATAGTGACTCATCACCAACAATAGTTTTTTCTCTCACTTAGCAGTTTTATCTTGTGCTTTTTTTCCAAAATATTTAAGATGGTGATGATAGTATTTTAATTGTTTTTGCAACCCTGAGAATATTTCTTTAGACTGTCTTGCCTTTCTAAAAGATAATTATACTGTTACTTTACAGACACAGTGGAATGTTACTGAAAAATAACCTACAAATACTAGAATATAAGATTAGCATTTTGCTTTGAAAGAAAATTCAATGTCCTATTTCACACCCTTTTTCTGAGAACTCATCAATTTTTAAAAAGAAAAGATACTTAACTTTTTTTGTTTGCTATATAAAAAATTCAAATAATTTAGAGGGGGGTAAAGAAAAAAGACTTCTCAGAAATATTATCCCCTAGCAAGCGAATGTTTCCACAGCTCTCTCCCATGTGGTATATGTGTGGTTGTGTATGTGCTTGTATGCACATGTGTGCACACAGCACTCATCTGTGTCTGTGTACCTCTATGAGCTGTGCCAGGTGCAACCAGTTTGTTCTACACATCATGAGGAGGAAGGGCCATTCATGACCTACCCAGCCAGCCCCATTGATGCCGGTTTGCATTACTTCCAGTGTCTAATGACGCTGCACTGAAACTCACCTGCTGATGGAATGCCTCGTTTGGTCAGATACAGGACGCCCTTTTCACTGTGAAGAACAGCCTCCTCAGCACAAGTTAATTCTGCATAAAACTGAAGTTTATGTTCACTTTCCTTCATTGTATTTGAATTTTGTATTCCTTAAATAGACATGAATTTTCCAGAAAGAAAATGAGAAAGCCATAATTTTCAAGTCAAAATTGCTTTTGAGGTTCTATTTGCCCAAAATATTTATTTTTAAAACACAGGATAACCAATTATCTTTCTTTCTGATCATCCTCGTGGAATCAATCCATTAAAGTGGAATTATTAAATTTAAAGGGTAAAAATTCCAATTTTTGATAAAAATCACTAAGTTCTTCAGAAAATTATAACCATTTATACTAATGTGCAGGTGTTTTCTAAGTTTTGTTAAAAATGTCATCCTCTGATGCTGTGGTTACAGAAGGCAGATGTGCGTGAGTGTGCACATGTTGTGTGATGTCTGTTGTAGGTGCTAGCATGCAAGGACACGTGTTTATATGGGGACATTTGTGTATCGCACACCTGTGTGCACATGTGTGTGAGTGCAAGTGCACATTTGTTGGCCCTCGGTACTGCTCTTGGGAAGAGCAGGATACTATTTGGGTGATGAGCATTTGAATTTATGTGTGCACAAATGCTCTGTTATGTATGGGAAACCCTAGGGTCACCTCCCACATTGGCATCTTGCTGCTTTCTAGAGCAGCATGTCCACAGCCCTTCTGTGACAATGGTGTGTTCCCTCTATGCTGCCCAGGAAGGCACTGACCACACGTTTGTTAAGTATGTGGATATGGCTGTGAGACTGAGGAATGGGACTTGGTTTTACTCATGTGGACATGGCTCACCTCTGTCAGGACAGTTTTAAAGCATTCACCCAAATGCTTATCCAGCAACAAGGGAACCGCTTGCACATACGTGTGGTGGGTGCTCGATAGAGAGTGTAGGGCACAACCTGAGACCCACCTGCTGCATTTGCTCTGAATCTGGTACCTCAAAAGTCAGAAGACTTATCTTTGGGGAGAAAATTGTGTAACAAACAAAATAGTTGGCAATTTCCAGCTTAACAATTTTGATGTGTGGTGAAATAGTCTCTCTAACCCTTCCTTGTTTTTCATAAATTCGTGTTCCTCACATAAATTGTGTTTTCATATCCTAGAGGAGTTGTAGATTCATATTACTGCTCCTTTTAAATTAAGATAAATGAAAGTTACATTTGAACTAAAATGTATCTTTGAGGAGTAACATTTAGCTGTGTTCTCTGCTTCTGTGAGCACTGAGATACACTAAATGCAAACACCACAGCAACTCTCTTTTTCTGTATTTGGGCCTTTCAAATGGAGTGTTGCTCCAGTGAAAATCATCCAGATTTTTTTTTTTTTATCTTAGGCTTCTATAATTGCTGTATATAATATAAAATGTTAATATCATTATTCTGTATAATCCCTAACAAACTTTGCTTCACTTTATGTCCCATTTCTCACATACTTGTAACTTTTATCTGAAAGGATCAATATACAATAGGAATTTTACATTGAATATATTTTGCTTTATAGTAAATCAGTTTCATATTAAAGGATCAAGTCACAAAAAGTGATGTACTCAAGGTAATGAATTGGGAATACTGTATTCCAGTATATCTTCAAATATTAGGAAATATGAATCCTCCACAAATGTTCAGATAGTACATTTCTCTAAGGATCACACATCTCAAAATCTGTTTTAATATGCAAAATTTATAGTGACTCAACTTAGCTCACTAATAAAATACAGAAACACAAGGAAATGAGATAGGATCTACATGGAAGAACTTTATTAATATTTTAAAAATGCTGTTTCTGTATCTAATCCAAAACTCTCCCAAATTTGCAGTGCCTGACTCTCCAACTCTGCTCTTGATTTAGGCACCTCTGAGGAGGACAGCTATGCAGTAAAAGAGCTGTTCCTAGACTCTTCTCTCTCCCCTACCCAAGACCCCCCCACCCCCCACCATGCAGTTAACAATGTGACAGCAGATGTGAGTGCACAACGCTTTTGAGTGTGGTGTGTTTGATCATGACAGTTATCTTTCTGTGCTTGTTTAGAATCTTAATCGGATTTCATATTATTTTTACTGCAAGGATTAAGGAAATAATACTTAGGTTGTGTCCTACATCAGGATGGCTACAACTTAATGTGATTAAACACAAAGCTCAGGTAGTATTTCTAGGACTGGTGAAGTGCACAATTTCCATTATTGTCTCTGAAAATACATGAGTCGTCCCCTTGACTGGTTTTTCTTCATTAAGCAGAGAAATAATGATGCTGACTCCATGACCCAGCACAGGCATGTAACTTAGGTTCAGAAAAGAATGGGAAGGTTTACCTCCACTGAGGGATGTGCTCTGCCTCTGCCATTTGAACCGTGTTCTTTTAGACTAATGTTTTTAGGAAGGGAAGGGAAAGTTCCATAAAATTTTCTGAACATCCCTTTTCTGTTTTCAAATCCTACAACAAACCATGAAGAAACTCGAAGTTAACTCCTAAAAGTGTGTTTGCTGTATTGAATGATAAATTTCCTGACATGCATAACACCTTGTGCTTCTGTAGCTACCACTATTTGAGCAATTTCTTTGTGAATATGTGAATGTGGTGGGTTAGTAACACTACATGTTTTTACAATACCAGTGAGTTTCATGACCTCTAATTCAAGACTCTTTTAGCAGTTGTAAGTCACCCTAGATTGATGACTTCAACTCCAATGACATCTGAAATTGTTAAAAATCGCTGACCTCTATCAGATAGGAAAGACTAACTTTGAAGAAATTAATAAATGCAGATACAGCTGGAGTAGTGTTCAGTGCTGTTTTTAAGACTAGAAACACACTGGGCATCAGTGGATTCTGGAATCAGCCTCCAGACTTGGAAGCACTATGTGAACAGAGTCCTGCCCCACAACACGCTCCAGGAAGCCACCTCAAGTATTCTTAGTAGTTTAAATTGTCCTCTGAATTCTTTTACCTGTGAGTTAGTAGACATAGTTGTGATGCTTAAGGGATGTTTTTAAACTTAAATTAGAATTCCTTCAATTTAAGTTTAAAAAAATCCCAACTTGTCAGAAACTCAATGGCAAGTGGCCATTGTGGATTGACGGTGGGAGATTTGGGGTGGGCTTTAGGGAGTCTGGCTAAAGATCTGTACGTGCTGACATGGTGGCCACATTTCCTTTTTTCTCTGGCTATAGGGGTGGTGCTGTGCTTTACAATCTCATTGGCAAGGGTTCCTTTTAGTGTGCAGGTACTGGAAAGACTGAACACAGGTGTCTTTAGAAAACTGTCTTAGAAAGTGGCTATCACTGGTAGGCTCCTGGGTCCCAGTGGCAGAGGAGGGGAAAATGGCAGGGTTTGGGCCACTGCCACCATGCCTGCTCTCCTGTAAAGTCTCAAATATTGGAATTTCATAATGTTAATTGATTCCTTTGTATTCTGTTGTCACAAGTGTTGTAGAGAATGTTATAGTGCTTCCTGGTTTCCATGACAATGCAGACAATTTATGTGCAGATAGCATTCTGATTACAGATGGTTATACAGGACAGTTTGGGGGTCTGGGCTCCTAAAATATTGCATAAGTGACTCACATAGATTGGGCTTCCCCAGTCAAATCCAGGGCTCCGGTCTCAGACCTGCCTGTCATGCGTGTTTACAACTTGCTGGGGATGAGGCTCCGTGGCTGCATTTCCAGCAGGTGCCCCCCTGTGACTGAGTTCCCTATGAGAGTCATGACTGTTAAGAGGCCCATAACCATCTTTAGAGTCATCAATCAGTAGGATGGTTCCCATGCCAGAAGTAAGCCAGAGCAGTGTATAGTGGCCAGAACATGCTGACAGTTTGGTCGTGAAAGCTTTCATTATTTTGGAAGGACCTCATATTGTTCATGCTAAGTACATGAAATATTCTTTTTAGTAGACCATGGAGTTGACAAGTGATGACTGCACCAGGTAATTCAGCCAGCATTATTGAGCCTATGGCAGGTACTATACAAAGTCCTGGCAAGGGAGCACTGAAGGAGACCATTGTGGACCCCCTAGACTTTCACAGAACTTAAGTCCAGTCTCATGGCCCATGGACCATGTCAAGCCACCTGTTTTGCACTGCTTGCGAACTAAGAGTGGGCAGTGATGAGGTTGAGGCATTGTTATCAGTTATCAGCTGTGGATAAACCTCAGCAGGATCAAAAGTTCCTCTTACTGTCATCCAGCCCAAAACATTGTAAGACACTGAGTATGGTTGAATCACTTAATTCTTGTCCATCTTGTCCATGGTTTTTTCCTTGACTTACCTGATTTTTCTACAACCCAACAGTTAACTTGTAACTGGTTTTAGAACTCAGTAGAAAGATGTTCTCTATTGTCTATTATTTTCCCCTTAAAGGAAAGCCCCTCCATTATCAGCCATGTGCTCAAATGTACCTTCTCGTCATGGGGTATTTCGCACAGATTTGACACAGCTTTGGCCCTGTGGTCACTGGCATTTAAAATGGTGCAACAACTTTGGTTATGTTATAAAAAGTTTCTCGATTATTTGTAGATTTTGACTAAAATCACTCCTCTATGCTTCCCAAAACTAGGTTTTAATCTGACAGTCATTGTTCAGAGGCCTTTACTGAATAGTTCTGAGGTCTGCACTCAGAGAATAGGAATAACTCTTCAAAACCTGAGAGATTGGGTCTGAAATAATATGAAGATACTATACAGCATTACTTTTATGTTTCTGATCTTCTTGTCAAGAGTTATCTCCTTAGTTGTGTATCAAACAGAATAGCGTTCTAGTAACTGCCTCTCAAGCACCATGTTGACCCGGTGTAGGTTATAGGCAGCAGCTCACAATCATCATCTAAAAAATCCCCAGGAATACGATGCTCTGTTGATGTCTCTTGTGAAATACTAAGTCTCTAAATTTATAACTGGAAAGTGTCAGAAAGAAACCTCACACATTTAGCAAATGTGAAAACATCTTACAGTAAATGCTTTGTCTTTACAGATTGTTTAGAGTGTTTGCATCTGTTCAGGGTCCTCGCTCTTGCTCTAGCTCAGCAACAAGCGCCTCACCCATCCTTAGGAGCTGGTGCCTCCCTGCCTTTAGTTGTGTTCCAGGTAACAAGAGTGTGTATGCATTGCCATTCTTGCCCTACATGTCATAGACTCCTTATTTGTCACCCCAAAAGATGTATTGGGCAGCAAGTAAAACATAAAAATAAAAGAATAACGTAGAGACTTTCAACGAGGTAACCCTCTCTGTCTGTGAAAGCCCCTGTGGTTAGTCCTGTACAGCCTCTATCCTTGACTTTTCTTATTACTAACTGAAAATAACCAATAGTAGTCAAAGCCTGAGACACATTCCTGAGCAGGCAGGGATTCACAGGCCTAAAGACTTGAGGACCACGCCCCCACTTGATGCTGGTCAGTGCAGGTGGGAGGGGCTGCCACTCCGTGGGTCTCCGTCAGGGCCGTATGTCCAGACAGCTGGCTGTCAGGACTAGGAAGGCCCAAGCCGTTCCATAAGCAGCTAGTATCAGGGTTTAACACTGGAGATGACTGTTCCATTGCAGTGACATGTAAAAGTTCTGGACGTACTACTGTGCAGGTGCAGACATCTGTGCATCCAGGTCTACCAAAGCAGGCTGTTCCCTGGAGAGCTGCTGTTCTGATTATTTTCCATCTCAAATCTAGAATGTGAGATAAACATTGTTGATGATGTTTTCTTTTTAAAGGAACAGACAGGAATAAGGTGAGCAGGCAGGAAGAGAAAGGAGGAAGAAGCATTTATTTTATTTAGTTGTACATCTTGGTTGTTTCCCCCGCCCCCCGGGATCTGAACCCATGTCCTTGGGATGGATATGACTACACTGGCCAGAGGTGGCTGACCCTTCCACTCTTCCACCAGGGCACACCATGTTAGTATTTTTAGGATGCAGTCCCAGGTGGTTTTAATGCGCAACTAGAGTTGATAAACACTATAATAGGTTTTGTAAGCCTGGTAATGCTTTATTATGTGAAGCATAAAAGACAGGTGTCTGTAGAGTCGTATATGAAGCTATTGAGAAAACACTTGAGCTGGGACATAAAGGGTGGGTCAGTAAGTTAGCCACCTCCCTTTTCTTTTTACATTTTGCTGAAAATCATTTTCCCAGACTCGTATCATCACTTTTAATTATATATAGAAGAAAATATATACTCTACCAACCTGACTCTTAAGTAAAATTAAACATGATACAAAATCAGATTTTCTTCTTCTGTATTGTCTTTTAACTTTGTGAAATTTGGGATCTTCAGCCTGAACTCCACACTGGAAGTCTTTTCCCAAACAAATGTTGCTGCTTATGATTGCACTAAATAAGCAATTCCTTTTAAAATGTTTAAAAAGATGAAAGCAAAGTAAAGCATGTGGGGGCATGTGATATCCATGTGTAAATTCTTTATGGAAAGAATGGAGCAGAAAATAGACCTTTTAGACATGAGTAATTTAGTGCGTAAGTTACCTAAACTTAAAGTGAAAGTTTCCCCGCTGTTTAAAAGTTTTTGTAAATAAGAAGCGCGTAACGCAACTACCAGTGTCTGCTGTAGTGATGTTCTGACAAGCCAGCATACGCGATGCCCACAGAGAAACACTGAATTGCTATTTACTAAAGCTCTAAAAGTGAATTCCTGCTCATCTGTGAAGTGTAGAGAGAGCCTCGCAAACAGCCTCATTTTGAGACAGACACTGTGTGGCATCCTGCCCAAGGCCACAACTCAGGTGACTACAGCATCCAGGCGCTAGTCGACATGGACTCAGTGTTCTCTTTGTCCCCACTGAGCCTGAAAGGAGAGGGTCCCACTGCTTAGTGAGGGAAAGTCTGGGCACAGTGTTGTGATGCTGCAGTTGTATTTCAGTGCTACATAAAGTATTGGTTGTATATCTCCCCTAAATAATATCTTAAAAGAACTTCCCATCATCCCACAGATAGATTATAAGACTCTTTAGATTGATATTGCATCTGACTTTATACACACATAGTTTAGTGGTCAGATGATATTTGGATCAGCAGTTTTAGCATTGTACCCAGGATATTTTGGAGTTGGTATGGTAGAGTGTAGTTGACAGCATTTGTTTTTAGTCTCTCCTGTTAAGGGAACATTGATTTCCCACAAGATGAGGCAGAGAAGCCTTGCTGGCACTCCTACCCACTCTCCTCTATGTCCAAAAGTTCAGAAGCTGTTTAGTGTGAAGGGTGCCATGTTAGCAAGAACATCTCTCCAAAAGCATGAATTGTGCTTTACATCCCTTGAGCGCCCCATCTGCCCTCCTGCTGTGTGACTGAGAAAAGGGAATGGGGTATATTCTCTGTTGCACTCCACAGGAAGGGAGCAGCCTATAGATCTCAAGTGTTAGTATGCAGGAGAGTCACAGGGCTCTTGTTAAAAGTGAGAATTCACGAGCATCTCAAATCTTTCCTCTTTCAAAGATGATGAACCTGGGTTCCAGGAAATGTTGCGTGTTAAACTCCATATGTTTCATTGGTCCTGAATCTTGGTCATGTGTCTCTGCCCCCTAGGAATGAATAAATGAACGAATGAATGAGTGAATGAACAAAGATGCATTTTACAGGGCCTTCCCCCAGAATCCCAGACCCCCTGCTCTGGATGTTCCCATGCTTGGGAGGGCTGCAGTATCGAGCTCTATGCACAGGCCTCAGTGCAGAGCTGAGTACACAGAGGCATGGTCTGTTCTGTACACGCCCAATCCAGGGAAGGCAGCGTCTCAGCTTGAGGGGCATCAAACTGCTTCCAGTTAAGGAGATGTGTTTCACTTTGTGTTCAGACATTTTAATATGTGTGTGTATGATCAGTTCACTTACAGCCTAACTAAGAACTTTCAATTAAATGGAAATGTTTGCTCTTTCCTCAACTGTATTCAGCATATTAAGTTGACGTCCTTCGTACGTGGTTCTCTTTGAAGTCACATCACTCTACAGAGTCAGTCTACTGCTCTGAAAATGCAAAAGCATCTACTTTTGCAGCCTACTCAGCCAGCCCTACTCCATCCTCTGCCGTGTGACCCCTCACAGTGAAGTGTCTGTCCTGTATTTTAGCCTGATGTGAGGAAAGAGGGTTATTTGTCCTTGTTTCTCAGCTGTCAGGGCATGACATAAAAGGAGAATTATTTTTTCTTCATGTGAAGTTAGATTTTCTGATTGATAAAGAACCTATTTAGTTTTCAGACCAGAATAATGAAAATTGGAGTTATCATTTGAAGTAGCTCTGTAACAATTTAAAGTAGATATGTAGATATATGCAACGGTACTGTTTTACCATGATTATTAAATAACAGACTTTTAATAGCCTGTACAAAGAGTAATGTTTCACCATTCAATACTGCTCATTTATAATGCTCCATAGAGGGCTGCAGCCAGAGATTATTTTGTAAAATGAATGCTACTATGTCGTTATATCATCATCCTATTATTGTCATTGTTTCTTTTCATCTGAAAATTGGTTGAAGTTTTAAAATACCAAGAAAAAATGCTTAATTGTTCAAAATATTACATCAAGAATGACATCATACTTTCTGACTTTTACCTTGTTACATTAAATGCTATTTTTGCTATATGCAAGTTTCAAAGATTTTGTTGTATCAGATATGTTGAAAATAGTACATCCTTCAGTAAAAATCTTTACATATGGTGCTGTTTTATATAGCAAGCCTTTTGTATGTGTACAGACATAAGTGATCAGATTTTATATTGGCCTTTTCTGTTTTTAACAGAGCATCAAGAAGAAAAACAGCAACAAACAGGAAATGAGCACGTACCTACGATTCATTGTGTCCCGCATGAAGGAGAGGGTGAGTTCTGTGGGGCAACAAGGACTTGCTCCTGAACTGATGGCTCAGGAGGGACGCACAGGAGCAGGACAAAGAGCACTGCTGCCGCGTTTCTCTCCTGCAGTAGAAGAGTTCTCTAACAGGCATTTAGTTCTTTGTGGGTATTTGGGCTTTGCCTTTGGCACAGGCGTTTCTTTAGCTGCATTAGACTAAAAACATTTAAATTTTTAAATGTAAATCAATTTTTCAGAATAAACATTTTGATTGATCATTGATGTTTGAAACGAAGTGCGATTTTCCAGAATAGCTAACTGTTCTTGAAAACCTTAAGGAATTTCATGTTTAAACTATCTAGTGCATTTGCTTTTTCCTGTTGAGTTATAAGGTATTTGTTGTTTAGCAATGACTGTTTTGCCATCTTTCTCTCTAGCCTCATTTAAACTGGTGTATCTCATGACTTTCTAGGCGATAGACCTTAATAAAAAGGGGAAGGACAGCAAGCACCCCATGTATAGGAGGCTGGTGCACTCTGCCGTTGATGTCCCCACCATACAGGAGGTAAGGCCCTCGACCCTCATCAGCCCATGGCACTTGGTATCTGAGCAAGCCTTGTGTTGTCCTGGGTGCACCCACCTGCTGTGCTCTCCAGAGCTCAGCGCCACACAGGTACTTCTTAAGTACCTCAGCACGCCTCTTTCACTCCGGCGCCCTTACAGGCCTGGGCAAAGAACCCAACAGTGTTGACTAAAGAAGGTGCACTGTAAAGCTGGTCAATATTTCCACACAGAAGATTATATCTGGATATGGTTCCCCTCTTTTAGCAGTGGTCCTTGAGTTGTTATTAAGGTTCTTAATTGTATTAACTTTAGTTGAGGATTGTTAATGAGTTTTTTAAATTTAATTACAATTTACAATAAAATTCAAAGGAACCCTTGGACTTGTTTCCATTTAGCATGTGATTCATTACTTCTGCACCTTCTGTGTTGTTTTGAAATTTAAAAATCTTGTGATAAGACCTTATAGGGAAACCATAGGGATAATTTTAAACCATTGTACAAGTTCCCTAATTCCCTTAGCAGCTGAGAAAGACAGGAGGTGTATTATTTCAATGGAAGAAAGGGTAAGTGAAAATTGTTTTCTGCCAAATCCTGAATCAAAACTAATAATTTTAATATTACCTCTTACACCCCAGACTTCATAACCTCCTTTCCTACCCTAAGACCTCTAAGGACAAATCAGAACCCATCTGCCATACTGTCCCTGTCTTGTCTTGACTTCCCACAGGACTTCTTCCCAAAGGCCAGTTGGATCCTGTTTGATTCCAAAGAACCCTCAGTGACTTGATTGTCATGTGCTTAGCAAGCGCTAACTATGAGCAAAGACTCTAAAGGAAATAAGATGAAGATACGATTTTAATGTTTTCAGGAGCCATGGCAGTACAACCCTCAGAAATCACACAACTGCTAGGGGCAGTTGTCTTCATCTGGAATGGGAGCACTATACCACTCTACCACTCTGATATCTGAGCACACTCACCCCCAGTACACTGACAGGGTCAGGGTGGAGTACAGAAATCAGTATCGGTAAATGAGCTCAGCGCCAGGAGCAGCACTCTAACTCAAGGAGCCTCTGAAACTTTCATGGAAAAATGGTCTTGAAGGATTTCAACAGGAACATGGGTTTTTAGTTACTTTAGAGACCTTGGCACGCTAAGCTATTTTAAAGTTGATTTTGTAAAAGTATTTTCAAGATAAGAAACTGCCTCCCTGCTGTTTCTAGGTAACTTTATCATACCTCTCTTCCAAAACTTTTGTCTTTTCCCCCACCAAAAAGATTCTCAAATTTCTCCCATAATCCTTCTCTTTGACAACTAAGGGCAAAACCACAGAGAAAGTGATGAAGGAACTCTGTTCATGCCTCCCTCTAACTCAGGAGAAGCCCTGGCATTGCCTTGGTGTGTAAAGGAACACTTAGACCTTTATATTTTAATTATTTATAAATTAGTACCGAGTCCCAATTCTGAATTATAAATGTATTTTCTTTATAATTATGATCAGTTGTTAGAGAGGCTAACAAGTCTACTTTTGTTCAGTCTTCATCACCTGCACTGATCATTTGCATTATTTACAAAGTTCAGCAGCAGCCTTCATTATTGTTGCAGCTGTTTGGGCTACCAGGTTCTCTAGTAAATTAACATGCAGGACAAGCGGCTGCAGGGAATCTCACCCCCCCAGGCTCTTCTCACTGTGAGCAGAGTTGTGGGTTTCCTCCATGCATTCCCACCAGTACTATGGGCTGCAGAGAAGCTGTGATGCCTTTGGGGGCAGCACCTTATCCTACATAACCCTGTTAGCTAAGCAGACAGCTTTCCACTAGTACCGCTCTCTTTTTTTGTTGTGTCATCTGCAGAAAGTGAACGAAGGGAAATACAGAAGTTATGAGGAATTCAAAGCTGATGCCCAGTTGCTTCTACACAACACAGTGATTTTCTATGGAGGTTGGCTGTTTTTTTTTCCTTTTGCATGTAATTGTTTTCGTATCATTTATATTCCACATTGGGTAATATCTTTTATAAAACATTAAATTAAAAATATTATATTGATCTGTAAATAGGCAATGTTGGCTTAAACTTTACAAGTATTTGTTAATATAATTACAGCTCATAGAGTTGACTGACCAATGGCAAAATTCATTTCATGAAATGATGAAAATATTCCTATAGTTTAATATATAAATTTATAAACTTAGTTGAGAGGCTTATAACTTCTGATGGCTTTCCCATTTATGTCCCCTCACTTAATGGTAAAGAGCTCACTCTGTACCTTGAAAGCTAGTGTTATCTTGGATGTAAATGAAAGCTACCTATAGAATTCTATCTTGCTGCCTGAACTTTAAAAATATATACATTTTTGTTTGAAATGGTGTGTGTTCCCTTTTGTCAAACTGAAACAAAATTTATTAATTTTGATAGTCTTGTGTTTTTGGATTACTGGTAACAGGTGCATCTGTCTTTAATTACAGCAGACAGTGAGCAGGCAGACATGGCAAGGATGCTGTACAAAGACACATGTCATGAGGTACTCGCCACACCTAGTAAATTAAACTCTTCCTATCATCCAAGTTAATTTATTTCAGAATTCCACTCATGTAATTCTAATACACATTCTGGCTTTTACCTTTAAATATTATTTTATTTTGATATTTTTAGTACAAATAAATAATGCCAGCAGAGAAAAAGAATTCCAGTAGGATGATCTCTGAGAAACCCTAGGAATTAGGGTTAGTTGTTAGTAACTTATCCAAAGGAACTGTTTCCTCTTCTTAACTTCTACTAGTTATTGCATGTAGCTGTATTGCACTGGGCAGATACTCAGTGTTACCCTCTTGAACAAAAGATGTAAATCTGAGGTCCTACCCAACTGTATAGGCAAAGAAAAAAAAAAATACAGCAGCCAAGTTCATATTTATAGATAAATGAAGTACATATTTAGGGGAGGTTTTTTCCCTCTCTTTTATTGATACTTTTATTTGAAATGCGACTATAACTATACTTAATCTTTGCAAAAGTATCTCTACTTAGATGAAAAGTTTCGTTTCTTGAATTCATTTCAAACTTGGCTTATCTTTGTCTGCTTTCTGAGTAGTAAACAAACACTGTGAAAGAAACAGGGAGGGCTAAGTGGACAGCCAGGCAGAGGAGGCGCTCGTTTGGTGGGGTCTGGGTAGGTGAGCCGAGTGCCCTCCACGCCAGTGGAAGCGAGCTGGGCTGTAGCTCCGAAGACTTTGTCTTCATCCCACGTGTGGGTTGGGGCCATGGGGCCAGTCCCAAAGCACAGTAGCCATCTCTGTCAGTATTTTTATGAAAAATAGAAAGAAAGCTTTAGGAATGCAACTCAGAACCCTATGAGAAGAGCATCGTGAATCATGCAATGCGTTTTGTACAGACCACTCCATGCGCTTTGTGGCTAACAAGCTAACTTCTCTTCCAGCTGGATGAGCTGCAGCTCTGCAAGAACTGCTTCTACCTGTCCAACGCCCGTCCTGACAACTGGTTCTGCTACCCCTGTGTGCGTGAGCTCAGCTTGCTTTCACCTCTCAAGTGTGTGATGTACTCCTCTAAGAAAGTTTATGT
Organism: Solenodon paradoxus; assembly: GCA_004363575.1. Classification (NCBI taxonomy): domain Eukaryota; kingdom Metazoa; phylum Chordata; class Mammalia; order Eulipotyphla; family Solenodontidae; genus Solenodon; species Solenodon paradoxus. The sequence continues at coordinate 464,690 of RJWH01000471.1, read as the reverse complement.
CCAGTTTGCTAGGGTTATCTTCATCCCTAAGTAATATTCTTTGTATATGGTTTTTTTAATGAGACATGGGAAAACAACTTGGGATCACATCCAATTCTGACTTTAAAATGAAGAACTAAGGATAAGCACCAGGCCCCTTATACTATACAGTAAAGTGAATTCTTGCTTTTTATTCTTTCATACAGAATCTAGGCTTTATATATGTCTGTAACTGTTCAGTTTCCCCTAAAATGACATGATTCCAAGAAGGGATCTGACAAGAAACTATGTGTGTTTTGGGGGCAACCCCACAGACATGGGCACTGTGACATCTCAGAGAAGCTGTCTCCTATGCCAGACTTCTCCATCCGCTGAAATGGCCCTATTTCCAGCAGGCTTCCAAAGGCTGGACTCACTGTGTGAAGCAGTTTTTTGCCTGTTACTCACATGACCTGGTCTTCAGGGACAGCCTCATTCCAAAGAGACAGAGGCAGTCAAGTGAATGTTTTCTTGTCTCTTCCAAGAAAGGTCCTTGTTGCTACTGTTAACGCAAATTGCAAGTTTTTGATATTTTTCTTCAAGGGAAAATTGATCAATCCTAGAAAACAAAAGCCTCCATGTGTTTAGGAATTAGAAAAGAATTGTTTTCAAAATAGTGGATTATACTTAACTAAGTACTTCGATATTAATGATATACTTATGTTTAATACTTTATTTCCAGATACCTAATCATGAGCTGGTTTGGGCAAAAATGAAAGGTTTTGGATTCTGGCCAGCCAAAGTCATGCAGAAAGAGGACAACCAGGTTGATGTTCGTTTCTTCGGCCACCACCACCAAAGGTAGCCCTCAGTCCTTGTGTTACAAGTGTGCAGAGGACTCACCAGGCCACAGTGTTCTGGTGGCTTCTCCATCAGAAACTGTGACATTTATTTTAAATTAAAGGAACAGTAACTTGAAGAGGCACATAACTTATGATCATCTAATCTTGCAATATTTCAGAGATGGTACACTAAACATCTCCTTAGCTGCACTCTTAAACTCAGAAGCATGTCTGAATCAGATAGAATCCCGAATGGCAGCAGATTGGCAGGCTCTCTGAACCTATCTGTTTCATAGATTTCAGTGAGCGCAGACAACAGTAACCAACGACAGAGTAGGAGTGCAGCAGTCTGTGAGCTAAGAATGTGGATAAGCATGTCATACAAGACAGTATCCCAATCTAGATTCTAAAGTTCGTTTCTAGGGAGACATATACAGAGCAAAGCTGAAAAATTTATATTTTAGTAGTTTAAGAATATTGAGTATCTCAAAGGTAGAATTTTATCACTATAAAATTATTTTTTCAGTTAAATATTTGATACAAAGAATGCTGAATAGTGCAGTAAAATTATAGCTACCTGATGATGATGTTAATCTCAATACGTATTGAACACTGCAAACTCAAAAATCTAAATAATATCACTAATAGCATTGTCCTTACAATGTATATTCAAATTTATTAACTCTCATAGGACTCAGATTGGTGAGTCTAATGAGCTGCAATTAAGTGTAAGAACTCACATGCCATTTTGGGTTCATTTAATGCATATTTGGATAAAGAGAAGGGCTGGCTACAGTGTTCATAAATTTTACTTGTGGAGGATTTAAATTTACAACCCAGGAAGTGTCTTCATCCTTGCTTGTTTAGTTGTCACTACTGAGAGAAAAACTATATAACGAAGGTCTTTTATTCCTCCCCAAGGTGAATTTTAGTCTTCATTTAAAGAGAAACTTAGTCACAAGAAATCTGTCAATAGTATATATTTCAAAAATGTAGTTCTTTCTTTTATGTAGATGCACACTCAGCTGACTTTACTATCTGGGCAAGAAGTACTAGTTAAATGGTGATACCATAATTCAGTACAAAGACAGTGTTTTAATGGTTATTTTAATGTCACATTCTCAGTACATCCCGTTCAGGTTGTTTGCATTTCCCATCAAAATAGGCAGGGTAAGGAGTGGCCGCTTTCTAGAAACCAATTTCTCTAAGGTGAGAGCAAGGGTTGATAGGTGGTATATAGGTGCTGCCTTCCCCTTCACCACTCTAGTCGTGGTGAGTTCTTCAGTCTCTGAGCCTGATGGGAGCCTGTCTCCTCAAATGTACCTCTCATAAAAGTTCATAAATTTTAGGGCAATTTCCATGTAAAGACCCCAGCATAGTGCCTGGCATACAGCACATGCTTAATAAAGGTTAACAGTATCATAGAAGTCTGCAGGGGAAAGTTCAGGTTTTAAAATTTCATCAAGTAAAATACAGTTAACTTAGAAAGATCAAAAATTGTTATTTTTAAGACCATACTAGGTGAGAACAATCTAAAAACCAGAAAATTTTACACACACATTTATTTTTTTAAAGAGAAGTTACAGGCAGGAATGAAGGACCTGTGAACCCAGGTCCTTGAGATGTATGTGGACTGCACCAGCTTGAGGCAACGGAACCAGCAGCTATTCCACGAGGGCACAACCTCCATATTTTTTTTCATCAGTTTCAAACATCTTTCTTGTATCTTCAACCCATGAGTGAGATTTTAAAAATATTTGAGCATGTCTACTTGAGTTTTTAAGTAATTTTATCATCTGAAGAGATAATCAAAACATAACAGTAGAAGAGAAGGCTTTGACACACTATTGTTGATTAGAAGTTGGAGGGCTATTTTCTAGGAACTTAGTTTGTTCCCCACTCTTCAGTTGACGGCCAGCAAGGAAATAGGGCACCTAGACTACTGTTAGAAGGAACTGAATTCTCCTAGCAAAAAGAATGAGCTTGGAAGTGGATATTTTACCAGTCTCCAATCATTTTACTTTAATTATGCAATGCCTGGGAGATTAGTCAAGATGGCAAGCTGGTAGTAGCCGAGTCTTGTCTCCTCCCCATAGAGCAACTAGGAATCCCCTGTTTTGCGGACATAAATGCTGAGGATGCGCAGGTCCAGAAACTGCAGAGACAGCAGCGGCAGTCACCGCCATAAAGGGTAGGCAAAACATTAGGATTCAGAGGTGCATCACAGATTTGGAATTCCCAACCATGGGAAAAAAGGGCCTTGGCAGAGGAGATTGAACCTTGGGAAGAACTAAACCTCTCAGACAGGTGGTCAGTAGCAGAGAGTCTACCCAGTGGGACTGGGACACAGAGCCATGGGAGACAGACTTGGCGCAGGGCAAAAGGAGGACCAGTGCCCAAGTGGACCAAAGTGGAGCCCATGAGGGGAATTTACACAGACCACCACCACAACCATAAGACAGCTAGGGCAATTCCCCATCTTCACTCCCTCCCACCATATTGCATCAGAGCTACAGGACCTGCTCCCTGGAAATCGCATCCCTAGGGTTAAAGGAAGAAGTTTCCCAAAGGGAAAAATCTTCAACAGCAGTCCACTAGCGCCACACTGTGGGTGGAGGCAGAACTGCAGACTGATTGCTGATTGTGGACCGGTGACAAAGTGGTCCATACCATATATTCAGACTTGTAATGCTGAAGTAAACTCTGTATCCCCCACCAAACTCCAACCCCATAGGCTGAACTCTCAAAACCCAACACAAAGTCCACTTAAGAATTCAACAAATCCAACCACTGGTAACACAACACAGCTCAAGAACTCCCAGTGTTCAAACCAAGATCCAGACTTATTTGGTTCAAAATGATACCCCACACAAGGCCATCAATGTATAGAAACCTAATCCACAGGAAAAAAACAATGCCAAAAAGAGTGAAGACACAGAGAAATATACATGAAATGATGAGTCCAATTAAAACCCCTGGGAAAAATCTGAAGTTGACAAACACTGCAGACTACCTAAGCATAAATTTAGAACAGCATTATAACCATACTCATGGAAAGCAAGAAAATAATAGAGGATTAAAAAGAGAACAACAAAAAAGAGAGAAGACATGAAGCAAGATAATCAAAGAAATGAAGAACACAGTAGCTGAACTAAAGAACTCTATAAAGGACTCGAGTAGGATGGATGAAGCCTTCAGTAGATCAGTGAGCTAGAAGATAGAGCAGAGGAATGCATTTAAGCAAACCAACAAAGAGAAATAAGAAATGAAAACAGCATGAGATTATATTAAAAGGAACATTTGCATGTAGGGATCCCAGAGGAAGAAGATAGAGAAAGGGGGTAGAAACTGTATTTGAAGAAATAATAGCTGAGAATTTCCCTAACCTGAATAATGAAACAATCCTTAAGCCCAGGAAGCTCAAAGAGTTCCAAACCAAAGAAACACAAAGACAGAGTATCATCAAAATGTCAAAAATGGGACAAAGAGAATCATAAAAGCAGCTTGAGAAAAACAAATCACATACAAAGCGGTCTACATAAGGTTGTTAGCGAATTTCTCACTGAAATTCCCTAGGCCAAAAAGGAATGGCATGGTGTATTCAAAGTGCTGAAAGAAAAGAATGTCCAACCTAAAATACTATACACTGTTGAGATTATCATTTAGAACTGAAAGAATGATATAAATTTATTTTAAAAAAATAAGCCTTTTAGAGGCAAAAGTGAAAGGAATTCACCACAAAACCAGCTCTAAAAACTTACTAAAGGAAACTCTATAAAGTGTAAAAAAAACCCACTTAAAAACAGACAACAAAATGTAAAAAGTGGGGAGGAGGAGAAAAGATTTATGGTTAGGTTGAGTGCAAGACTAATCGGCTTTCATATAAATGTAGGAAATAAGCATAGAATTCTTAATGCTAACCTGAAAAACAAAGAGGGAGACCAACTAGAACATAACTACACCCAGCCCACCTAAAAAGAGAACAAAGGCACAACACCTAAAAGACAAACTATGAAATATCAGTAAACAGTTACATATCAGTAATCACCCTAAGCATTAATGGGTTGAACTCAGCAAACAGACAACAGAGTGACTGAATGGAGTTAAAAACATAACCCAGCCTTCTGCTGTATTCAGGAAACAACTTCTTTCAAAAGATAAACATAGATTCAAAGTGAATGGTTTGAAGACAATCCTAGAACTGAATGGCAACTGAAAAAGAGCAGGAACAGCCATACTTCCATTGAATAAAACAGACTTTCAACTGAAAAGCTAACAAAAGACAGTTACGGACATTATATATAATGATTAAGGGGTAAATCCAGCAAGAGGACATAATGCTTATTAATGTATATGCACCAAGTACAGGAGCATCAAAATATATTAAACAAGTATTAGAACTGTCAAGAAACATCACCAGCAACATAGTAATAGGAGATTTCAACACCCCACTTACAACAATGGACAGATTAAGCAAGCAGAAAATTAACAGGGAGACAGTGCTTCTGGGTATTTGCCCAAAAGATGAAACACTTAATTCACAGAAATTTATGTACCCCTATGTTATTGCAGCCCTGTGCACAATAGCTAAGAACTGCGAACTACCTAAGTACCCAATGTAGGATGAATGGATAAAGATGATGTAATGTGTGTGTATATATGTATAGATATGTACACACACACAACAGAATACTACACAGCCCTTAGAAGAGATGAAATCCTTTCATTTGAATCAACATGGATGGATCTAGAGGGGATTATGTTAAGTGAAATAAGTCAAAAGAAGAAAGATAACAGATGATCTCTCATAGGTGGAATGTAAATAGACATAACAGGAACAGATGAGACAAAACCAACCCTTGAACACTGACATTAGAACTGAGGTTACCAGTAGGGACTGGGAAGTGTGGAAGCCAGTGGTGGCAGAGCCCACTGGACGGGATGAAGAACACTTGGTGATTTGGTGGAGGTTAGGGTGTGTTGACATATAACTGAGGAACGGGAAAGAGCACATATGGGGAACCTACATATATGAGTTTAATTTATAAAGCAAAGCTACCATAATAAAATACTAGAAAAGTTTTTTTTTTCCAAGATAAAATAATTTTAACCGTACCAGTAGATTTCCAGAAGTTTTTTTCTCCCTCACCTTCTCATTTCTTGGAAGAGTCTACCTAAAAGTTTCTGGATATATGTTGTCTCTAAAAACAGTGTTCTGTCACTGCCTGTATACTTTTACTGTAAATGCAAAATCTTTTTCCTTTGTTTTGCTCTGGTCATAGTGTTCCCAACAAGATATTTGAAGTGAGTGATGAGTTCTTACCATGGCAATTATTCTCCATCATATTAGAAGGCTGATTTGTTGATAAATTTTATAAGTAGTTACAGTCAGTAGTTAAGTACTACAGCAGCATGTCATACACTAGAGGAGATGATACATCAGGGCCACCAGCTGCATGTTTCTATTAATCCTTTTTAAAGACAAACTTTTATAGTCATTTTTATGTGTGTTCTTAGGTGTTTTTAAATACATTCACACTGTTATGCAGTGACACTACTAGTATCTTTGCACACAAGTGGGAGAGAACAATTTTCAATAAGCAATTTTAGCCCAGCCCCTGGTGTGCCCAGAGGACCTGCTCCAGGAAGGGGGTAGCTGTGACCGAATGCCCCCGCTTAGTGAGGCCTGGAGGCTCAAGTCCTCCTCGTCAAAGGAACAGTTGACCAAGCCACAGGCCAAGTCTCTGCTGCTGACATTGGGGTGGGTCGAAGACCAGGGTAGCTGGCTGGATGTTGGGGCCAGGCAGGAGAAAAGCAGGGTATTTCAAGTTCATTTCTGTCGGACTGTGGAGCCATTTTCCTCTGCACATTCAGGATTGATCGCTGTGCAGACCCAGCCAGGTTAAAGCACGTCTTTATTCGGCTCGTCCTTCACTGTGGAGTGCTCTTTGCCTTAAAATTTTTTATTTATAGATCAGATAGTACACATAGTGATATTTTTAAAAACTGAATCCCGCTTCTGTACAGTAAGGCACTCTGAGCCAAATTACATCAGGAGTGTTGTTTTCCCCAAGGGATATACAGGGCGTTGAGACAACGTGCACACCTGAGGAGGTCAGCGCCGCTTGTATAGAACATCTCTCTCAAACACACTGCCTTAAAGTGGGTGCTCACGTAAAAGCACTCCATAAATACAACCCAAATCTAACGGCACGAACTCTTCTACACGCAAAATTTCATTTGTACCCTTTGCATTACAGTTCAGCTTTTCTCAATATATATCTTACTTTGATACAGATTTCTAGTAAAACATTTAAGCAGGTTACTGTCTAAGATCCCTCCAGACAGTACTAGGCTGAAACTCCATAATACAGGCTAGGAATGAAAACTGTGGTACTTTAGACATTTTCAAAGAAGAGTGAAGAGGATAACCTTTGTCTGTGGTGCTGTAGAAAGTATCCGTCCCATACTCTTGTTTTCTTGGCTTCCTGTCTCATTCTGACATCTCTTTGCCTAGAATTTTTCCCTCATGTGGTCCCCTGTCTAGACCTTGCTTATCTCTTGAGATCCAGCCCAATTGAAGCTTATGATCACTCATGACCAAAAGAAGATCTCGTCCTCTCCAGAGCACCTGGAGTCACCGTGACTGCATGCTGCATTGTATCATTTTTCATTCTCTTTGACAAAATGCAAACTCCTTAGTGGCAGAGGCAGTGGGTGCAGAGGTGTTACTTCGTCAGTGCCCATGGTGGGGCAGCAGCTGCCGAGCAGCTCACCCCTACTGCTCCTCCCCACTGCCTGTGTTCCAGGTCCCTGTTGTTTGCTCTTTGGTGCCTTACACTGGCACTGCCAGCATTAGCTGAAGTGATAGAACATTCTAGCTAGATGGAACTTTTAAGCTGAGTAATGTCCAGAACATTTTCTTGAATTTTTAGCGTTCTCCCAAATAGAACTGAATATAGTTTTTCGTAAATACTCAACGTAATTCAAAAATACTCAGAGCCACATTCATAGCTAAGTATATTGATCATGATTTATCAAATGAATAGCGACATCATATAACTTAATAGGTAATATGTTTCAGAAGCTCTCATTTTATATGTATATAGCTAATGAAAATTTCAGCATTTTCAAATGATCTGTAGTTCTAATCTGCAAATAGCCAGATTGTGAATATCTTATAATAGCCAAAAAGAGATATTTTTAAAAGAATTTAGGAAGAGTGTAGATATTAAAAACTAAGCTGATTTTTTAAAAAGCAACATTTCCGAGATATTTGTGTCCAAGTCTGAGCTTTGATGACTGAAAAACAAAAGTTGTCTTACCTGTTGTCTACGAGATAAGAGTTTTAAGTCAGTGGTGATGAGCAGTCTGAGTGAATCAGATGGCTGTCCACGGTGCTTCATGGCAGGAACAATCTGTTGTAGGGCCTGGATCCCCTCTGAAAACATACAGGACATCACAGTCAACGTGCATCGGCTGCACGTCAAGCGCAGTATGGGTTGGAAAAAGGCCTGTGATGAGCTGGAACTGCACCAGCGTTTTCTTCGAGAAGGAAGATTTTGGAAGTCTAAGAACGAGGACCGAGGTGAGGAGGAGGCAGAATCCAGCATCTCCTCCACCAGCAACGAGCAGGTGAGTGGAGCCCTGTGAGGAACTTCCTCTCACTTGTTTCATCATGAAAATTATTAGTGCACACTTCCTTTCATACAAACATTTACAATGTGCTCTGCAAAGGGTACTAATTGGAATAAGCAAACAGAAAAGCCGGCAGCCCCAGCCCCACCCGTGTGAAGAGTGTACGCAACCTTGTGGGCGCTGCAGCGCTACAGCCACCCCTGTGCAGACGTCCTGTAGCAGGAGGCAGCTCAGTCAGGGCTCCCTGGCTCACATTTTAGGCAGAGACGTAGTTCCTGGTGTCTGGAATAATAATCTCTTACTTTTGTGGTGCCTGCAGCTAAAGGTTACTCAAGAACCAAGAGCAAAGAAAGGACGGCGTAATCAAAGTGTGGAACCAAAAAAAGAAGTAAGTTCCCCGCCTTGCCATGTCCAAGTAGCGATGAAAACAGGAATTGTCTCCAGAGTGGTGTTCAAGTCAGTTGCTCCTGACAGGTACTGTGAGGTGCATTCCCATCAGTGACACAACCACCAGCGCCCCCCCCACCCCCAATCTTCTGATCCTCCTGGTGTGAGCGCTGGAACACAAGTGCCTCATCTGCCGGGAGCTCAGAGCCCCGGACCAGTCTGCTGTAGGAGCATTGTTGGAGTGGAGTGTTCGTCGAGAAAATCAGGCCGCGTTTCATAACTGGGGGAAGACGGTTAATCACTGCCTTTTTAAATTAAAGAATCCAAGATTGTTTAAAAACCAGGTATAAATCTGGGTACAGTCCAAACATATAAAATCAGTGGTAAGGGACTTAGGATTTTAGGAAATTTGATAATGATTCTAGTCCAAAGAAATGATGACAAATCGATGGATTCTATATTTTAGGAGTTTGTTTTGAAAGCAAAACTATGCTATTGACATGTACTGATAATTATGCATGAAGTTCCTGTTTAGAATGATTGTAACTATTAAGTGCAAGGTTTAAACAGTGTTTTTATTATTTTTAATTGTGTTAAATACACATCACAGAATTTGCCTCTTCATTGCATGCTTTTCAGTAGTGTTCGTGTGGCTGAGTTTGTGTGTGATTCCATTTTATCCTGGTGGAGCTAGTAAGCTCATGGACCCGCTTGTTTTCCTCCCCTCTTAGGAACCAGAGCCAGAGACAGAAGCAGTGAGTTCCAGCCAAGAGATCCCCACCGTGCCTCAGCCCATCGAGAAGGTGTCGGTGTCGACCCAGACCAAGAAGCTAAGTGCCTCCTCGCCGCGCTTGCTGCACCGGAGCACGCAGACTGGCGGTGACGGGCTGTGCCAGAGTACCTGCCACGACAAGTACACCAAGGTCTTCAACGACTTCAAGGACCGCATGAAGTCCGACCACAAGCGCGAGACAGAGCGGGTGGTGCGTGAGGCGCTGGAGAAGGTGAGGCCCCAGGGCTTAGCTTCCGTCTTCCCATCAGCCAGGAATACGCAGAGTATCTTCTGTCATAGTAATGGTAGTTTTCTCCCTTAATAGTTACTGACTCTCAATGAAATAGAGTTACAACACCTGTAGAGACTGTGTAAGGCTTTGCCTCCATGTCAATGGAGCTGGACTGTGTTGTGAGCTGACAATTTAGGTTACTTTTTTTTCCCCATTGCAGTTGCGTTCTGAAATGGAAGAAGAAAAAAGACAAGCTGTCAATAAAGCGGTAGCCAATATGCAGGGTGAGATGGACAGAAAATGTAAGCAAGTAAAAGAAAAATGTAAGGAGGAATTTGTAGAAGAAATCAAGAAGTTGGCAACTCAGCACAAACAACTCATCTCTCAGACCAAGAAGAAGCAGTGGGTAAATACCAGCATTCTTGTAGAATCTAAAAATCAAAAATGCACCACAGTGCGGATGGGAGCAGTGAGGTCAGTTGAAGTAACTTAAGACCGTTGCTCAGGATTTTGTTAAATTCAGATCATGAAGCTATCATATACAGCGTATTTATTTAGTACAACGAATTTATATAACTTGCCACCTATGTAAGTATTTTCTCTGGGTAAACTGGCCCTGACTTCTTACCTAGTAAATCCAGATAGATAACATTTATATTGTGAAATTGTAAATATAAATATCACAATACAAATTAACAATTCTTAGATTTTAGTGCACTTAATATTTACACATTAGGGTAGGAGCATCTCTTTGGCCTCTGTCTCCCACCGGTCAGTCTCATCTGAACACACAGATCTCAGCTGATTGATGGAGAAAATGGTTTGCACCCACAAGCTCATATCAGTTTTAATTTTAATGAAATACTGTATGAGTGTTGTAGTTCTTCCTTTTATTCAGACTGCGTTCTAAAAAATATTTGAATACATGTAAAGAAAAGTGAATGTTATAAAAATGTTAAAGGATCAGCAAGAAAATAAACTTAGCCTATATTTTAGAAGTGAGGATTTTTAATTCAGTAAGAAAGCAGAAAAATAATAGAGATCTCTAGATGGGAACTAAATAAAGTGCTCTAGGAGTAGCAAGCAACATGTCTGAGACAGCGAGAAAAATGGGGGTGGTGCATGGAAAAAGATGTGAGGTCAAGAGTTGCTATTTTTTTTAATTTGTGTTATAAATACACATAGAATTGACCATCTTAACCGTCAGTTCAGTGGCGTTGTACAAGCATCACCAGTCACAGCCACATCTCCTTTCTCTTTTCTCCCTATGAAACTGAAACTCAGTCTACACAGCCATTCCCCGCTCTCCCATTTGCCAGCCTCTGTGCCGTCATTCTGTGTTCTGTCATGATAGGTCTTCACTACTCTTAGTACCTCTTGTAGGTGGAAACTCACCTGGTCTTTTTGCAACTGGCTTGTTTTACTTAGTACTATGTCAAGGTTCATCCTTGACATCCATCAGAATTTCTTTCCTTTATAAGGCAGAATAATATGCCCCTATGTGTATATACGCCACATTTTGTTATCTGTATACACAGGTTATTTCTGCAGTTTACTGCTGTGAATAACGCTGCTATAGACATGGGTATGCACATGTCTCCGAGACCGTGCTTTCACTTTCATTGGGTATATATCCTGAAATGGGGTTGCTAGGTCATGTGGAAGTTCTGTCTTTCCCTTTTTTGAGAAACTGCCGTGCTGTTTTCCACAGCAGCTGCACTGTTTCGCATTCCCTCCAACATGCATGGAGTGCCATGTCTTTGCCAGCACTTGCTATCTTCTGCCATTCTGACAGCACCCTCCTGACGGTGTCAGTTGATGTACTTTTCCACATTAGTGATGTTGAGCCCCTTTTCATGGGGGCTTTTGCATCTAACTTAAATTTTTGTTGTTGAGTCTCAGGAGTTTTCAATATATTCTGGATGTTACTCTCTTTGCTCTGCATAATTTTCTTAAAGTCAATTTTATCTTTTGTTACCTGTGCCAACAAATCATTGCTAAATCTAGTGTCATGAAGTTTTTGTCCCATGTTTTCTTAAACGTTTTATTGTTGTACGTCCTATTTACATCCCTAATGTATTTTGAGTTAGTTTTTGTCTATGGTGTTAGGTAAGGGCTAGCCGCCTCCTTTTGCATGTGGAGATCATTTTCCTGGCACCATTTGTTGAAGACTGATCTTGGTACCTTGTCAAAAATCATTTGCCCATATATGTGAGTTTATTTCTGGGCTTGTGATTCTATTCTGTTGGCATACATGTCTTTATGCCCACACCAATTGTTTTGATCATGATAGCTTTGTAGTACTTTTATGAGTCTCCAGATTTGTTCTTGAGAGTCCATATGAAAAGTAGAATGGGTTTTTCCTATTTCTGTGAAAAATATCATTGGGATTTTTGAGAGGAATTACATTGAACCTGTAGCAGTATAAATCTTCAACTCCATGAACATAGTGTTTGCATTTATTTGTGTCTAATTACTTTCAGCAATTGTTTTTGTCTTTATTGTACTAGTCTTTTACTCCCTTTGTTAATTTCTGAAAAGTTTTCCTTTGAGCTATTTTAAATTTAGGTTGTTCATTGTCTGTGTTGACTTTGTATCCTGCTTTGCTGAATTCATTTGTTAGTTAAAGCAGCTCTGTTCTGGAGTCCTTGGATTGTCACAGAGCTAATTTTTCTTATTAGTTGCTCTGGCTGGGACTTCAGTGCCATGCTGAATTGATTGGTGAAACTTGGCACCCATGTCCTGATCTTAGTGATGGAAGACTGGTTTTTCCTCTGAGTATGATTCTCACTTGAGAGTGTTCACATTGGCTTCAGTTACATGGAGGTAGTTTTCTTCTATTCCTTTATTAGTGTGTTGGGGGTGTTATGATGAGAGTATTGAATTGTCATATTCCTTTTTTTGCTTCAATTTGGATGATCATGTGTTTTGTTTCCTTCATGCTTTCGACATGACATAGTATGCTGATCAACTGTCAAACGCTGAATGAACCATCTTTGCATTTCAGGATAAATCCCATGTGATCATGGTCTAAGATCCTTTCAGTGTGCAATGGAAGTATGCTTGCCTTGTGCTTTGTGAGGGACAGTGGCGTTTTCCGGTGCCTGTTCTGGCACTCAGTCTGAAGCCACAGATGAGTTAGGATGTGTTCCCTCCTCTTCCATTTTTTAGAAAAATTTGGGGAGGATTGAATCAGTCCTTTAACTTTAAATGTTTGGTAGAATGTACAAGTAAAGCCATCAGACTCAAAACTATTTTTTGGCAAGGAAAGGAGATTTCTCATCAGTTACTTTACTAGTTATAAGTATACTCAGTTCTTTTTCTTTCTTTACTAGTAGGTTTTGTGTTTCTAGGCATTTGACCAATGTAGTGAGGTCCCATGTGCACTGCTGGTTTTCATGTTTGGAGTCTGCTTTTCATTTAGCTGAACTTGCTGGTCAAAAGATTTGTGGATCTTTTCTAAGAACCAACTTTTAGATTTTTTTTTTTTCCCCCTATTTCATTTACTTCTGCTCTAGTCATTATTTCCTTCCTTCTGCTAGATTTGGGTTTTGTTTGCTTTTATTCCATAATTCCTTAAGGTCGAATTTTTAATAATTGATTTGAGATCCTGTTTTTAAGCTAGATACTTACATCTATAAATGTCCATTTATTTTATGTTGTGTTTTCACTTTCATGCCTAAGTATTTTTCCAATATTGGTTGTTTAAAGTATATTTAATTTTCACAATTTTGTGGATTTTCCAGTTTGCTCCTATTTTTTCTTTCTTTGTTCTGATCTCATTGTGGTCAGAGAAGACATTTTGTCTATCTGCCTTTTACAACAGGTGTCTGTGCTGGAAAACATCCACGCAGGTGCACACCACATGCATCTATAGACCTTGAGGGTGTTTAAGTTGTTTCCTTTCCTCTGTTAAGTGATTCTGTCCATTATTGTAGGCCCACCTTTTCCTCCCTTCAGCTGTGTTCATTTGTAATTTTTTACTGTATTGAGCATTTCGCTAATATTTTAGTGTCTCATCACACTGTCTTGGCACTATTTGTTCCTCATTTCAAATTCCATTCTCTTCCTTCTGTGTATGTTCTTTAGCTCTTTTCTCTGTGGTTGTCATGGGGACTTTAGCATCCTCAAGTTATAAGATTACTTTGGCTTTATATCAGCATGACAATAGCATACAATTTTCATTTTCTTATTGTCACAGAACTACGTCTTCATACAGTCTGTGCCCAAAAGAAAGTACATTATTCTCTTCAATCATTTAGAAAACAAAAAACACAGTCTTGTTAGAATAAAAACTCTAGCTTTTACACCTGCCTTTTGTTCATCACCAGCTCCAGGTCACTGCCCCCCAACTTGAGTTCTGTTTATCCAGGAGCTTTTCTCCCTGCTTTGGAAGGCCGATCTGCTGGCGTAGATTCCCCTCCAGCCATGTGTTTCTGCAGGCGCTTTGTGCCAGCTGCTGTCCTGAGACGCACGCTGGTCTTTTTCGGGTGTTTGCTGTATGGGAGCCACTTCTTGGAACGTGGGCTTTCCTAAGGTTGGAAATGTCTGTCCGTCTTTGAGTTCATCTGACTTCGTTGAGCTTCCTGGATGTTTATGTTCTTTATAACAAGTCTGTCTGCCCAAAGGGGAAAGACAGGAAGCATGGAGGGGGTAGAACCCAGCGGTCACTGGGGCACCGTCAGCCTCCACCTGGTTGTGTCTCTGGTCAGAAGCAGCAGACCTGTGTTTAGAGCGCATTGTGGCTCCCCTGAGGGGAAGCTCCTGTGCTCCCAGCCTTGGGGTCCAGGTGGGGGCCTGCTGTCCGCTGTGCTGTCTTCACACACAGACAGCCTGTGTGCACAGGGGCAGCCCCGTGGAACTGGAAAGAGGGCGTTGTGCTGGGGAAGCTCCAGTTGGTAATGCTGACTTACCACAGCTCACGGCCCATTGAAGTCCCCCAGTGCCCAGTGCCGTGAGCTCAGCCCCGTGTAAACGTTGTCTCTCGCTGCAGTGCTACAACTGCGAGGAGGAGGCCATGTACCACTGCTGCTGGAACACGTCCTACTGCTCCATCAAGTGCCAGCAGGAGCACTGGCACGCTGAGCACAAGCGGACCTGCCGCCGGAAGAGATGAGGCTGCCGGACCAGCGAGGACCACGCTGCGCGGACACAGCAGTTTTTGTTTCCAAGAAGCCAAAATTGTTTAGAATTTGCTTCCCATTTTGCACCAGCCTTTAAACACTTTTTGTGAAGAAATTTTGCACAGTAGTTTAAATCTTTCGTTAATGCCCCTCTGGAATTTTTCAGGGGGTAAAAGTAACATCAGTGGAGGATATTACTTTAAATAAATTTTAATTGAGAATATGTTGCATTTTCAGCAAATTTTAAAACATTTTTAGGTTTTACAGAGATTTTAACCTTTAAACAACAGATCTTTAAAAACAACAAGTGAATACAAGTGAGTTTAACAAAGAAACATTTAAACTAGATCTGAATGTAAGAACTACAGAACTGCTTCAGAAATAAAACATACTACTACCTTGATGTGAAATCTATTTCCTAACCTTGTTGAGCTGGTCTTGTTCAGCTTACTTCACTGTTTAAAGGCATTATCTGTTGGTTATGCCCATGGGTGTGCGATGGAATTTAGGAAACAGGGTTGACACAGCAGGTGCTGGTCCTGCATATTTTTCTTAAATATTTCCCAATTGTGTTTTTCATTATTTCTTTTCAATATATAACTTTTATAACAAATTATTAGCTTTGATCTTGTAGTTTAAAATTGCAGGGAACTGGGGTAATCTTTTACTGAGCTGGATCTTAGAGAAAATGAATATTTAAATTTTAAAGTTTGCACATTTCATCTTTGTCCTAACATGAGTGCTTGTAACAAAATAAAAGTAAAATAAGCCAAAAACTACCTTTACCCATACATGAAATTTAGGTGAGGCATACAAATTCTTCCCTTCCTTCCCAAGTATCTGATTGCCTCTTACCCGGTGTCACCTCGTATGTTGAAGATTTCATACTGAAAGGAGAGAAAGCACTTACGTTTCACAGAAGCCGTTATGCTTGTAGTGATGGGTCATGACCTACTAACGAACTCCAGCACTGTACACAGAATGAAGAATAATGCATGTTAATTTTCTTGTATTAAAGATGCCGTGATTTGTAAAAAGTCTGTATTTTGCGGAATGTCTGGATTAAGAAGCATTACCAATAGGAATGGATCGATAGTTGAATAATGATTTTTTTTATACATAGATATATAAGACACAGCCAGGAAAATTTAAATTACTTTTTTTAAAAAAATCTCAACGAGTTATGTTTTTTTGCAAAGACTGATTTTAGACCAAGTCAAATTCCCATTTATCATTTAGTTATTTTTTAAGGTTAGAAAAACTTTGTAAATATTTATTTAGACCTGTGATATTTATTAAAGCAGTCACACACAATGGAAGTGGAGGAATCAGGAGAAAACCTTTAAAAAGTTCTCTCCAGGTCTGTCAGGGTCACTCTAAAGACAAAACGTAGAAGTCTTCTGTGAAACGATCGCACACCCAGGCCTGCATCGGCTGCGGTGGTGGCTGCACAGGAGCCAGAGCTGCCTCCCGGGCGCTGCCCAGACGCGGGGAGGCCCCCGGACAGACGGATGGACGCTGCTGGATGCCGCGCAGCCGGTCCGGGGCCGCGCCGTGCCGATGACGTCATAACCAGGGTACTTACCTTCTCTCTTACCTTGTTTTTCAAGTTTTGAAACTTCGATCCACCCCTATGAGAGCAAGTTGTTGTGGAAGTATTTTGGTGTAAAATCATTCCAGAGTATGTACTATTAACCGGTAGCTGCATGAAAGTAAGACTCGTGTTACTTTGGCTTTTTGTCCCCGTCGACACGGTTGCACATTTCCAGTTACTACAGCGTGAAAACTGTGTGTTTAAAAAACTCAACTAAAAAGAGATTGTGGCCTGGTTTTGTAAAAGTTTTAGGTAAAATTACAATTGATTGTTTTAGGAATCATTATTAAATTTTTTCTGCAAATCATAAAGCTGTATCAAGGTGTTGAGCTTAGCCACTATGCACATTGTAATTACTCACTGTGGCTGTCCAGTTTCACGATGCATTCTGGCATTTTGTAAGCTGCTCTGACTAGCAATATATAGAATCATTTACTGTGTTAACATTGGTTAATAAATGTATTTAAAAAAGGCTTTAATAAATTGTCAGTTTGTACCAAACATAACTATCACATGTGGTCACAAACCAGGTTTTCCACTAGTGACTGTTTGGCTTTATATGAAATCAGTGTGTATAAAGTAATTCATTCACTGACACATTTAAATTGCATTTACTGTTGCCAGCTCTCAAAGAGACTCAAAATACTCTCATTGGCTCTTGGAAAAAAGGTGTCTTTGACTAAAAGACCCATTTTCTTAATCCTTATCTGAGGTGAATACACACAAGATTATTCGGTGACCATGTGAAATCAGACACCAGTTTCAATACCTGTGGAAGCAAATCCCTCATCTGTCTGTGCTTCTCTAGTTCGCACAGGCCCCCTCCTGCCAGACCTTTGGCTTGAGAGGTGAGGGTCCCAGGGAGCTTGTTCCAACATTGTGGGGCCTCATCTCACCAAAGCTGTTACTCATGAAAATAACAAGACACCTTGAAAAATCCACAAGCATGCACACAGTATGTTGTATAAAATGGGGGTGTTTTGAAGATTCCAAGGGCCTGTCTGTAGACTCCTGCCCCACCGCCCAGGGACCCAGGGCCCCGGTGGCCCTTCAGGGTTATGTTTCTTTACCCGGTGGGTGGAGACGCACAGATGATGGGACGGAGAGACAGTGGGTCATGTGTTTGTCTAGATGAGCCCCTCAATCCTGAGTTTGCACCGGTCTTCTGGGGAACTACTGAAAATGCAGGATCTGACCATGGTTGCCCCGGAGGGGAGGCCTCAAAGGGCACATCAATGGGAAGATCACTATGTGCGATTCTACACACAAGACAGTGCTGCCAAATGAAAAGTTGTGATGCAAAACACATCAATAAATTTTCTAATCTACCTAAACGGAGAAGTTTAATATATCTCACCTGGCACACCCTGGTGGAATAGCGGTTATGTTGTCTCCAAAGGAGCACATGCCACATACTCCTGGGTTTGAGTCCCAGGTCCAGGGGGAAACAACCAGTGTGAACTGAAAATAGAATAGAGTGCTTCCTCCTCCTCTCCCTGTTGCCTGCTTACCCACCTTCGTTCCTGCCTGTACCTTGAAAATGTCACTTAACCTAATACAACCAAATATTTTAATATTTAAGTATTAATGAGATACACATTTTGCCATATCTTCAGAGTCCAGTGTTTTCTGCCCTCTCACCTCCATGTGATCTGACCTCATTGAATTATCATATGACCACCAGGCAGACAGAGCTATTTAACAAGAGCTTTCTCTCACCAAGCACATGCCCATTGGTGCCTTACCTGTTGTCTGTATTCACTCAGCAAATGTGTTACACAATGGACAACACCCAGGAGCTGACAAGAAAATGCATCAGTCTGATCTTTGAGAACCTAACATCATCCAGTCAGCAAGTTCTAAACCTACATCTCAGTGAGGCAACCCTGGATCCTGGTAACTACAGGGTAGTGTGAAAACCCAAGCTAATTCCACTCCCTAATGTCATAAGAATCTTGTCTTCCATCGTCCCTTGAAGGTTGTCAGTGACTCTCTTAAAAGTCTGGTAGTGATTTAAAAAAAAAAAAGCCGCCCCCACCCCCCACCCCCACAACCCACCAGAACAAGGCAGTCTAACAAAAGGTATAGAATGCTAAGGAAATTCAGAAGGGACAATGTAAACATCACTAATTCGGTCAAACATTTAAACTAGAGCTGCTGTGATAGATGCTGAGTTTATAATAATGAGCAAAACAGTATTTCCTGTCTCCATCTGACCTGTATTCTAGTAGATAAAACTTTCTAGTTATAAACCAGATTTAGGTGCAAAAAATTTAAAAACGCAGGACTCTAGGATACAGAGAAAGCAGAAAACTTCACAGAAGAATCAGAGAAGACTTGAAAACTGAGTCTGAAAGGTGGACAGGTGTTAGCTGCAAAAGAAAGGCATTCCAGATCTGACCTGAATGATTTGCGATGTTCATTTGTTTCCTTCATGTTGAGCAATACTTTTTAAATCTGTGGGGAAAATTAAGGGAAGAACAAAAAGTCCTAGTAGAGACTTCTGGTCAAGGTGGCAACCAAGTAAGAGTGTGACTCGTGTAATACACAGCAACTAGGAATTCATCTGTTTTCTGGAAACTAATGCTGAGAAGTAGACACAGGTGCTGTAGAGACACAGCAGCAATCATGTCAACAAACAGCAGGAGAAAATAGGGTTCAGTGACTCAGACTAGGGATTCTGCCCGAGGTAAAGGGAGTGAAACTGTGGGAAGAACCAGTCCTCCTAGGAATCGCGAAAGCAGCAGAGAGCCCACCAGTGGGAATGAGTCATAGAGCCAGAGGAGAAGGTCCAGGTGCAGGGTGGTAGGATGACCAGTGCCCTGGTGGTTTAAACGAGAAGCCCAGCAAGAAATTTCCACTGGGCACCTCATAGCCAGAAGGAAGCTAGGGAATTCACCCACTCCCACCACCTCACACCATACAGTCCCAGAGACACAGGGCCCACCCACTGGAAATCCTGTCCTCAGGTTTAAAGGAAGAAAGTCTTCCAGAGGGAGAAACTGTCAGTGCTATCCACTAGCACCACCTTGTGGGTGAAGGCTAATCTGCAGTCTGATTGCTGACTGGACCAACAGCCAGGTGTGGTCATTGTGGTTGGGAGCTGGGATGCTGAGGGAAGGCTCTGCATCCCCCACACAAACTACAACCCCATAGGCTGAACTTTCTGGCAGCAACAGAGTCCACATAAGAACTTCAACAAATCCAACCAGTGATAATGCCACAAAACTCAAAACTCCCAGTGCCCAAACCAGGAGCCAGGCTTACTTGGTGCAAGTCAATGCCCTACACAGGCTATCACTGCAGGGGAATGTAATCCACAGAGACATAAACAATGCCAAACAGAGCAAAGAAATATACATGAAATGATGGAACCAATCAAAACCCCAGGGGACAATCTGAATACGAGAGACTATGCCAACTACCTGAAGATGAATTTAGAGCAACAATGATAGCCATACTCATGGAAATCAAGAACATAACAGAGGAAGAAAAAGAACAAAAAAGAACTGAAGCAGCTCAAAACAGATGTCAAAGAAATACAACAGCTGACCTAAAGAATTCACTAGAGGGACTGAAGAATAGGATGGAGGGCACCTCCAATAGAATCAGTGAACTAGAAGATAGGGCAGAGGAATGCACTCAAGCAAACCAACAAAGAGAGAAAAGAATGTGAAGAAATAAAGACAGCATTTAAGACCTATGTGATAACATCAAAAGAAAGAAACAACTTTTGCATTATAGGGGTCCCAGAAGTAGAAGACAAAGACAAAAGGGCAGAAACTATATTTGAAGAAATAGTAGCTGAAAATTTCCCTAACCTGAAAAATGAAGCAAGCCTCAAGACACAGGATTTCAAAGAGCCCCTAATAAAAGAAACCCAAGCAGACCTACACCTAGATACATTGCCATCGAAATGTGAAAAACACAAGATAAAGACTCTTAAAAGCTTCCAGAGAAAAACTTGTCACATACAAAGGAGTACTGAGAAGATTGTCAGCAGATTTCTTAACTGAAACTCTGCAGCCCAGGAGGAAATGGAATGATATATTCAAAAGGCTGAAAGAAAAGAATTTTCAACCTATATATACCCAGTGAGATTATCATTCATAAATGAAGGCGTGATTTAAAAAAATCTTTTCCAATAAGCAAAAGTTAAAGGAATTTATTACCACAAAACCAGTTTCTACAAAAAAATACTGAAAGATATTACATAAACTGTAAATAAATCCCACTTAAAAACAGTAAGGCAGAAAATATAAAAAGTGGGAAGAGAAGAGAAAAAAATACATGGATTATTAGAATGAGTGGAAAACTAATCTGCTTTCAAATAAAACTAGGAAATAAACATAGAATTTTTAATGCTAACTTCAAGGTAATCTCCAAATATATATCCAGGGAAAAAGCAAAGAAGAAAACAAAAAGGAAAACCAATCAAAACCACAACACCACCCAACCTACATAAGAAGAGGAAGAAAAGAGCAAAGACACTGTCTGGAACAACACACAGAAGATAAATTATAAAATGATACTAAATAGCTACATATATTCACCCTAAATGAAAATTGACTCAACTCACCAAACGACACAATGGCCAAAAGGATTAAAAAGCATAACCGAAACTTCTGCTACTTTCAGGAAACTCGCCTTCTTTCAAGAGATACAGACTAAGAGTCAATGGTTGTAAGACAATCCTGCAGTCAAATGGCAATGACAAAACAAACAAACCAGGAACAATCATACTTACATGTGGTGAAACAGATTTCCAACTAAAAAGCATAACTAAAGATAGAGATAGACACTACATAATGATTAACAGGTCAATCCTGCAGAAGAAATACGTACCAAATGAAGAAGTATCAAAATATATTATGCAAGTATTATTAGAACTGATAAGAGACATCAACACCAACACAGTAATAGATGGAGACTTCAACACCCCATTTACAACAATGGACAAATCAACCAGGGACCAACAGCAACTTTAAAAGACCATTTGGAACAATTAGGTCTAATAGACATATACCAAACACTTCATCTAATAACTACAGAGTTCATGTTCTTCTAAAGTGCCCAAGGATCATTCTTAAGGATAGAGCATATGCCCGGACACAAAACATATCTCAAAAGTTTTACAAATTTGAAATCATACCAAGCATCTTTTCTGACTACAATAGCTTAAAACTAGAAATTAACCAAGAAAAGAAAGCTGAAATACCCCCAAATTAATTGGAGGCTAAACAGTATGCTTCTGAATGACTCTTGAATAAAAGAGGAACTTTAAAAATACTTAGAGATCAATGAGAATAAAGACATGAGAACCAGAATCTATGGGATGCAGGAAAAGCAGTATTAAGAGGGAAGTTCTTTGCAATCCTGGCCTACTTCAAGAAACAAGAAAAAAAATCACAGATAAACAATCTAACCTTACACTTAAAAAAACTAGAGAAAGAAGAACAGTTAAAGCCAAGAATCAGTAGGAAAAAGGAAATAAAATTCAAGCAGAAATAAATGAAATACAAATGAAAAAGACAATCCAGAAGATCAATGAAACCAAAGTCGGTTCTTTGAAAAAAATAAAATCAACAAACTATTGGCTAGACTCACAAAGAAAAAAGAGAAAACTCATAACTAGAATCAGAAATGAAAGGGGAGAAGTTACAACAGATACCACAGGAATACAAAACTTCCTAAAAAACTACTATGAACAACTCTGTGCCAACAAAGTAGACAGCCCTGAGGACATGGAAAATTTCAGGTAAAATACAGTCTAGCAAGACTAAACTGCAAAGAATTGGAAAACCTGAATACAACAATAAAAAGCAAGGAAATTGAAGAGGTAATCAAGTGTCAGTGAATATAAAATCCCAGGACAAGATGGTTTTACTAATGAGTTATACCCAAGTTCTCAAACCCTTCTAAACTATAGAATAGGGAACACTCCCAAATACTTTCTATGAAGCTAACATCACACTGATATCAAAAGTTGATGGAATTGTCACCAACAAAGAAAATTAAGATCAATATCTCTAATGAACATACATGCAAAAATTCTCAACAAAGTATTAGCAACCCAAATCAAACAATGCAGTAAAACCATCATCCATGATGAAAAAATGAGATTTTTCCCAGAGAAGCAAGAATGGTTCAACATACGTAAATCTACTAATGTAATACACCATATCAATCAGAGCAAGGAGAACACCACATTATCATATCAATAAATGCAGAGAAAGATTTTGACAAGATCCAACACCCATTTATAATAATAATCCTGCATAAAATGGGGACAGATGGTACATACCTCAACATAATAAAGGCCATATATGATAAACCCACAGCAAAATCATAGTCAATGGTGAAAAATTGAAAGCATTTCCTCTAAGGTCAGGAACAAAGCATGGTTGTCCACTCTCACCACTGCTTTAAAAAAAATTTTTTTTATTATAGTAATTATTCTACACATTAAAATAATTTCCTATGTGTAGTCTTCCCATTTCATAGACATATTTCAACACACTATGTGCCTGCCACCAGATCACCAAGTGTTCTTCCCCATTGTCCAGTGGGCTCCACCACCATTTGTCCCCGCCTGCCCCATTCCCTTATGGTCATCTCAGTTCTGTTGCAAATGTTTCAGGGTTGGTTATGTTTAATCTGTTCCTTTGCTTTGTATATTCACATTCCACCTATGAGTGAGGGCATCTGGCATCTATCTTGCTTCTTTTGACTTGTTTCACTTGACATCATCCCCTTCCAACCATGTTGATTCAAATGACAGGGTTTCATCTCTTCTAAGAGCTGTGTAGTATTCCACTGTATATATGTGCCACATCTTTATCCATTCATCGGATGTTGGGTATTTAGGTAATTTCCAGTGCTTAGCTGTTGTGAATAGGGCTGCAATAAACATGGGGGTGCATACATCTCTGCAGATGGGTGCTTTTGTATCTTTTGGGTAGATACCCAGAAGTGGAATGATGGGATCATATGGGATTTCCATCTCCACGTTTTTGAGGACTCTCCGAACTGTTTTCCATAGGGGTTTCACCAATTTGCACTCCCATCACAATGCAAAAGTGTTCCCTTTTCCCCATAGCCTCATCAGCATTTGCTCTTTCCAGATTTTCGGATAATAGCCAGTCTTTCAACACCACTGCTATTTTTGACATCGTTCTGGAGGACTTCGCCAGAGCAATTAGGTTAAAAAAAAAACAAAACAAAACATAAAAGGAATCCAAATTGGAAAGTAGGAAGTAAAACACTCATTATTTGCAGATGACATGATTATATACATTGAAAATCCTTAAAATTGTCAAAAAAAAAACCCCACTGTAACTAATCAACAAATACAACAAAGTGGCATGCTATAAAATTAATGAACAAAATCCACTGAATTTTTATATGCAATCAGCATGCTACAAGAAAACGAAGTCAAAAAAATCACATTAAAATAGAAGTAAAACAAATTAAATAATTTGAAATACATTTAACAAAGGAGGTGAAAGACCTGCACAATGAAAACTACAAGTCCTTAAAAGAAACAGAAGAGGATACAACAAGATAGAAAGACATCTCTGCTCATGGTTGGGAAGAATCAATATTGTTAGAATGGTCATCTTACCTACAGCAATATACAGATTTAATGCAATCTCCATTAAATCCCACATGCTTATTTTCAGGAAATAGAACAAAAAAATCTTAAAGTTTGTATGGAACTACCAATGATCCCAAATAGCTCAAGCAATTATGAGAAAAAAAAATAATCCAGAGTGATTACACTCCCAGACACTGAGCTCTATATTACAAAGAGATAGTGACCACAATGGTATGGTACTGGAATAATAACGGAGGCACAGACTAGTGGAATAGAACTGAATCACCAGAAATTGATCCACACACATATAGTGGATGGTATCTATCTTGGAATCTAACTACTATAGTCAGTTAATCTGTGACAAAGGAGCCAAAAGCATATGATGAAGAAAGGAAAGTCCTTTCAGTAAATGGTGCTGGAATAAATGAACATCCACATCAAAAGAAGGAAGCTAGACCACTCACAAAAACTAATTCAAAATCAACTAGAGACTTGGACAAAAGACTAGAAATCATACACTTCTTGGATGACAACATAGGAAAGGCATTACATGACATCAGCCTTAGGGAGAACTTTGGAGACTCAACTGCAGCATCAAGGAAAACGAAAAGAAAAAGAATCAAATGGGATAACATCAAACTAAAAAGCTTCTTCACAGCAAAAGAAAACATCATGGAAACCAAAGACAACCTACAAACTGGGAGAAGATATTTGCATATCATACTTTTGACAGGGCCTTAATATCTAAAATATACAAAGAATCATAAAATGCAGTAACAGAAAAATAGGCAACCCAATCAAAAAATGGGAAGAGGAAATGGAGAGACATTTTCCCAAAGAGGATAGACAGATGGCCAACAAGTACATGAAAAGATGTTCCTACTCACTGGCTATTAGGAAAACACAAATTAAAACAACAGTGAGAATCACCTTACACCTGAGAGAGAAGCTATTACCCAAAAATCTGGAAACAACAAATGTTGGTGAGAATGTGGAGAAAAGGGAAAACTTTAGGAGTGCAAATTGGTACAACCCCTACGGAGAACAGTATGGAGATTCCTCAAAGAGTTGAATATGGAAATCCCCTATGATTCTGCCATCCGACTTCTGGATATCGACCTAAAAGATAGAAAAACACTAATTCAGAGATTTATGCACCCTCATGTTTAATGCAGCCCTATTCACAATAGCTAAGCACTGGAAATTACCTTCTAAGTGCCAACATCCAATGAATGGATAAAGAAGATGTGGTCCATATACACAGTGGAACACTACCCAGCCCTTAGAAGAGATGAAACTCTGTCGTTTGTATCAACATGGATGGAAATAGAGGAGATAATGCTAAGTAAAACAAGTCAAAAGAAGCAAGATAGATACCAGATGACCTCACTCATAGGTGGAATATGAATATACAAAACAAAGGAATAGATGAAACATAACCAACCCTGAAACATTTGCAACAGACTGAGGTTACTAAAAGGCAATAGGGCAGATGGGGGCAAATGGTGGTGGAGCCCACTGGACAATGGGGAAGAGCACTTGGTGATTTGGTGGAGGGCATGGAGTGTTGACATATATCTGAGGAATGGGGAAAATGCACAAATGGGAAAGCTACATATATGGATTTATTTTAATTTGTGAAAGTTACTTCAATAAAATACAAAAAAGTTAAAAAAAAAAAAAAAAGAAAGAAAAGAAATGCAAAAAGGCCACCCAGCCAGGGTTGTGATTTTCAGTAAGGGGGCACACGCAACCTGTTACCTGGCAGAGAGGGAGCCTGGAGAATAAATTCCCCCAATATTGGTGTCCGCCCAACCTCCCATCTTTGGTGGGATTGAAATTTGAATTCATTTTCCTCAGTAACTTGAGCCAAATTTCAACGAAGCCCACATTTAGTGATTTGTTGACTTTGCAAGGACTCAGGTTTCACCCACTTTTCCTGACCCAAGACAACTCTGAAGGGACACCCCAGCTCCAAAGCTCAGAGTAGGATTGACTGAGGCCATCACTGAAACTGCATCACAACCAATTTTCCTCTGAGGCTGTTTGCCTCCCTATCCTTCCACAGTTATTCCTAAGAGCGCCCCTATTAAGTCTCTTCTAGTTTTAAAAAAATCATTAGTGGTACTAGTTTTCACGACTCATGAAAGAGAACCGGTGCTGGGCAGGATACCCAACGCCCCAACTCCATTTAGTCTCACAGTTTCCAGATGTTCAACAGCCCAGTAGTTCAAGGGACAGAAACAAACAGAAAGACAACTGGCCTTTTAAAATATTTTCAAAGTACTCAACCTTCCTTTCAATACGAGACACATCGCTGAAAAACGATTCTTCTGAAGAGCGACTATGTGGAGGGCGCCAGCAGCATGTCACACGGCAGTGGGCTGACTCTTGGATGCATCACTTACAGAACCTTGTCCTCTTGTCCACAAGTGAGATGAACTCTTTGTCATGAGAGAAGTTGACTGTCAACAGAAACAAGAGACAGGAAATGGCTAACTGTCCACAGAGTGACGATGTTTAGTAGGAGATCTTGAAGACGAACTTTAAAGAAAACCAGGTTCAGGGTAGAATATAAAATAGGCTGCCTCTGGCTTGGGATGAAGGGAGCATGTTCACAAGCGACTTGTGTCACTAACAAGCGTGGAGAGGCACCAGCGGGTCTGCCGAGGGCCGCGAGGAACAGGATCACAGGGGTGGACTGTCTCAGGCTGACACCCTCCTCATAAAGCTTCCAGGTCTGCCCCGCTAGGATTAACTGTTCAGAACATCTCATTAAAAAACAAGGATGATACGATTTTTCTTAGTTGGCCAAGCAGTCAGTCAACGGTGAGATGTTGACAGCAGGTAACGGGGATATTTTTCTGGTTTCACTTCCTCCTTGCCCTGCCTTGACACCTTGACACGTGTCAACTCGTTTCTCACATTCTGGCTTCGTTTTCACAACTAGCTACAAGCCTTGGCCATTCTGTGCTTCCTGGGAAACGCTGTCACCAAGCAGGAACTCCTGACACGCGGTGGTCGGGCCTGGGAGAAAGTGCCTTCTGCAGAAAGCTGTCTCCGCCACCCTTCCCGTGATTGAGCAAAGTATACTGACATTCTTTTTTTAAACAAAAAAGTTTAAAGAAGGAAGCAGGCAGGAATGGAAGCGAGTAGGCAGGCAAGCAGGCAGAAAGGAGGAAGACACGTTTATTTCGTTATTTCATTGCTCACGTTGCTTGTTTCTCTGTGCCTGGAACGCGACCTCAGTTTCTTGAGCTGTACATGGACAACGTCAGAGGTGCAGGCTTAATGCCTGAGCTAACAGGGTGCGTCAACATATTAACTTTTGTTTTTAAAAGGGAAGGTGCGGGCAGGAATAAAGGCAAGGAAGCAGGCAGGCAGACAGCAGAGAGAGGAAGCAGCGGCCTTCTATTTAGCTCTTCATCTTGGTGCTTCCCCCCACAACACTGCCCCCAGGTCCGGAACACGGGTTGTGGGGATGTACGTGGACTGTGCCGGCCAGAGGCAGCAAACTTACCTGCTAGGCCACCAGGGTGCGCCTGTACTAACATTCAAACCTGGACACACGACTGACGACAAGACACCACAGGTAGTGACTCTTTTTAAATAGCCGCTTCTCAAATGTTTCCCCACAAATCCTTAAGCGCCTGATGGAGTTAGAACCTAGTAGCAATTGTATTTGCTTCTGCTGAGAGATGATCACTCAGATACTAAGAGGAGCAATTCTGACCTTTGTTGTTTAAAAAGGATCCTCACATTATGGAGACTGCGCTGCTGTTCAGGAAATTAGTGCTGGCATATTCTGCCAGTTCTGGAGACCCACCTGGCACCCTTATTCCTAGATGAAGAAAGCAGGGTGCTGGCAGTGTGCCAGCGGTCTGGTTCCCGAGACCCAGCCACACGACAGGTCACCACACCCCCTCCTCAGGGACAAGCAGGACGAGGCTGGCACCCCCCACAGGCCCAGCAGCATCTGTGATTGCCCTGGGAATCAAAGCTGCCTCCCCTCTGCCCTGCTGGCTGTGCGAGCTGTCCACCTCGCGCTGGGTCCGGACAGAGGGGCACAGGGAGAGAGGCGCAAGGTGTCTGTCTGCACAGGTCAGATCCAGCCACAGTGTCTGATGGCAGAACCTGAATCCTTCTGGGCTGCCCAGCCGGGTTCCTTGGGGAACAGGGGCTGGCACTGCAGCTGTCCTGGAACCACACAGGACTGGTGCTCAGATACATGCTGATTAGATAACATGACTGAGATAGAAGTCAAATCAAGTACCAGCTAGGTCGATCGCCTCCAAAGAAGCCACAGCCCCTGGGTTCAAGTCCTGGGCCTGGGGGGAGGCAACCAGTGTGAACAACTAAATAAAAATAAGAAATAAAGATGCTTCTTCCTCCTCTCTCTTCCTGCCTGCCTGCCTGCCTGCTCACCTTCGTTCCTGCCTGCAACTCTCCTTTAAAAAAACAAAAACACATTTATACTTGTCACCAGCTCAAAAAAAAAAAAAAATTCAGTACATATTTCCTGATATGAAACCCACATTTCTGTGTCAGTGAGTTAAGTTCTTGGAGTTAGAGCCTCGTTCACTGACGAACCCCGGCTGGCAATCCTGAGCCTCCCTACCTGCTTTCCCAGAAGGTCCCGGCCTGGGCCTGGGCGGAGCGTCTGGATGAAGCCTATTAGGGAGTGTGATTCGACTTGCCCAGGGCTGCCCTGAGCCTCTACACCAGCCAAGCCTGTCTCCAACCTGTGTCTGTCCCAGGACAGACACCGCCCTGGTGTCCCCCACAGGGTTCACACCTGTCCTGAGGGCTCGTGCCTTGGATACACCAGCCACAGCCTTTGGGTTCTCAATTCAAGATTAGACCTACCTCCCATGAAGGGGCCGTGTCGTCTGGGCAGCTGCTGGTGTTTGATAACAGCCTCCTCGACTGGCTGTCCCTGTGGGTCCTCTCACAGGCCAGCGATGCCATGGAGAGGGGTCAGCCCTGCTGCTGAGCTGTCCTGAGGGAGAATGCAGGGGAGCCAGGCTCGTGTCACTGGCACTGTAGCTCCTGCTGGGTGCCAGCAACAGTCTCCTGGGGCCAGAGGCCTCCTCCTGAGGGCAGGTGGAAGTGCCAGCAGGCGGCAGCCCAAGTTGGGACTGCCTGGCTCATCACAGCCCCTCCACACGGCAGTGGACAGGGAGAGGCTCCTTGTGCGGGCCTGTCTGCTCAGGAGCGGGCAGTGACGGGCTCCACTCACCTTCATGCCCACCGGGGCCTGCTCCACCCCAAGTCCTCCAGGTCCCACTCATCCCTCCCACATGCAGTGTATGGTGATTCAACGTTGCACTGATCTTTCTGCTGTGCTGTTATCCTGGAACTGGCTTGGTGGCCCTAACTGCACTGTTTCTAGCGCCTTCCCTACCCCCGCACTGTACTCCCCTCCTCTGGGGCCTCCTCCAGTCCCAGAGCACAGCAGTGAGTCACCACAGCATCTCTGGCAGCAAGGCCAGAGTGACTGAAGCAGTGTCCATGAGGCCCAGTAGCTGCTGTCATCCATCTTCCAACGGAGGGGAGTTGGGACCAGGCAGCTGGGGGCCTACTCTGCCCAGTGCCGGGCGAACAGTCGCCTGCAGGCCAGCAGTCAGGAGCCAGCGCAGAGATGCCGTTGAGGGGCCCAGCAGTCGGCAAGCTGCACTCTCCTCGCCTTCGACTCCACTTGGCTTGCTTGGCTGTGGTGGGTCAGTCCCAGCCTCTTGACCGCAGCCCGCAGTGGGGAGCACAGCCCCCTGGAATGAGAAGAAAATGGAGGAAAACAAGTTTTCTGACTCCACGCTACGTAGCTAATCTCCTGTGTCCTCCTTCTCTCCGACAAGGAACAGGACCGGGTCAGCAGAGGGCGGCCAGCCATCTTCATACTCAGGGTTGGGAAGAAAGGAGGTCTTCCTGATGGGGCGGCTGGCCTCTCATCTCCTCTCCCCGCTCTGGGTGCCACATCCACCACTCTCCACCCATCCGCTCTGGGTTCTGTCTGGTGACACAGGTGGGGTGAGGATGAAGGTGTGGTCAGGGCAAGGCAGGTGCAGAAATGCTACTGTGAGGAGAAATCCCTAAGCTCCTGGCTTGCTGGCAGCGCCCCCCCTCCTCTCGCCGCCTCCCCTGCCACAGCACTGGGGCTGGCACACGTCGAAGGTATCAGCCTGACTGTGGTTGTGCCAGATAATCTGTTCACAGAATTAACATTAACCATCGAAAACCAGTTCAGCAGCAGCAGCCACATGGCCATGCAAGAAGACTGACAGGGAGGCAGGCGCAGCGCATCCTCACTCAGAAAGATGGCCATACAGTCCAGTCTCTGGAATGTGACAAGACACAGGTTTAGTACATTGGCAGATTGGGACCAGGAATCAGAGTCAAGTCGAGAAGATGTCCGGCCAAAGCTGAGGGTCCCCCGGTGTGGAAGTGGAGGGAAGGGTTTTGCCCAGGACCCTTGCAGAGGCAGGAATGGACAGAGCATCCTCTCAGAGCTCAGACGCCATGGAAACCAGCAAGAGACTCCAGCCATTGCCTTGTGTCTCAGGAACCCGGCGCTGCAAGGGGGCCGACAGACCGTCTTACATCTTACTCACAGTGCCCGACACGTGCCAAGGGCTTGCTTGTGCCTCGTTTGTACCGCTCCCCATTAGACCACCATCCGAGAACCAGCCTTACTCCAATGTTGTCTGCCATTCAACAGCCAGCTGGTGACACCAGCACCCACCTTCCGCCCACGGCATCGTCCCCAGGCAGCACCAGGGCCCACAGACCACCACCTGGGTGGGCCTGCTGCAGACCTCAGCCCGCGACTTCACCTGTACAAGCCTGTTCTCGATGACCTTTGGGTGGAAGGCCAGCAGACCTGTCACTGCTTCCCGACAGACAAAGGAACTCTCAGCTCTTGGGTAAAGGACATTGTGACTGTCAGATGCATGAAGGCAATTTGGATGCACAGACGCCCGACCCACCTCCCAACACGGAGGTTCCCTCCACAGAGCTGGGGGCACGTCTTCTTGAGTGTCCCCGGGTTACCAATAATCTGTACACTTGCAGCAAATGTGAACAAATATATTTAGATATATTTAAAAGAATTAAAAAAACATTTCACAAAACATTTGTTGCCATAAGAATTTTTTTTTTTAGCAAGAAATGCCCACATCAAAATTTAAACATTGTTCAAAGTATGATCATCTGTACTAAGTAATGCAACAAATTATGTAAACAGATACATCCCCTGTGGAGTCATTTCCTTCCTGGGACCGACCTTGTCCCAGAGTTTTCCAGGGGACCAATTAAGAAACTGCTATTTTCAGAGCAACAAAAATAAAAGCTTTTATTTGTTCATTTGAATATAAAACAGGCGTTATCACAGATGTACAAAGCTTACTGGTGGTTAACATACAAGAAAGGTCGCTGTCCTTTGCACATAAAAATTTGTTTGAAACCGTGATTGGTTGAGTACATGGGTTTCTCTAACCAGTCACCACACTATGAAATAACGCTGCTAACATTCAACTGATAAAAGGGACTGTCCCTCTTGGGTAAAGTGTCAAGCAGGATTAAATGTATATAATAACAAGCACCATGAGGGAGCCGCCCGTGCCGGGTCTGTGTCTCCACGCTCCTGTGCGCCCCTTCTGTCTGGTCACACAGTTCTGTCTGACTTCAAGAGCACAAGGTCACAAGACAAACATCTGTCACATTCTCATGAGTGATTCATCCACAGAACAATTTCTATACAGAACGGCCCTTTATTGCTGGATCAGGTGGTGCCTAGTGTCTCCTCTCCATCCTCTTACATAACAGACCGAAGATCCCAGCTCCCAACCCCTGGGCTCAACTGCCACAGCGGCGAGGACAGGGTCCCAGGCTCCAGCCGCCCGCAGCCTACATGGCAGCGAGCGGGGGAGGGGGCGTGCAAGTGACATGGGACGTGCTGCCTCCCACGACAGGGGTACACGCCATCATGCAACGGTTTCCTGATCAGTGTCTCATCCAGTAATCTGAAACCCAGTTCCCTAGACAGGTGGGTGTATGAGAAAGTGTGTCTTGTGTGTGTGGTGAGTCCCCTTCAGGAAAAAGGCTGTAGGAACGTGTTTCTGAAACACATCGAGAAATCGGCGTTCACAGCAATGAGCCAACAACATTTCAAAAACCAAATGGATTGTGGAGATGGAGGATGCACCCCACATGCGGACAGGTTTAAAATGTGCCACTTAAAAGTTTAAAAACAATTAGCCTTGGATCTTGGAAGTCAAACAAAACTGTTGTCGCAAAGGGCTTACGACGGGCACATACAGCAAAGGCAGAAAGACATGGCCTACAACACAAGGAACGAGGACCGAGACCGCCCAGCGACAGTCCAGGCACGCACATTGGCAGGAAAGCCTCTGCAGGCCGACAGGCCGCTATGAAAGAACCACGCCTGGACGCGGAAACCTCTTCTTGGCTGGACAGAGATGGGTCAGTTCAGTCGCGGAGTAAGCAGAGGAGCTCGGAGAGTCAGGGCGGATGAGGCAGCCGCAGCGAGGCGACTCAGACCGTGGCAGCCGACGTGTCAACGGCCGGCCGTGGCAGACATGGGCCCAGTCAGGAGATCTGCCTGGGTCCTGGGCGGCCCCTACGGGTCCCGCTTGCCCCCGGGCGAAATCCCAGGAGCTGGCGAGGTTGCCATCTCCTGTGCAGTCTTTCCCTTTAAAGCTGTCTGGACACGGTTCACGCACATGGGCGCCAGCTGAGGGGACTGGTGCAACCAGTGCGCCATGACAACAGGCTGTCATTCCTTTCATACCAAGGGCCAAAGAAAGGTGACACTAACAAAAATGCTGAAAAACATTGTGCAACAAATTCTTGCTGATAAGAGAACAGTGCTTTCGGCCTCCGGCCCCCTGGCACCCGCCGAGTGGGGTGAGCCCGCCGGCACCAGCCTTCCGCTGCCCCCACGGCCAAGGAAAAATAGTGCACGCTCAGCCTCGATCCTCACCACCTGCGAGATGGCAGTGATTCCACTTGCTGGTCTCTGTCCCAGAAGAAACGTGTGGACGGGCTGCAGGCAATCTGTGATGGCTCCATCAGCAAGTGGTGCGGAGACCTCCCCTAAGTGCAGCGGGGCCATGCAAGTGACGGAGTCTGCATCTTAACTTCAAAATCTCCTTTGTCGTTAGTGAGCTTATACTTCATATATATATATTTGTTGTGATACTATCCACGCAAGATAATACAACACTTTTTTTATATTAGCAAACATTACAAGATTTAATATTCTTGAATGTTTTTTTCTCTTTTATACTTCTAAAGAGATCAAAATAAATTAAACGTTTTGTACATAATTACATATGAAGAAGTTAACTTATTTTATCTTTTTAGTTTAGTACAAAGATATCTGCAAGGTAATTGCCGAAATACACCTTATTTATAATTTCTTCTCATTCTATGCTAACTTCAAAGGCCACATAATAGCCTTTAGCTCTTCTGCACATTTCTGACAAAAAAAAAGTTGCTAGAATCTAATTGGAAGGTGCTCTGTGGAAGGTTTTCTCGTACCTCAACAAACTTTCCTAAAAGGATGAGAGCTAGCAATGGCTTAAATTAGTAACAGGTCCATGTCATTTAGATTTTTATGACACATTAAAACAGAAAACAATTCTTTGTCACACTACATAAAATGTTTAAAAGAACCCATCTGAAGGGCAGAATATTTTTTAATTGCTATTTTGGCTTAACAAAATACCACATTTACGAAAAAATCACTTCTTACCCAATATTAAAAAAAAGAGAAAAAGAAAAAGAAAGTTTTTGAAATGGGTTTTTCCAACAAACCAAAGGCAGGAATCCAAAGTCCTTCCAAGCAAGCTCGAGTGGTGAATTCACATTTGCGCTGCCCCGTCTGAGCAGGGCCGCGGCGGAGGCCTCCCCGCCACACGGGGTGCTGGGTGCGTCTCCGAGGGCGCGAGGGCACGAGGTGCGGGCGCTACATGTTGTAGGCCACGTAGATGGGGTCCAGCTGGTCGGCCAGGAAGCCGTCCCGCAGGTGCATGCGCTGCTTCTCGCCGCGGGAGTTGATGGGGATGACGCCGATGTCCACCACCACCACCACGCCCACCACCAGGTAGTGCTCCTCCAGCACCGCGTTCGTTACCAGGGGGACCAGGTCCAGTGCCTCCTGCTCTGACCCATCCAGCTCCACCACCACCACCAACAGGTTGGTCCAGGTGAACACCGCACTGGAACAAAGAGCAGCGTCACCAGCAGGCTTACCTGAGTGCCCCGGGCCTTTCAAAGCTGCAAGTGTTCTAGTGCTCCCAGCTCCCAGTTCTGCGGTCCGTGACCAACTCCTTTCCAGGATCTGTGTCCCTGTCCCGCTGCTCATGGGGTGCAGGGGTGACCAAGCAGAAGCGACCCGGCACTGTGGCCCTTCGGGCAAACCGTCCTCTCCCTTGGTCAGCCTACAGCTCGGCAGCAGGCTACTAGCAGAGGCCAGGGCTAAGCTGGTCCTGACTGGCGGTGGCCTCTGCAGGGAAGCGGTTTGGGGAGGATGAGGGATCTGGCGCTGACCCCACAGTGACCTGCAGACATGGGCATCCGGACTAATTACTGTTCCAAGCAGCAAGTCCCAGAGGAAGAGCTAGCCTGTGGGGTAATTCCCCAGAATGGCAAAGATTCGCCCAGAAGGGCTGGAGTTGAAATCTTTCAAGGAGGGAGCAGCCAGAGAGAGTATTTAGTGTGAGTAGTCATGTAGGTACAGTGTGAACACTTTAAACCACATTAAATATTGTCAGGCTTTTAGCAATTGCTTGCTAAGGTCCCAATATCATTGCCCCTGTGCCCACTGACCACTTGGCTTCAGAAGTCAGAAGGGGCCCACGTCAGGGGAGCTGCCAAAGGATGGGCTCCAGGGCCCTGCCCTGTGCTGCTGGTCTCTGCTTCCTCACTACAGAAGGGTCTATCTCAGTTCTGAGACAGGAAGCATGTGGAAAAATCCACTATTTTTTCTAAAAAGTTGAGAATACATGTGTTAAAGTATCTGTCTGATAACCCATATGTAGGTTGCTATGGAAAGAGAAGTACTGGAGGATGCATTCCAGGCCGTCCCCACTGGATCTGCTCTGCCACTAGTGTGTGCTGGAGGGAGCTCCCCGAAGTGGGTGGGATCTCTGCACTGCAACTCTTAGTAACACCGTGCTTGGCATGGCAGAGGGAGCCACGCCGATTCTGTGCTCTCAAGAATGAGATGTGCATCTTCACCACTGTGAAATCGAGGGCATCAGGAGGGCTCCAGGGCTAGTGGAAGATGGCTTGTAGGAAGAGGGCTGGTCGCTGGTCATCAACCTTCTACAGACTCTTTCAGGGGCCACGCCCGCCTGGCAGGAGTTCGGTGGACAGGCAGTGGCAGCTGCATGTGGCTCAGGGGGGGTCTGGGCATGGCAGCACCCGGTGCGATTGGGCCTGTCTGATCTGGGCCACATGAGCAGAGGCACAGGGAGCCTGCGGACCCTTGGCCACAGGCTTTTAAGATGTAAACTAGATAGAAAATTATTGAGGGAGGCACAACCAGCCCAGTGAAATTTTCTTCAAAGTACAAAAAGTGGAAGGCAGCAATGATAGTTATTTAGAAGGAAGCTGAGGGGCCCTGTGCCTGGGTCTGGATTTCTGCCTCCTCCCACCCTAAAGTGGAGAGCTCAGTCAGTTGAGGACTCTGCTCCAGGCCAGCAGGACGCGGGCAGGGTGCAGGCTCGTGCTCACTTTGGGCAGCACACGCCGGCTTGCAACTGACTAACGGAGGCAACCAGCACCTCGGACATCTGCCTGGGGTCATGGCCAGACAGGTCCTGGTCTCTGGGGCCCATTGGCCAGGGAAACAGGCACCTGTCCTCACCATGTGCTGCGTCCCTCCTGATCACACTCTGAACTCAAACCAAAGGGACCTCCTGCACCCTGGAAAAGTGTCTGTGTGTTGTCCCAGGTGGCACCCTCCCACGCTTACCATTCTGTGACGCTCTTGTGGGCCCTGATGACAGATGTTTCAATGTCAATGGGGTGGTACCGCATGCCCCGCAGCTCCATGGCCTCGTCTAGTGCCCCTACCACGTAGAGTGCGTCATGCCGCTCTGTGAAGGAACAAGACACATGTGAGTGGCAGTGCCACGCTGCCCAGGCATTTTGATTTTGAAATGACTGGAGTGAGGAAATAGTACAGGGAAAGGCGTGCAGAGCTGGCATGGCTCTCGAGGCACGGCAGCGTCTAGCCACCCCAAGACAACAGACATGCCCACAGCACGAGCTGGTGGCCAAGACCAGACCCGTGACAACATCCCACGAGTCCTAGCGTTGCTGACTTTCCACATCTGCCTCATGCTAACACTGCTCTAAAAGAGGAGCCATTTAATTCGCCCCGATTAGTGTGCAAAACTGCAGTGAGGACACACACAGCAGTCCTGTCTCTAAAAAACAGGGAGACATGTCCTCAGACTTCAGGGTCGGACTTGTGCCAGAGCACATCTGAAAGAAGTAGTCAAATGTGAACTAAAATCAAAACACAAATCATGCCAGTTCTGGTCTGATGAGATGCAGGCTTAACTTGCTAGGTCTGCAACAGGGGCTGACTGCAGTCAGGGAGGCAGAGGACAGTGGTGCCAGACTCCGCAGGACAGGCTGGCTCTGCCCCGGGGGCGTTTGGTAACCTGCCACTGCACCTTTCTGTGTGGAGCCATGATCCACAGACCCTGTCTACCTAAGTGGTTTTCAAAATGCAAAGGCGATGCCAGACGTCTCTGCACTTTCCCCAGCTCTGTGCTGGGCCAGCTGGTGGCACAGCCCCTGCCAGCGGTGCCAGAAGCTTCATGACTCTAGAAACTGGTCTCTTGCATGCGGCCTAACAAACTCTCACCGAACCACCTCTGCTCCCATCCCAGTCCCATCTCGAGTTTTAGTGGAAATGAAGGTTGCTTGAGCCCCACCTGTGCTGGCCCCCACCGCTCCTGGGCCCCTGCCCAGTGCTCGTTGCTTCACGACCCTCCAGTCCATCCAGCAACTCAGGGAAGGGATCACAGTGGCAAGAGCGGCAGCAGACTTCAGTGGCTTGGGGAGCTGGAGCCCCAACTCTGCCCTTGTAAATCTGCTCAGAGCACGGACACGGCCTGCCAGTCTGGATGTGCATCAGGCCCTCCTCTCTTCAGAGTCCCAACCCTGGTCAGGCGCCCATGTCTGAGGGCACCTAGGCTTCCCAGTCCTGCAGGCACAAACCTCCGCTGGCATCCGTGAGCTCTGTTCTCCGCAGGAACCCCAGGTAGCCTGTCCGTGCCCAGACAGTCTGGGTGTCTCCAAAGCTGAGTCTCGAGTTGAAGTGGTCTGACTGCAGGGACTCATCTCCGTAAATCGTGAAGTAGCCGCTGGCGTTGTGTGCACTATGGACCCAGATCTGCGAAGGGAAGCAGATGAGCCTGGATGAGGGGATGGGAGACCATCTCCAGGGAAGAACAACTGACAGTTCAGTACCAAACATGCATGACATGAGAGGTGTCCTTGGACAGGAAAACAAGATGATGTCCATCTCATTCAGATTTTCTGGGAAGACACACTGTTGCTGCAAAGTTTACTAAATAATGGCCAACAGGGAAGCTGTTCACCTGTAACAATTCTATCAAAGCAGATGGGGCTTCTGAAAATAAACACATGAAACAAAGTTGTACTACACCTGAAAAATGTTTTTAAACAAGCTTTTTTAGTTAACAAACACGGTGAAAGACCCGTACGCTGAAAACTGCAAGACGCTACTGAAAAAACAGAAGATGCAAAGAAATGGAAACGTATTCCTTGCTCATGGCTGGGAAGAATTAACATTGTCAAAATGGCCTTCACCTAATGCAATATTCAGACTCAACAAATCGCCATCAAAATCCCAACAGCCTTTTTCACAGAAATGGAGCAAAAATCATGAAAGATGGAACTACAAAGACCCCAAATAGCAAAAGCAATCCTGAGGAAAAAAAAGAACAAAAATGGAAGTGTCACACTTCCTGACTTCGAACAAAGCAATAACCAAACCACCAGGGTACTGGAATGAAAACAGATACATACAGCAACGGAACAGAACTGAGAGCCCAGAAGTAAACCCACAGATACATCGACAACTAATTTATGATGAAGGAGCCAAGAGCTTAAGATGGAGCAAGAACAATGTCCTCAATGAGCCGTGTTGAAGAGACGAAACAGACACATGCAAAAGAAAGAAACCGGACCACAATACTACATGAGACACAAAAATCAATTCAAAATTCACTAAAGACTAGTATGTTCAGACCTGAAACCATAAAAGACACAGAAGGGAACACAGGGGACACATTCCTGTAACAGTCTAGGGACTCATCTCCATGCAAGGGGAACAAAAACAAACAAGTAAGACTGTAGCAAACTGAGACACTTCCGTAATGCGAAAACATGAAAATGAAAAGACAGCCTACTGACTAGAAGATATTTGCTCATCATAATCCAACAAGGGGTTAATCCAAAATATAGAGAGAACTCATAAAACTCCACAAGAAAAAAAACAATTAGAAAGGCAGACGCTTGGAGCAGACATTTCCCTAAAGCAGAGACATAGACGGCTGACAGCATGTGAGAGATACTTCTTATACCTTCCTTCCAGAGAAACGAAAATTGGAACAAGCTGTCACCCTATACCTATGAGAATGGCTTATGTGGAAAAGGCAAGAAACAGGTGTTGGTGAGGGTACAGAGAAAGGGAACCTCTGTGCACTGTTGTGGGAGTGTGAACTGATGCAGCTGCTATGGAAAACAGGATAAAACATCTTCAAAAACAAAACAAGAAACAAAAAACTACCACAGGACTCAGCAATCCTGCTTCTGAGTATTTACCTGAAGAATAGAAAACACTAAAGAATTTATATCTGCACCACCATGTCCACTGCAGCACCATTTACAATGGCCAGGCTGGAAGCCACCGAGGTGCCCAGTGAGAGGTGAGTGGATACAGAAGACGTGGCATACACTCACAGTGGAATACTATCAAAATATGAAGTCCTGCCACTTGCAACAATGTGGATGGACCTAGGAAAAATTATGCTAAGTCAGGAGAAAGACGAATACTGTATGATCTCATTCATATGTGAAAGAAAAAAACAAAGCAAATGAACAAAAAAACCAAAAACTCTCAGAACAAAACAGTGGTTACAGAGGGGAAGGGGAAGAAGGTGGGTAAAGGGTTCAACAGTGGATGACGGCTAGAACTAGACCTTTTGTGGTGAACACAATGTCATGTAACAATGTCATCTTATAATGCTGTGTACTTGAAATCAGTGTTACTTCACTGATTGTAAATCAATGTTACTTCAATAAAAAAAATTATTTTAGGCTTATCTCAATTTATTCCCAGCGAAGGAATGACTACATTGTCACAACAGCACTGACCAGCATCAGAAAACACGGCAGGGAAGTAAATTCTGATCTCAGTGGCCATGTGTCCCAGGATGCCCCATAACTCACCTCGCCCAGGTGTGAGTCTCCCAAAGGCCCTTTTGTTTCTGGATTGGCAATTATGATCCGAACCCCTGGAAGTATCTAGTTGAGAGAAGAGAACATGCCTGTTAGTGGACAGATGGGCAGATACCACACACCAGACAGCCTCCACCTTGCCTTCATGCCAGGCGCCTGCTTTCGGGCTGAGATAATGTAGGTATGGCTCTAAATCAAAATGACATACTCTACATTACATCATTAGTGTGTATTTACATTTTATTGCAATTATTACTGCAACGATAGAGCCTGTGTTAAAGTGATCTAAAATTAAGAAATTGAACAAAAACATGACAGAATACAGACTGAAGACTTGCAAAACAGGAATTTTCAGGCATTTCAATCAATCTTTTCCCATTATGCCTCACATGTGGCCCGTGAACTTGAGTGGAGGGTGCAGCTCACAGAGGGCCCTGAGCTAAGGGGCTAGGGTGAGGTTTGTGGGCCGGCAGAGCTCAGCACCCACTGGGGTAGCCCGAGTCCCTCCATCTTTGCTGCAGGTCAGCTTCTCTCTCACCCACCAAGCCTCTTTCCTAATGGAAATTCAGCGAAGAACTGTTCTAAATTCCACTGACACCACACACAGAAGGAGGCTGTGGGAGACGGCCTGTCCTAGGTCAGCTGTCACTGGCTGGCACGAGGCAGGAGGGCGGCTGCTTTGAACCTGGGAACTGACTCACTGGGAGACCCAACATCTGTCCTGCAGAGGCCACATAGCCATATAGGAACTGCCAGACTAATTCACGGGAGAGGAGATCTGACAGTGGGTTTCAAAAAGAAAAAGCGTCGTCACCTTGGTTTAAGGTGTTTCTGGCCCCGGGTCCCATTAACACATAGTCCCCGTGGCAAGAGCTACCAACGTCCTGGATAACGCCTCAATGTGTACCTCCAGAGACCCCAGCTTCCTCTCAGCAGATGGCTCCTAAGAGCAAGGCTGCTGGGGCCCTCTATGCGCTGCTCCATTCCTCCACTGGCTCCCATATCAGGACCAAATCTCATCCTGCTGTGTTAGTTAAAAAACTATAGGGAAAAAAAATTTTTCTAAGTACATTTCTTAACTGTTGAAATCTACAGAGGTTCACACAGAGACCTCCTCCTGTAATACTCACTTTTCCCGACTCCATGAGGGGCAAGCTGTGAGGAGAACCCCGCTCCACCAAGCGGACCCTGCAAGGAGAAGCGGGAGTCACAGACACGCCCGGCCCACATGGCAGTGGGTGCTGGGTGTCCGTGTCGTCAGGGAGCACGACCCGACACAAAGCCCATTTACAAGTCAGAGAAAAAGCAGGAGACAGCTAGCAGGGGAAGAGCGGCTGCCCCAGACGCAGGATCAGATGACAACACACCTGCAAAACCTGCACAGTGACTGGGAACACAACACTGTCAAGTCATAAGTCCCACCAGGTGCGAGGGGACAACAACAGGGTGAATCATGTCCCCCAAAGTGTGGCCTCGGTCAGACCCACCATCAACATCGGGCCCACAAGGAGCAGACTGGCCTCCTCAGATGGCAAAGTCACCTTTCCGAAAATAAGGTTAATTTAAAATAGTTAAATGTTATTTGATCTCAAGAACTGCTAGATGCTGGCGTGGTTACCGCAGAGCTGCCACACCCTTCCCAACAGCCTCGTTTTAAATGCTCTTGGCCCCTCACAGGCTCTGCCATTCTACCAGCCACAACCAGGTTGTGACGTCGTTCATCCAACCAAAGAAACCTTGACTTAAAGATGATGACATGAAGGGGAAAGGACTGGACAGGACATAGATGTGGCCAGGCAGTCTGGGCATGGTCCGTGTGTCTCAGGGACAGGCAGGGACCGGCGGCAGATCTAGATCTAGCACAGGCTCCTTCACAGCCTCCATGCCAGGTACCAAGAGCTGGAGTCCAAGTGGGGGACAGCGGCAGCATGAGGCACAGACAGGTGCCATCACAAGGGGACATGAGCGCACATCAGTATGAGGGCTGACTCAGGCAAGGGATGCCAACCGCGGGGTCTTTGGTCCCACTATTGTGGTCACTGCTGGTGGCGGGGACCAGAGGGCAGACAGGGAGGTAGAAAGGAGCAGCAGGGGTCAATAAGGCGGCACTTCCCCCGCATGACAGTCACTAAAACCCTTGGACTTGCTCTCCAAGGAGACCTAGACACAGGTAACAGACGAGAACGTTCAGAGAGATAGCTGAGGTTTTATGGCTCAAACTGCCCAGAACAGGCCACAGGTGGGAGAGGCTGGCCCTCAGCCGCACAGACAGAGGATTCTAACCCTCTCAGCACCCAGGGAGCAGCAAGCTCACTGAGGGCTGGCACAACTAGAAACCCGAAGTCAGGAGCTTCTCTGTGGCACTGGGCACTCGGTGCCACCGCCATAACGCTTCTGCTTGGGCCCAACTCATGCTGACCTGGGGCCGAGCTGTCGAGCAGGCGGACTCGGGTACAGTGGCTGGCTGGCCAACTGTGGATGTCAGACACTGACCATCTCCTACTTGCAGGGGAGCAACACAGAGCCAGGCAGGCTGAGGTCGGAGGGAAGGCTCGCTGGGCAGAGGGCAGGGCAGTGACCGAGCTGGGCTCCTCTGCATGGCTCCCGCAATCGGCAGGACTACTCAGGGTGGGGGAGGGTTGGAAACCCATCCAGAAGATAGAGTAGGGTTAGGTCCGGTGGGCTGGGAAGCTCCTGCTCAAAACACAGCTGGCAAAGACAGGATCAGAACTGGCAGCTGCTCCGCCCATCCCCGTGGGGAAGAAGTGAGGCACATACTTCATGGCAGAGCTCACCACACTCCCAGCTCCTGCCCGGCTGCCCCATTTCAGCCCGTGGAGGGAAGCGAGCCAGGCTCAGCAGTCATCTGATCCAGATGTGGGGCGAGGCACTGTGCCATGGCACTTCAGGGTCCTAGCCTGAGCTGCAAAGTCGAGGGGCCACTAAGGACACCTCCACCCACATGGGGAGAAAGCACCATCAACAGATGGAGATGCCCCTCTTGAGATCCTGTGGACCCAGGAGAGTGCTGTGACCTCAGACAGGATGTGCTGCACATGCACATGAGGCAGGTGGCATCCACTTGTCCATTCAGCACAGCACCTGGGGGGCCATCATATCTAGTGGGCTTGACACTGGCACTGATCATACAGCAAGATTAATCAGCTGGGAACAGGGGCATCCCAAGACGAGACCAGTGCGGTAAGACCAGCCTCGGAAGAAGTGAAGCAGTGAGAGCCTGTCTCTGGATCCAAGGTCGTATGCACACCAGGAAGAGGATGAGAGGATGTGGATCAAGGGCCACTCAGGGGCTTTGAGTCAGGGGCCATCCCTAGCCTCAGGCTCGAGAGGTTCTCTTGTGCGTCCACGTAGGACTCCACTTTTCATAGCCCAGGGGGATTGGCGTCCCCTTCCTCGCCACATCTTCAGCTCAGGTACAGACCTGAATTCAACACTCATTTCCACCCAGGTTGTACACAGCTGGCTGCTGTGGCTAGGCTCACCTCACCCCCACCCTGCCCCGCCCCACGGCTCCCCGCCCCCGCCCCGCCCATCAGCAGCACACCAAAGGGACACAGGCAACTGCACTGTCACATGGCAGCATGGCAGCTGCACGAGCCTACTGGGCATCAGGAGGAAGCTGAGCAAGTGCTCCAAACCAGGCCACAGCCCCTCCCCAAGGGATGGGTGACAGGACAGATAGCTGATCCTGCCCAGCACATCCAGATCTTTCTACTAACAAAACCACGAGCCCCCGCAGCATGGCATCTCCTTGTCGTCTGCAGGCTAGAAGGCATTCTACAGTGGACGCCCAGTTGTGGCCCAAGCTGCCCCTTCTGTATGCCCACAGAGCCCATCATTCTGAGACCGTGTGGCCAGAGGCCATCCAGGTTTCAGGGCTTCTCAGAGCTCAAGCGCCAGGCCTGAGCAAAGAGCCCTGCTCCCGGAGGTCTGGAGCAGACCTCACCGCTCCTGCAGCAACAGGGGGCCAGATGGTTTAACTCAGGTCTGTTGAAGGCAGGTTCGCCTGCAGTAGATTTAGGAGAAAAACTTTTTCAGATCCCCTTTGCCTTTTCTTTTCATCACCAGGTCGTATTTTCAGAACACTTTCAGGTTCACAGAAAACCCAGGGTATAGACAGTATGTCTCCGTAGTGTGCCGGTTGTGTCCCTGACTATGTCTATAGCACATTCGCTGCATTGCTGAGCAAGAGGTAGCTCCGTGTGGCTACCTAAGTCTGTCTGGGGCACCGTCTCCCAGGATGTCTCCTTAGCACCCTGGGCGCTGGCAGTTATGGCGACCTTGACAGATTGAGGAGATCTGCTCAGGTGTTTGCTGGACACCAAGGGAGATGGTTATTGTCCCCCGTGACCCCAGGCTTGGTTGGAAGACGCCTGGGAGGTGCAGCTTTGCAGCCCTGCTCCTAACCTGACGAGTCACCAGTGCTGACTGTGGCCTCTGGGTGCCCTTCAGCAGTGTCACTTAGCATCACTCCTGAGCTTCCCACACATCCTCTTGGGGAGAGGACACTGTGCATGCCCACGCACGTGGACTG
The DNA here is from genome assembly GCA_004363575.1 of Solenodon paradoxus. Taxonomy (NCBI): domain Eukaryota; kingdom Metazoa; phylum Chordata; class Mammalia; order Eulipotyphla; family Solenodontidae; genus Solenodon; species Solenodon paradoxus. The sequence goes on along the minus strand of RJWH01000471.1, from coordinate 420,467 downwards.
AAACATCGTGCAGACAAACTGGATGCAGACAGAGCCAGCACACCGAGAAGCCTGGGCAGACGCATGCCTACAGACCTGATGCCCCTTGCCAGCCCGAGTCTGCTGGAGCACTTCTCATGGATCTGCTTCCCACCACAGGCTCCCGAACACACAAAACCCACCACAGGCTCCCTAACAGGTCCACCCCCTTGTTGAGGATAGGAAGACATGAAAAATAATTTCTGGATGTGTATGTGTATGAGCATTGTTTTAAAGATAAGTTTGTTTACAATTTCAAAGCTGGAGAAAACTTATAGGAATGAAATTGTACGAACAACAGTTACAATACCGCACTGATCCACCTGCTTAAGAGTTAACTCATGTGCTTTGTCATTTATGATGGGGTCCCTTTCACGTGCACTTTACTTGGAACCTTTTGTGGGAATGCTGAGCTCATCTCAGAGCTTTGCTGGTAGCAGTTCAGTGTGCCTTATCATGAGAGGCCACCGTCACCCCCTTGAGAACAGGCCCGTGGGCCCAGATTCTGAAGCCCCAGCTCTTTATCTTCTACTGGTGACCACCTGTGAAGGCCTACCTGTCTGTCAGACATGGAAGAGCTAAAGCTACAAAAAGTTAGGACAAAAACAGGACAAAAGCATCACGACATAGGATTTAATTGTATCCAAGAGGGTATATGACACCAGCAGCACAGGAGGCAAAAGCACGGACAAGATGCCATGAAACCACACTGCACAGGACAGGCAAAAACGTGCACATCACTAGCTGACGAGGGGCTAACATGCAGAATACGCAGAGAATACCTAAAAATCAATAGCAACGACACACGACAGACAGCGTGGCTCCAACTGGACAAAGGACTTGGGCAGTACTTTCTGAAGAAGAGAATGAAAGGCCCGTTAAGCAGGAAGAGATGCTCCACACTACTGATGGCTATGGGACACATATCACTTCACACCATAGGAGTGGAAATGACAGGAGCTGGGAGGACAAGGATAGACCGGAACCTTATGTACATTGCAGGGATGTAAATGGTGAGGAGGCCATGGAAAAAGAACTTCCCGGGACTCAGCAGGGCTTCTGTCCCAAGGAGGTATTTGCACATGGTCCTAGCAGCACTGTTCACAACAGCACTCGGGGTAGCTGTCAGAGGGTGTGCAAGGAAACCCAGTCACAGGGCAAGGAATTAACAGTGCAGACTCCACATGCTCTGGCCCGTCTGCTGTGGCAATGGGCCAGGAGACCAGAAACAAGATGGAAACCCAAGCACTTCTAGGGTGCCTTTCCTCACTCACTACTCACACCCATGTCAAGTCACACATACACCACTCACACATCAACCCCAGTCCTGTGCACTCACACACACTGACACACACACACGTGTTCTAGAAGCTGACTGAGAGCAGGGGCTTCTTTCAGGGGTTCTCTTCGCACCCCTCTGGCACTGACTGAACCACAAATTCGCAGATAACCTTCAGTCTGCTCCCACTTCTCAGGACCATGGTAGCTGGTCACCAATAGCCAGATTAATTCACTACCCACACTTTACTGAAACTTGAATCAGAAACACAGGTGCAAGGAGTGATAAAGCAGAAACTCCTGAAACTGTTACTTCTTTAAATGCAGAAAAACAGCTTTTTCTAGCCTAGCTCTGGTCTCCAAAATTCAAGTGCCAGAGTAAATTAAAATTTTTGTGAGATTGTGAATTCAGCTACAATGAAAGCATTAAAAAAAAAAAAAAGAAAAAAAAATTTTTAAATTAAGTCAGAGCACAGCCTAGTGACTAGTGGTTTAGTTTCCTAGGCATAGTCCATATACAGGTTTCCAGGTTCAAAACCAGGGTCCAGGGAAACAACCAAGATGAACAACTAAATAAGAATAAATAAAATGCTTCTTCTTCTCTCTTTCTCCCTTCTTGCCTACTTGCCTTCATTCCTATCTGTAACTTTCCTTTAAAAAAGAAAAATTAACAGTCACTTTCAAATAGACTCAAACAACTTTACAATCCCCCTTGTGGTGCAGGAATTAAATTTATTCCACAGGCAGGAAAGTGCCTCACTTCTGTGAGGCAGGGGTACTCTCCCCATGGAACAAGCTACAAGGACAGATGAAGCGACAGCTCCAGTGAATGGAGGTTAAAATGGCATGCACCAGCGCACACACAGACACACGGACACGTACACACTCTCCCAGGAAAAGTGCACACACATCTCAACTAGTGAATCTTCTCCAAGTTAATGAAGCCACAATGGCGCAGGCAACTTGGGTGAGTGTACAGAAGCAACAGAGAAGTGATTAGTCCTTATACTAATCTATGAGCTGAAATTAGAGAAACCCATTTCTTCTTACAGAAACACTGATGAGAAGAGCAGTGTTTTAAAGATGCTCCTGTCCAGCCCCTCTGTAGGCTACATTGGTGCTGGGGGACCAGTGGTGATCACTGGTCACTCATATACTCCTTAGGAGTCCTCAAGATCCCTGGGAAAACCAGCTTCACCGGCCTGCCCTCAGCACAGGGCACTGAGGATGAGTCCTAGGACACAGGAGAGAGGATGTGAACTCGAGTCTTGGGCCCCAGCCCTTGTGAATATGAACTGCAGCCCAAGGCACATGTGACGTGTAGGGTTAAAGGTCAGCCATTACCGGCAGACTTTGAGTTAGAGGATGTGGTGTTGGAGCTGGGCTTGAGAGAGCAGGGTTTTTCAGCAGACAGGAGGCGGACAGTTCGGAGCAGAGGGCGCAGGGTGGCAGGAAGGCTAACACCAGCCAGGAGAGGGAAGACAAGGCACCACTGAGGATTCTGTCAGAACCGTGAAGAGGGGCAGAGACTGCGTAAATGACTCAGACAGAGTCTCCAACGAGGATAGTTCACCTTTTTCAAGTCATGAAATTTAAAAATCATTTGCCAGGTAATTTTTATAGCAAAGTAGCACTGGTTAAAAGGCATTATTTGGAAATGTGTCTGCCCTGGAACAAGTCACTTAATCTCTTGAAGCTTAGTTTCTGAATTCTGAAAATGTTCAGATGAGGCTTTGGTAAGCATAGCTGGTATGTTCCTGGGACCGCAGTTCTCTATGTCCTGTTTGATGACCTCCATCTCTACATTCTTGGTGACAGGAGGGGTAAAGGGTCCAGCAGCCAGCCTCTGACATGACACGGTGATGTAGATGAGGTTTCTCTCCCAGGCACTGCTGGCATTTGGCTCATTTTGGGGTTTGTCTGACCTAGTGTAGAATGTTTAGTGCCCCCTGGCCTCTGCTCCTGGGGGCTGGCAGTGCTACCCAGCAAGCTAATCAGATGTGGCCAGATGTCTGCTGGGCACAAGCACCCTATGGGAGCCCTGGTATGAGTGGGAGTAATGACTACCCAGGCTGCTAGGAAAGCATGTAGCCTAGACCCCTCTTCAAATATCACACTCGGTATTATCAAAGAGACGAGGGCCAGCTGCTCAGTCACCAGGTTGCAGGTTGGGTCTCTGAGCTACCCAGCTACTAACTCTACAAACACTCTGCTCCCCACATTCACTCCTGGGACAGCTCTCTGATCCTCCATCTACTGCTGGGATGATTCTGCCCCCACTGTCCACTCCTGGGACGGCTCTCTGATGCTCCGTCCACTCCTGGGACTGCTCAGCTCTTCCGTCCACTCCTGGTACTGCTCTGTTTCCCTTCTACTTCTGAGACCCTCTGCTCTTCTGTCCACTCCTGAGAGCGCTCTGTGACCCTGTTCACTCCTGGGGCCTTCTACCCACTTCTCTGTGACCCTCAAGTCACTGCCCACGGGTCGCATGGCACAGATATATTTGATCATTTAGTGCCCTAAGCAGCACAGGATCTCAACAGCAACACAATCACTGATCACCTGCTAGGCAGTTATGAAAGATGATGCTGGTTCCAGGTTAAGTCACTAGCCGTCACGCCTCACTAAACACCATCCTTGGGTACCTTTGGACGACCAGCAGACCAGCTCTCTCATGAGAACCCTCTACTACAGACAAAGGAGTCTAGTCCCACAGCAATCGTCACAGTCCGGCAGGGCAGACATTCCTCTGAAGGTCTGGTCTGGCTCCAACTCCCCCTCCCTTGCTGGGCACTTACAAATATGCACCAACAGTACCACCTTCCTTCTTGCTCAAGGCTGCTTAGGAAGCTATACAAAAATGCAACGTAATTTGTATTTACATTTTTGTGAAGTGCCTTAACAAAAATTTGAATTACCTAAAGAAATGTGGGCAGAATACTGATATTTTGTGAGGAGCACCACGCCCGACTGAAATGGCCAAGGGAAGAAGTACTTCTGCTTGGACCTTTAGGAAAAGCGTCTGGCCACACCTGGTACTTCAACAGCTTTTTTTTTTTGCACCTCGAAACGAAGTCGACTGCCCTACAGAACATGTTAACAAAACAACGTGTTTTGTTAAATCTCAAGACCACGCCCCGCGCAGAGGTTTATCCACACCTCACAAGCACTGTTTCTAGACCAGCTATTCCCGGCCAACAGCAGCCACACCAGAGGCACACTCACCTGTCGTGTCTCAGAGCTCTCATGTCAACGTAGACGGTGGTGGGATCAGGCCCCGAGGTCCCCTGCAAAAAGGACAGTGCGGTTAAGCCGAGCGTGCGCAGGAGCCTGGTCTGAGCATCTACGGCTGCGGCCGGGGCTTAGGACAGGCTCACGCTGAACAGCTCCAAGCGCACAAAAGCTACACCTCTCCAACACTGCCTTCCAGTGTGGGAACCGGAATTCCCAGGAACACCCACGAGGGTGAGCCGCTGGCTGTCGACCACATTTATGAAAGAGCTGCAGAGGCAGGCTACACGTCTGGCCAAAAAAGACTGACACGCCCAAATACATGGTGGCAAAGCAGGTTGTCAAGAGCATGAAGCATCATTTGCTGACAAATTTTCACTGGGAGCATCCAAAAAGGTGGGTTTCAGAGTTCAAAACCGATGTGGAAGACGTGGCAAAAGGGCAGGCACAGGCTGAGGGAGAGAAAGCTGACTGTGGGCCTCAGCTCCACATGAGCCTGGGCTGCTGCAGCCTGAGAATGCTGTGAGTTTGCCAGGGTCGCTGGGCAGAGCTCTGAGGGCTGAGAATCCGTCTCTCTGCTTAACACAAGGGCCAGAGGTCTCACACACAACTCCCTCCACACAGGCAAGGATGGCTTCCAACTAGTGATCTCTACCATGGAGGAGTTGATCATAAAAAATGGCATTACAAACCAGAACTCTACACATGTTTCTTGGGAAGCAATATAACACATTGGATAGAAATGTTGGAATTCAAAACAAATCTGACAAAAAACTAAGGAAGCCCCTCAGAATTTATTTGAAGAACTTTGCTAAAATTCTCCAGGACAGTCTTAAGCTGCATGGAAGGCATGTGTAAATATAGAAAACAGACAACCACGCTGAGCCCCACAGCAGCAGCACCCCGCCTGCCCGCCGGGGCCTCGCCACTGACAGCAGCACTGCGAAGCGGTGGGTGGACAGCGTCTGCGCTCTCGCCAGACCCCTGAGGCGCTGCGCGCAGGTCACGCTGAATGGAGGTGCGGTCTGTGTTCTGAGTGGCACAAAACACAGAACCAGAAGCGGCCAACTTAAAAGTAAAATCAGAAGACAGGTCACTGGAAGTAGAAAATGAAGTACAATGAGATGAGCCCCGACTGGCAAAGGAACCACAGTGGTGGCCGGAGGCGCGTGCCCTGCGGGCGCGGCTGAGCTGGCCTGGGTGCCCCTGCGCCCCACTTCCAGTCTGCCCACGGCGCACGCTGCCGTCGTGAGGATGCACTGGTGTGGCGAAGAGGAAAGTCCCTACCTGCTCGGCCGGCTTCCACAGCCTGTGCGGCTACAGCAGCAGGAGGGGCGAGAGAGCGGGGCAGCGGACCATGAAACCAAAGAAACAACAGACAGACAGACAAGCCAACGTTGGAAATGGGATGAAGGAGGGGTGGTGGGGAGGGAGGAGATGCAAAAAGCAGGGAACAAAGTAAAAAGAAGATCAAAAACAATGTCAAACATGGAAATCGTTAAATCATCGCTGTGCCATTAGAGGCTAAAAGAAAAATCTTAAGAGAGACATGAACATGCCCACAAAGCCTAGGAGTCTAATAGCTCTCCCCTGTGGACAGATCTGGGGGGTCCTCAGGGCAACAGCCTTCCCAGAGCTCATTTCTCTGAGGGGCAGATGTGACCTGTGTTCTCGCTAGAGCTGCCCAGGTCTCCCATCAAACAGTGAAGGAGAGCCTAGAGCTTCTGCACCCGAACCAGGGTGTCAGTCCCTCAATAGCAAGGAAAAGGAAAGAGAAGGCACGCTGAAAGGGAAGGGAGCAGCATCCACCCCTTAGTCCAGCTCAGACTACAGTCAGTGAGCCCCTGCACGTTTATAACTCTTTGCCCTCAGTCCTGCATGCCCACAGCCCTGTGCCCACAGCCCTGCATGCACATAATCCTGTACACCCATAATCCTGCAAGACCACAGCCCTGCATGCCCTCAGCCCTGCACTCACTCCCCTGTCCCTTCTTTTCCTCTCAAATCATCACACCAAAACCTGAGAGCAACTCCAGTGTATATCCCCTGAGTGACTTGGGATCTTTTCTAAAGACTCCCAGAATCCAAGAAAAAGCAGACGTCACTAAGTGGCGTCTGCTGCTGCTGCTGCTGCCCAAGTTGTGGCCCTGCCCCCACCAGGTATATCAGCATGACAAGCAGGCACAGAAAGGAGAACTCACTGAAACTCAGCACCCGGCAACTCAAGGCTGCCCAAGAGTGAAGGTGAGGCAACTCCTCTCTGTGGCTCCTTCGGGAGAGGGGCCACACCTCCTTAGAGCCACAGCAGGAAGAACGGGCACCCTGACTTCGGCAGGGTCTGCCAGCACAACACTCTATTAACCCCTCCCCTCCCTCGTGATCTGTGAATCTTATTAACTGGAACAGAGTAAGTCAACATTGCCTTTAAACTATTCAAATTCACATTTTATAATGGTACAAGGCAGTATCTCAGAAAAAATTACACACAACTGGGAATCAATTTCCTCTCTTGCAGATGACGCAGGACCCGATAGCATCTGGGTCATTCCTCTGCTACCACACCAGCAGGAGGCATCAGGACACAGCTAATGCATCCATCTCTAGATTTCAACACTCCCAAGGTACCAAAATCTGAGACTTCAAGAAACATATTCAAGACCGTGATTTTAACAATATCTTCACTTTGCCAAATAATGAGACCTTTAAATACGGAGTTTTCTGATGCATGCACGTTTCCCCAAGTATTTACAGGTTATCAAATTGTCACATCTTTTTACTTGCAAAAGGACCAAATAAACATAGTTATCCACCCCAAATAAAGCTCACTCAGAAATGAAGACAAAGTACCTTTGAAACTGCAAGTTACGTTAATCAGAAAAGAGGGCTCACAGTAAAGTACAATTCTAAGCTAAGAAAGGAGACATGTGAACATACTATAAAGTCTTTTTTTTTCTTGCTGGTATGAGAGTATTACATCAAATGTTTATCAAATATGTCTTGAACAAAATGACTTAATAGTTACCTCAGCTGAAGATACAGATTCACACCCCACACATAACACAGAAATCACACTCATGAAGCCTTCCTGAGTCCTGGCCAAGCTGCTTCGGGCATGAGCAGTCTATCCCTTTGTGTTCCACAGCAGAAATAGCCAAACCCCTGCCTTTCCGCTCCCAGACAGCAGGCACTGGCGTTGCTTTTGGTTCTTGGAAATTATTAACCAAAGCTGCTCTAAACACCTGTGTGCAGACCCTGGGAGTCACACATTTTCATTTCTCTTTGGTCAACACCCAGGAAAGGACTTGCTGGCTTGAACAGAAGGTCCATGTTCAAACAGAAACTGGCAAACTGCTCCCCGGAGCCACACCCTGCTCCCCTCTTCTGCAGTGGTGATCTGTACAGCTTCAGAAACAGCTATGTCCTCACCAGTATTTAGTGTCATTACTCCACTTGTCATGCTTTTCTGCTTTTTCACATCTGTTAGTTTTAATGTAAAGCAAACACTGTTTAAAAGAACCATAGAGACTGGAGTAAAATGTTCACCCCAGAAAAGGGCACATCCTTCTGTCTGGATACTAGTCACACGCTTTGAAACTACTGGGTCAGTTTCTGGGGTGAATTCTTCCTCCTGCTCCTCTGTTGTGGTGCAGCACACTGCTGTCTCTTCTCTGAAGAATTTAGTTCAGAGTTTATCGGGTTTTTCATCTCTTGATGGCTCCCGCTGCCCAGTGGTAAGAGTGGACACCTTTGCTTTGTTCCTGACTGTAGAGGAAATGCTTTCAAATTTTTGCCAATGACTATGACGTTGGCTAGGATCGTCATACATGGCCTTAATATGTTGAGGTATATATCTTCTATCTCCATTTTTTGCAGGGTTTCTATCGTAAATAGGTGTTGGATCTTGTCAAAATCTTTTTCTGCATCTATTGATACAATGTGGTGTTCTCCTTGCTCTTTTGATACGGTATATTACATTAACAGAGTCACATATGGTGAACCAATTTTGCATCCCTTGGATAAAACCCACTTGGTCATGACGAATGATTTTTTTATACATTGATGGATTCAGTTTGCTAATATTTTGTTGAGATTTTTTGCATCTGTGTTCATGAGAGATATTACTCTATAATTTTCTTTCTTGGTTATGCTTCTAACAGCTTTTGCTATCAGTGTGATGTTGGCCTCACAGAAAGGATGTGGGAGGTGTACCTGTTCTTCAATATTTTGGAAGAGTTTGAAAAATAGGTATTAATTATTAGAAAGTTTAGTAAAACTCAGAAAAGCCATCTGGTCCTGGACTTTATTTTTAGGGAGACTTTTGATTACCTCTTCAATTGCTTTGCTTATGATTGTTCTATCCACATTTTCCAATTCTTCAGCTTCACTACTGGGAGACTGTATTTTTCTAAATATCTGTTATGTCCTCTAGTTTATCTACTTTGTTGGCATGTTGGCATAGAGTTTTTCATAGTAGTCTCAGTATGTTTCATATTTCTGTGTTAATTGCTATAACATCTCCCCTTTCATTTCTAATTCTAGTTATGAGTTTTCACCTTTTTTTTTCCTTTGAGAGTCTAGCAATTGGTTTGTCAATTTATTTTTTCTAAAAACCAACTTGGTTTCATTGATCATTTGGTTTCATTGATCTTCCTTTATTTCTGCTCAAATACTGATTATTTCTATATTCTCCTGATTTTTTGCTTTAATTGTTCTTCTTTCTCTAATTGCTTTAAATGTAGGGTTAGTGTGATTTTTTTCTTGTTTCTTAAGGTAGGCCTGGATTGCAAAGAACCTCCCTCTTCGTACTGCTTTTGCTGCATCTGATAGCTTCTGGTAGCAATTGTCTTCACTCTCATTTGTCTCCAAGTGTTTAAGTTCCTCTTTGATTTCCTCTTTTACCCAAGAGACAATCAGAAGCATATGTTTAGTCTCCAATTAACTTGGGGTCTTCCAGCTTTCTTTGTGTGGTTGATCTCTAGTTTTAAGTCATTGTGGTCAGAGAAGATGCTTGCTATGATTTCAGTATTGGTAAATTTACTGAGATTTGTTTTGTGTCCCAAACTATGCAGTTTGGCCTCCACCCACAGGGTGGCATTAGTAGGCAGAATTGAGGGTGTCTCTTCTGGGAGAGTATCTCCTTCCTTTAATCCTGCGGGGTGGGATATCCAGTGGGCGGGTCTTACAGCGCTGGTGAATGCGGCGGTGGAGGGCGTGGGGGTGGGGCTTCCCCCAGCTGCCCTCACCACACAGGCCCCAGCTCAGACCACTGGGGTGCTGGTCTTCCTTCTGCCCTGTGCCAAGACCGTCTTCCCTGGTGTCCCATTCCTGCTGGTTGGCTCTCCACTGTTTTCGGTGTGACTCTCCAGAAGATGTGGTTCTCCTTGCAGTTCTACCCTCTTGCCATGATCCAAATTCCAAATCTGCAGTGTAGCACTGAACCCTGCTGTCACCGCCTACCCTTGTGTCCTGGTTGCTGCTGCTTCTCTGCAGCGTCTGGGTCTGCTTTTCCTCAGTGCTCACGTCTGGAAAATGCGTGATCTCCTACTTGGTCTGTGGGGAAGAGGTGGGCCTTGTTCCTAACAGGTTGTCATCCATCTCAATTCTCCCGGTGACCCGTTAATAACTTCCTTTTCGTTTAATCGCCAGAGTCAGTTTCTGTTGCTTACAAACTAGACTGCTGACTGATCTACTGAGTGGCTGAGAATACAAGCCTGGCAGCCTCAGGTACTAGTCTACATCACCTCAGAGGGAGCAGATCCCTGGGGCACAGTGCCGCAGCTGGCGGCCCTACTCCGACGCCGCCACACCTCTGGGTCTACACACGGGTCTCCTCGCGAGCCGCCCGCTGTAACTGCCTCCCACACCGGCCACTGTTCCCTCAATCTGTGCTTTGACTTACTGAACCATCTATATGTCTCCACCCACCTCCCTGGGCAAGAGACAGTATCTGTCAAGGCCAAATTTATTCACTTAAACTTATTAAAAATCAACCAACCTACGGTGACAAGACGATATACAAAAGCTGGAGCGTCCCCTGAGCTGTAGCAACAGCACCATTTGTGCTGACAGGGTGCTCTCCCAGCCTACTGGGCTATATGTGCAGCGCTACAAATGTAACTCCATCTTTTCAAGCATTTTAGTCCACTTTATTCTTCCTACTTAATCTACTCCAACCTTGTGAACCATCTGAAAACATCTGGATCTTTGTAGACAGAAAAAAAGAATAAGCAAGTAAATAATCTACGAAATCTCAGGTTTGTCTGAGAAAGTGCTGGAGAGCTTTCCACCTGCTGGAGGCTGCCAGTGCTAACAGCTGTGACACAGAGGACCCCTCCACCTTCTCCCTCTATCCCCTACCACGCTGAGAGAGAAAAGGTAAATATCACTGTGGTCAAGAGCCAGGGTCATGACTCCTGGCCGGTTCCTGCCAGCAGGGGAGGGGCTCTCTGCCAGGCAGGGTCAATGTGCCTGAGAAGCAAGTACTCATCTCCCTCCTCTTCTGGGACAGATATGGGAGACATAGAGGAGAAGCAAATCCCAAAATCAAAGAGAAATCAATTCCAAATCACCTCTTAGAAAAAGGGATAATTTAGGATGATTGCATAGGAAAGATTGCACTGATTCTTGAGACGAACCAGTAGCTGGTAACTTCTCAAACACAGGGCTAATTTGAAGAGAAAGACTGGGGAGATGGCAGGTGTATGGGGCCCACTGATGGCAGTCAGTGTGGCTCCAGGACCAGTGGGAGAACTTACTAACCCGAAGTGCCTGTGTTGCTTGCACTGGCTCATCTGGAGTTGGGGGTGAACCTCAGCTAAAAGCTCAGGGGGTAGGTGGGGGTGCAAGAAGCTAGTGACAAGAAAGAAAGAAAACAGGTATTCTGTAGCACGTTAGGGAAAGGCTCCTTGTGGAGGGCAGCCTCTCATGTGTACAGACACATAAGATAAAGGGTGCTTTGTTGGTTTTTGTTTGTTTGTTTGAAGCCCCTGACTCCAAACCTCCAAACCTGTCCGAGAAGTCTACCCACAGAATCAGTGTTTACATACAGACAATGAAGAATCAAGACAGCTAATTTCTAGCTACAATGAAACATTTGTCTAATATCTAATCTTTAAAAAGTCTGACTTCAAAGGTCTGGGCAAGTCACTGCTGTTACAAAAACAAAACAGTTATGAACACACTATTGACAAATGAGAGCAGAGAGAAACAGAAGAATGGGGTGTGCACCAACTTAGGCATTCTTGATGCAGCAGGCCCAGCCATGGAGACTCACCTGCAGGCAGATGGCCAGGTTCACTCTGCAGCCAAATGAGGTGCTGACGGCCCGTGGGTGGAGGCCCAGGTCCTTGAAAAGCTTTGAGAACGACTGTGTGAGTGCAATCCGTGGACGTTCCTCTGCCACCACCACGCATGTCCGCACGCGGGACAGGTCCAGACCCCGGGCCTGCAATAACAACGAGAAGGTCGGCCTGCAGACTGTGGCGTGTGGCCCCAGCCAGACCTGTACAAACAGCAGAACACGGACAGCCTCAGGGCTTCAGGTGCACACTGCAGTGAAACCGTCCAGGTTGTCTGCAAAATAAGCCCCACTATAGACAGAGGCTCTCCAGGATGCCATCTCCACATACTCCAAACAACAGGCACGTGTTCTGAAGGACAGTGTGGCACAAGGAGGGGCCCTGGAGCCAAAGTCAAAGCTTGGCTCCAAGTTCCCAAAAATATAAGAACTTGGGAAAGCTCTGAATTCCGTTAACTTGTCTCGGAAACAAAAAGAGTGGCTTCCATTACAGAGAACGGGTGCAAATGTTAAAGTGATATGTAAAGTGCTCAAAAAGCAATCAAATTACCATTATTATTTCATTTTAGTTATTTGCAGCTACAAGGAAAATTCATCAAAATGTACTCATCATTTCATAATGTAACACAGGTAGACATGAGTAATGTTACTTTTATCATTTTTCTCCTAAATATATAATTTCAGGTACTTATGCATTTATTTAGGTAGTTTCATATCAAAGTTCTCTTACATTGTTTTCCTACTCAAACTGAATGCTTTAGGTCAATAAGAAAAGAGAATTGGGGAGAGGTTAGTATTGGCTTACTATTTTGTACAGATTATTTGTGTGCATATATACATGCATACACATAATCTATATGTCAAGATGTACCCCTATCTACATATAAACAGTGAATAGTAGTTAGAATATAATACAACATAATAGGCTGTGTGATTATTCCCCATTACTTGGATAAAGGACTACTAAATGAAAATACGTCTAATTTTTAATAACCCTTGTGTTTAAGTAAAGGGAAATCTGTCCTCACGCAGGGTGATTTTACACATGAAAGTCTACTATGTACTTAATTACAAAGGTAAATTTTAGTTAGGATCCAGACCTACAAGTCAGGGAAAAAGTGAGTTCAGACTTTCCTACTCAAGGGCCAGGATCCAGACAAAATTAACATGAAATGAAGAAATGAATTTACCAACAAAAAAAGCAATTTAGGGCCTGATAAGTAGACCTGACGGAATAAAAGACATCAACAACACACACCTAGTGGCAATAGAGCACTAGGTCACAAAATCAGGTTTCATATAAAGAAATGCGTGCTAGGTGGCATCCCCGACTCTGGAACTACACCCACCCCGCACACCAGGATACTGGTTTCCCAGAGCCGGATAGGCTGCTTACCTTGAGGGATTCAGTCTGCGAGCCCAGTCCCTTGGTACACAGCTCCATCACCGAATAGGAGCAAAAGGTATCCCGGACTTTGTACTGACTCACAGCCAGAAGCCACAAGGCAGGGTTGGTCTCCAGCTCCGAGGGCGGAATGAGGATGGACTGGTGCCCAGAGTACACACTGTGGAGAGACAAAGGCAAGGGCAGCTCTGTGCTGGGGTCTGGAAAACGTGAGTCATTCTGAAAAGTACAACCCTCTAGGAGTGCCTCAGCCCCGACCTCAGAGCAGTCATGCTGACAGAGGAAACCAGGCTGGACCCAAGAGCTGGGAGTAAGTTCATGCAGCCAACTGGTCCACAGCCTGACACCCCAGGCAGGCTGAGCAGGATGGCCATGGTGCCCCATCCACTCACACACGGGCCCCTGGAGAAAACTGACAGCCAGAGGAAGCAAAATAAAATTAAAATAATTATAGGATGGTATTAATTTTTTGAAGTTTGGAATTTTACTTCAAAATGATCCAAAGAAGTCCCTAACAGCAGAACTAAGGGAAATGTTTTTGTTTCATCACATTATCCAGTATATTCAGAGAAGTGAGAAAATGGTAGTTGACACATTTTAATTCATCACCGATTGATTGGCAGATAAGGTTTTGAAATAATGATGTTTTCAAAACTATTTTTTAATGGCTTTGACTTTTCTGATTTACTATTTACTATGTGAACATTAATAGATGTCATGCATTATACTAAAATATCCTAGGTAAACCACTTCTAAGATTTAAGAAAGAGATTTTCCAGCTGTAAACATTTTGCAGATGAAATCACACATTAGGTTTCTTAATTCTTATGTCATGCTATAAACCAATTCTTTAAGTTGGTCAATCTCATTTAAAAACTTTCAAAATTGTTTACAGAGTCTAACAGGTTAAAAAAGCAAGGAAGTGAAGTTGGCTCACAAAATCTGCTTTAAATGGGGCCCTTGTTCAAGGGAAAGCGGCAAAAGGAAGAAAGTTTGTTTCTTTATTCTGTAACCCAAAGTTTCATTCATTTTTGCCAAAGAGAAAGACAACAAATGTGGCCCTTTCCTGATGTCTCCAGGTAATTCCTGAGACACCAAGGTGAGCCCCTAGGGCCTAGGCATCCATCCTCAGGGATGACTCTGCGGCACAAAGGACATATGTACTGGCCATTTATCCATCTTAAAATTAAAACACTCACTTCAGAAGCACAGAGTTGATTCATGTTACCAAGCAGCCCTCACCACCCACCAAACTTTCCGTGTCCGACAGAACTCTGTGCTGGACACTACCCTCTAACCTCATCCCCAGTACCAGCAAACTCCAATCTACATTCTGCCTCTGAATCTATTCACAGTATTTTGTCCTCCTGTCTGGATTTTCTCAGCATAATGTCTCAAGGCGCACCCATGGTGAAACGAGTGCCGTAAACTCCTTTCTCAAGGCCGAGAACAGGTCTCTGTGTGTCGACGTTGTTCACCCTTCACCCACCAGGGCCACTTGGGCCGTTTCGACCTCTTGACCATTCAGAACAATGCTGCCATAAACAAGGGTAAAATATGCATCTGAATCCATTTTCAACTCTTTCAGCATGTACCCAAGTGGAACACTATACTCCATGGCTATCCCATGTTATTTTTGAGGAACCTCCAAACTGCTCTGTGCAGCAGTGGCATCATTTCACATTCCCACAGCAGCATCACAGACACAAGCTCCAACTTCTCTGTGCCCTCTCCAACACCTGCATTGTCCACTTGTTCAATTACAGCCATCCTGTCATCAAAATCAGCTTCTGGGTGTAAAGTGTAATTGCTTTGAGTATCATTCCCCTAATGGCTAATTTTCACATACTAATGGACCATCTGCATGTTTTCTCTATAGAAAAGTCTAATCAAGTCCTTGGTCCAATTTTCATTCAGTTTGTTATATTACTGATTAAGGAAACAATGCTCATCTGCTGAAGAACATATTGAAAAAGTGTTAACAATCGCCCGATTGTGGGTGGTTCACTACACAACACTCAGACATGGATACGCGTTGTTACCACAGGATGCTTGATGGGTGACTTAGTGGGCTTTTCTTTTATTAAAATTAGTGCACAAGCCAGGAACATGAACTATTCTGAAAAAATATCAGAATAAATAAAAGTTCTACTGTTATTTTAGGAATAATGAAAGTCCCACGTAAAGGCCATTCTCCCATCTAAATGGAGCTGAGTGGACTTTAGAGAGCATGCCAGCATTACTGGATGGCAAGTGAAAATAAGTCTGGCATGTACAACAATTACCATGCTACCCGGATGAATGAGAACAGTAAAATATCTCAATACATGGAAAAAAAGCTGCTTTTGCTCAGAAAACACCACAGGCCATGGTTGTGGGCTAGTGTGGCCCTCAGATGCCCCTCAGGAAGGACCCTCAGGAAGGACCCTCCCAGCGGTGTGCAGAGCAGGGCACTAACCAACAGCTTCTGGAGAGGCTGCCAAGCGCGCTGGGCATGAGGCCCTCCCTGTCCACACCACTCAGCACTACTGACTCCAGCTCACTGACAGCGTTATTTTAAATGAAAAATATTTGTTTTCCAGGATCACGCATTCCCATTCTGGACACTCACGAACAATGTGGTATCTTTTTAGGCCTTGGAAGGCACTTAGTGCCTTAGTGCCTGTGTGTTCTAAAGTGGGGTTCATCAAAGCTTACACACAAGATGCAATTTAAGATATCCCACTTTACTATTAAAGGGAAAAGCAGTATGGGAGCCACACAGAGCCTTGATTACAAAATTCCCACCTAACAGGGGCAGCAGTGGGATGATGCGCATTTGCTGACCCATTTACTGCTTTTTGAGGATATGCTAATTCCTACAGAGTACAACAGACAGAGAAACATCCTACTTCTGGAAAAAAACCAACCCTGCACTTTCTTACCAAAATAACAAAATTCTGGAAGTTGACAATCCCTACAGGTCCTCCTAGAAGAATAATATATGGAAACATCAATGTTTGGGAATAAAATTTAAGTATTATTCTAGGAAGGATATTTGATAACCAAGTGGGAATTCATTTTATAAGCAGTGAGCTTGTGAGCATTTTTGGATCTCATGTAAGCAATCCTTCTATGTAAGGAAGTCTAATAATGAATGGGAACCCTGCATGTAAAGGGCAGAAGGAACAGAATAAGAACTAATTCCAAGTAGAGTTTTGATGAACTTCAAAGAGCTTATGAGCCACCCAAAATATTCATATTTTCTGTCAAATCCCACTGATGTGACAGTTTGATAGGCACGTAATTACGAAACTCCACACTCCAATGGAGCCCTGTGGAAATGTATAGTGAGTATTTGTTGTCTATCAAAATCACTAAGATCCCAAACAATAATTTTAACACTAGAAATTCTGCCCATTTTCCTCTAAGATTGTCCTTGGTAAGTTAGATGGCAAAACACTGCACCCATGTTAACACTGTTCAACACAGATCAAAGAACACCACAGGGATGTGCATGCACATCACAAACAGACACTGGTCAAGCAACACTGAGGACTTGTCAGAGGATGCACTCCACCGCAGCCCACCAGGCAGTCCTTCCAGGAGCTCCCCTGCAGGCAGGTGCCGATTCAGACCCCACATGGGGGCTTGTTTTCCACTTTGAGGCTTCCCATTTTACCCTCAGAATAACGCCAGGAATCTCACACTCACCTGAACCAGCCCCTCCAGACTCTGCAGCACAGCTGGGACCGGCTCCCCAGGCAGGGGACAAGGAACTCACCCCTCCCCATGCTGGCCCCGGGCAGGTAGACAGCTGCATGCTGTCACTGCCACATGGTGCCCAGAGCTGCTCACTCTGTCTGGGGTGACTGCAGGTGAAGCAGGGAGACATGGAGCTAATAGAAAACTTACCTCTGCTGAATGGATATTAAAGACCATTTCAAATGGGACCATACAGCAGGCAACAGCCTGCACATCCTACAACTTATAAAAACTATAATCATCCACCAGGAAACACCCATCTTCCCACCTGAGAATAAATGGGCTCATTTCATTTTGCTAACAGCACAAGATACCAGACCATCCATGAATCAGGATAAGAAACCAACTAAGTGAGACTTTCCTGTATGTGTTCTGTCACCACTCAAATTCCAAAACTAACCCTCCACACCAAGGACTGGGACCAGCACCCTTATTACTGCTACACCCATGCCTCAGGGAATCAGAAACACAGAGAAAGCCTCACAATGACTTTCCTCCTGTGACAAGCCACCATTTCTAGGTGTTGCTTCAGTGTTTTATTTCATATAAAGATATACAATGAAGAAAATGAAATACAATAACACACCACTCTCAAGAATGACGTCTCAAGAATGTGCCTCAGGACATAGCTTGCTTGATCAGAATGTCAGCACAGGGAAGGGCAGGGTCCAGTGTGGGGAGTCCAGCTGGGAGAGTTGAGTATCTTACAAAAATTAAATATAGCTTTATCATTATATATGATGGAAGTCAACATTAAGAATGAAAACAAATTCAGATAGTAGAGGACAACCGCTTTCTTTGCTCAGTCCTACACATGGTAAATGTTCCATTTATTCACCAATATGGATTTCTCAGCACTGGACAATATGAACAAGCCTAATCGCAGGTTGTTTATACTGAAGATTATTTTCTGAGAATTTCTGGACCTTAAACTCTGCTAATTTAGATCTGAACTTCAAATAAAATATGATTAAACAATAAAATGATCAAAAAGACATCTGGGGACTATTTTCTCCCAGTCTGAAGCTAGTCTTTTCATTCTCTTGACAGACTCTTTTGATAAAACTTTCAATGTCACTGACGTCTAGCTTGTCAATTATTTCTTTCATGGGCCATGTCTTGGTGTTGTATCTAAAGGTCATCACTACACTCCAGGTCATCTAGGTTTCCTCCTTTATCATATTCTAGGAGTTTTATATTTTCACATTTCACATTTAGCCCTACAATGCATTTTGAGTACATTTTTGTGAAAGGTACACAGTCTGTATCTAGATTGAGTTTTTTGCATGTGAATGTCCAGTTTTTTCTTGCACCACTTGTTGAAATGGTTCTTTGTTCCACTGCGTTGCTTTTGCTCATTTGTCATGATGAGTTGGCTGGACTCATCTGAGTCTGTGACTGGGTTCTCTGCAACACTTAAGAGTAATTCTGATTAAACCATGGACTCAGAATCCAAATAAATGCACCACTGGAGAGGCTGTGCATGGGTAGGATAGGAGACATGGGAATGTAAACTTCTGTTTGATTGTGTTATGAACTGAAACTGCTCTAAAAATAGTTTATTTTGAAAAATAAAATAACATGTTTGACCAGGAGAGAGGGAAAAAGACGTTTTGTTAACTAGCATAACGTACGCATTTGCATCATCCGAATGGCTTGTCCGTGTCCAGTGCATTCAATCCTGCTGTCAAGTTCAGCCCTAGGCCATGAGCATTCTCTTTCTGCTCCTGTAGACATTTCATATAATATTGAGACTGGTGTTGTTGAAGTTCATCCATGTTGTAGCTGTATTATTTCATTTCCTAATAAACACTAAAATAGCTTCATGAGCTTATGGTAATATTTATATTTTGATGAAGTGTTTATTCAAATTGGACACCTATTTCTACACCATGTTGCTTGTCTTCCTCACAATTGTAAGAGTTTATTTTTTATCAGTTAGAAGCACTTTATCAGTTGCATGATTTGCAAATATTCTTTCCCAGCCTGTGGCTTATTTTTCACTTAATGGAATCTTTTTTTTTTTAAGGAAAGATACAGGTATAAATTAAGGTAAGCAGGAAGGAAGAGAGAGGAGGAAGAAGCGCTTTATTCTTATTCAGTTGTTCATATTGGTTGAGCCCCCTGGTCCTGAGTCTTGAACCTGAGACCTTGGGATGTATGGGGACTGCTCTCAGGTGTACTAGACCACTAGGTCACCAGGGCGCACCCCTTAATGGAGTCTTTTGAGGTGCAAAACTTTTTATTTTTGATCAACTCCAAGTTATCATTTTTTTTAAATGCATTTCATCTTTGGTGTCCTAACACTTTGCTTAATCCAAGATTAGAAAGATTAATGTCTATATTTTCTTTTAAAAGTTTTATAGTTTTAGCTCTAACATTAAGGTCTATGATCAACTTTGAGTTAATTTATGTACATGATATAAGGTAAAGGTTCAAATTAATCTTTTTGTAGGTGGATGTCCAATTTTCCTGGTGTCATTTGTGAAAAGACGATCTCTTCCCCACTGAAACATGTTGAGAACTCAAATGCGCATCCAGCTCAGGGTTTATTTTTGGACTCTCAATCCTGTTTCATTGATGGTCTTAGATCCCGTCGATATATAAAAATGTCCTTCAAGCACAACCTCTTGACTCCATGACACGTGTTGCTGAGTACAAGTCAGGCCGCGCAGTCTGATGCTCCCGGACTGGGTTCGAGAGCAGTGCTCCCCTCCTCGCAGCAACCCTCCCCGCGACGCAAGGCCTCCTGTGGCCACCTCTGGGCCAGGCTGCGTCACTGTAAATGTCCTCCCTTTATAGCTTACACTGCTTTTGTGATGGCTACCACACAGATCTTCATGGAGACCACAATTTAGCTGTCTATTTATATCTGGTCAGGTCATTTCCTATTTTAAACCTATTGCAATCTTTATTGTGAAGCTCAAACTGTCCCCAACTGGACCAGTGCTGCCCCTTCAAGCAGTTCTCTGGCCTTGGGACATGTGCCTTCATTCCCACAGATAGGTGCTCCACACCATCTCCGACATGTCCTGCCTGGGCCTGACATGAGCCATCTCTTGCAGCACCTGGCTCTTTCAAGAGGAAGTGTTTCTAATGTGTATGGGTGGAGGGTGCTCTTACTGCCCTGGGGCAAAGCCACCCTCTGGGACTTCAGGGGAAAGTGTACAGCTGTTAGGTGTTTCTTTTTGGTGTTGCAGGAACTCAACAGAACACTGTTTCTTTGACTCTGAGTGAGTTGGCAGGAAAGGTTCATCACAACCATCTCTGTACAATCCCTTTAAAGAGTCCTACTGTCCTGAGCATGCACACTGTAAACTTATTTCCCTTCACACACCTTCTCTGGGTCCTGTGCTCAGGGCTGGGAGGGCCCAGAGCCACACGGGCCTACTCGCTGTCCTTTCCCTGACTAAACAGAGGCCCTTGGCCTGCTGTTGCCAGAATAGGCTCTGAAATCTTCCCAAGGAAAAAATTACCCACAATGCTACTGCAATTCAGACTGAGATAAAATCCCTTAAAATATTCCAACTGTTAAATTCCGTTTGTTTTCTTAAAAGATTTAATTATCCTACTTAGAATGTCGAGTATCTTTCAAGAACACAGGATTGGATTGTAATCCAATTTAACTCTTAAAATTACAAAAGCATTAAAAATAATTGTTTTAGAACCATGTTTCCAGACCTAAGAAAATGTCTACTATAGACATAAAAAATAACCAATTTCATACTGTACCTCAGTTTCACAAACATATTAACATGCACATACATTTACTTAAATGTTTTGTGTAGGTTTTATGGGAAATCATGACGCTTGCTACTTGCTTTAAAACGTCGCCTGTGAAAAGGGACAAAAACATGAAACAAACTGGCAAAGTGCTGACCCATGGAAGCCAGACAGCAAGCTCCGGCCACAGCTCCAGCCAGGATAGATGTGCAGCAGCATCAGAGACCAGGCTGAGAGCCTCGTGCCAGTGCGCGGCAGCAGCGCTTTGCTGAGATCACTCACGGTGTGATTTGTTTTCTTTATGTTTGTATTTCCTAAACTTTCTACAATGAACACATCTGTATAATTAGACAACAGTGCCAGTGAGCATCCACAGTTTCATCCCCGAAGTCAGCTGACACAACTCTCCTGCCTTCCCATTGCCCCAGTCCTCGGCACAGCCCGTCTACTGGGGAGCGGGCAATGCCATCTAACAGACCAGGCACAGCCACTGCAGAAGTTAAAGGCCAAAGACCCGGGCTGAAGGCCAGTGCGTCCTCGACCTGTGAAAATAGCAGTCCCAATGGCAATATTCAGGCATGTCTGTGGGCTTTAGCAAATGGCATGGGGCCCTTTCAGAGACCTCACATGGGGTTTCCAACAGTGTACCTGTCTGCCAAGTCAAGCGGGGGCAGCAGAAGCACCACACAGGCACTGGGCACTACTCTGCAATCCCCAGAAAGGGTTATTGACTGTCTGAAAGACATTAAGGAACCTCACCTGCAGAGGCACCACAGGACAAACCCGAGTCCACAGTAGGGGTCCAGGCAGATGGCCACTTCTCTCGAGGGGTACAGCTCACACTGCAGCTTAATGGAGCGGCAAAAGGCACTGGTGGCTGCATGAGACATCTGCAAGAGAGGGGTGATGCTGGACCTGATCCCAGACATGCGGTGGGGGGCAATGTCAGAACTGGCCCCCCAGAGACATGCAGGACACAGGGGAGGTTAATGTGGGGGGCCTGACCCTCCTAGAGACACATGAGACAAGGGTGGTTAATTCTGGACCTGACACCCACTAGAGACACACAATGGAGGTGGTAATGCCAGAGCTTCACCCCCAACCCCAGGATGGCTTAAGGAGGGCAGCCAGCTGCAACAAGCTTTGGTTTGTTAGCTGGAGAGTTGGCACCAGTGTTCTCATTAGTCTATCAATATTCGATGAGCAAACCATGTGCAAAACTCAAGGTCCTTTGAGGCCTCCAATCTGAGTACTGAGGGGAGGCCCATCTGATATCACAATGTTCACCCTCTGTGGCTGACAGCCCCTTGGCCCTGCCCCAGTCTGCAGTACGGCTGTGGCCCCATTTCATGATCAGGAAATGAGGCTCAGAGAAGGTCCTGGGGTTGCTGAAAGTACACAGATCTGAGCTGAGTCAGAGCTTTTGCTGTGGACACGCTGCCAAGGGTTGGTAGCCAGAAGTTCACCTCAGCCCCAGAGATGCAAAGAATGCCTCCAACTCAGGCATAGTCGCTCTGCGTCAGCATGTAAGGGTTCTCTTTTCAAATCCGTAGCACACAGCTAAAAGATCAATCTTCACACAGAAGTTTCTGGTCAATCAAACTTAAGAGCAAAAGGAAAGTGAAAGATGCAGGTTTCAGTTTCAAACACGTCGTTAATGCAAAGTGCCAAGTCCTGAGGGGGCCAGCAGACTCTCAGGATGGAGTCCTTGTCACTTCAGAGAGAGAGGAATGATAGAGAAAGATTTGGACTGTCCCAGATACAGCACCTCTAATATATGTATGTTATCGTCCTAGCAATGAGGTCAGTATTAAAGCAGAGAAACAGAAGATAAGGTACTATAAAATAAAAAATTTAAACATTTTTTAAAAGCAAGTATTTGTTCATAATAGATTATTATGTCCCTTTAAATTTGTGTTGTTTCAGCTGAATTGTCTCCTTTTTCATTTATAATTTCATTGATTTGAGTCTTATTTTCTTGGTTCAGTCTAGCTAAAAGTTTACCAATTTTGTGTTTTCCAAAAAAACAGTTCCTAGTTTCATCTATCTTTGTAAATGTTCTTATCTCTATTTTCACTGTATTTTGTTATTTCCTTCCTTCTAATTTTGGATTTTATTATTTTCCTAGTTGCTTGTAGCATAAAGTTTATTTGAAGGATCTTTTGTCTTAATGTAAGCATTTATTGCTATGAACTTCCTTATTAGAAATATCTTTGAGGCATCCCATCAGTTTTGATATATTGTGTTGTCAAAATTTACAGACAACAAAAAGGCTTAAAAAGGAATTAAAACCTAGAAACATGTGATCTACCAAGAGATATAAAATCTAAACATACTGACTACTAAGCAAGGATATTGAATCAGTAATAAAAAAAATCTTCCAACCAAAAAAAAGGCCAGGACAGGATGGCTTCACTGGTGAATACTACCAAACATTTTTTTTAAAGGAAAGGTGCAGGTAGGAATGAAAGCAATTAGGCAGGCAGACAGGAGGAGAGAAGAGGAAGAAGCATTTTATTTTTTACTCAGCTGTACATCATGACTGTTCTCCCCAGTGTGGGATACCCAGGTCCTTGAGATGTATGTGGACTGCACTTCAGCCAGAGGCAGTTAACCAAACCACAACTCTACCAGGGCGCACCTCTACCAAACATTTAAAGAATATCAGTTTTTCTCAAACTCTTCCAAAAACAGAAGAAGGAGGAATATTTCCAAATTCACTTGATGAAGCCAGCATTATTACCTGATGCCAAAGCTAGACAAAGACACCATGAGGAAAAAAACAAAAAACAAAACACCCACAGGCCAATATCCCTGATAAACATAGATGCAAAAATTTTCATAATATTAGCAAACTAAATTCAACAGTACATTAAAAAGTTTATGCATCATGATGGGTGAGTACAGAGGGAATGTACCTCAACACAGTAAAGGCTGTATCTGATAAGCCCACAGCTAAAGCTGAAATATTTCCTCTAAGATCAGAGTAAGACAGAGATACCCACTCTTAACACTTTTATTCAGTGTAGTACTAGAAGTTATAGCTAGAGAAATTAGGCAAGAAAATGAAATAAAAGACACCAATTAGAAAGGAAAAAATTTACTTTGCCTACTGTCTAAATTTGGAGATGATCTCCATCCACCATCTCCCCACCAAAAAGAAGATTCCACAAAAAAAGGTCAGGCTAATAATTCAAATTAGTGTACTAATACCTTAAGATGTGTGATGGAATCCCCATGGAAACATCAAAGAAGATAGGCAAAATATATACATGAGAGTAAATGAGAAGGGAGTTTAGACATTTCACTACAAAAGAAATCAGCTAAGCACAAAACAAGAAAGTAATGCAGAAAATGATGGTCAGCAAAGTTGTCAGACGTATGTAAAGCAAACACAGATTGAAACAGGTAGGTCCTGCCTTGTCAGCAATTACTCTTGTCAATGCAAATCAATGAATTCTCCAACCATAGACAGTTGGCTGAAGAGAGATGGCTAGACATGACCCAAGTGTATGTTCTCTACAAGATTGTCTTTTACAGTCCAAAGACACAAATAGTCTGAAAGTGAAGGAACACAGAAAGATACTCCAATAAATAGTAACCAAAGGATAACAGAAGTGGCTAATACTATTATCACACCATAACCTTAAATCAAAAAAGGTTACAAGAGACAAAGAAGGTCACTATATATTAATGAAAGATGTATTAACACAAGGAGATACAATAATCATAAGCATTACACTGAATAGAAAATAATCAAAATATAAAACAGGTAACTGTAAACACAGTAAGAGATTTCAATACTTCAGTGACTTCAAGGTCATATTGAATAATGGATCAAACCACCAGACAATAGATAATTAATAAAGAGACAGCGTACTTGAACAACGCACTAAACCAATGAGCTGCGAGATGCACAGAGGGTACGCTCCCCCACAAACAATTATAAACTCTCCTCAAGAGCACACAGGGTAGATCCTATTTTCGGTCACAAATTTACTCCCTAGAAATTTTAAAATATATACAAAATATCTTTTCTGATTACAACAGAATGAAATTAGAAATGAGTAACAGAGGAAAACTGGAAACCCACAAATGTGTGAAATTTAGACAATGCATTTTTAAACTAATGAATTAACAAGGAAATCACAATGAAAATCAGAAAATATTTAGAAAAGATGAAAATAAAACCAACATACCAACACTTATGGAGAACAAAAGCTGTGTTGAAACAAAGATTTATAGGTATCAAATTTTTCAATTACTAAATAAGAAAGACTTCACACATCAACAACCTAACTTTACAAACTAAAGAGTGAGAAAGAAAAGGCTAAACTCTAACACAGCAAAAGGAAGAAAATAATGAAGACTAGAGCAGAGAAAGAGTATTTTTAAAAAGCAGAGATAATCAATGAAACCAAAAGGTGGTTCTTTGAAATGACATAAAAAATTGACAAACATTTAGTCAGACAGACTAAAAGTAAAAGACTCAAACTACCAAAATTAGAAATGAGTGGGAACACTTACTACTGATTATACAGAAATGAAAAATGAACTATGTACTATGAGCAAGTATACACCAACCAGTTACAAAACCTACATGAAATACAGAAATACCATTACATGGAATTTGAAACAAGTTGATCAAGAAAAAGCAAGTTTAGAAAAGTCTACCATGACTAAATCACAAAGAAATAGGAAATCTAAATAAACCTAAAACTAGTAAGAAGATAAAAGAAGACCAAATCAATAAAAAAAAAAAAACAACCCTATAATTGAGTGTTGGATATGAGAGATTCATTGCTGGATTCATTTAAACATTTAAAGACTAACTGATAAAATCCTCAAACTTTTCCAAAGATTGCAGAGGAGGAAACCCATCCTTAAGTCATCTTCTGAGACCATCATTATGCTGATAAAGACAAGACACCACAAGGACAGAAGAGGGCAGACCATTATCCCTGATGAACACCAATGCAAAACTCATCAACGAAATACTAGAACACTACTATCTGGCAGCATATTAAAAGACTTATATAGAAGAGATGCAAATCAGTGGAAATACACCCATATTAACAGATATCAATACTACTCAAAATGAGATTCAATGTAATTTTTATCAAAAATCTCAATTTTTTTTTTTTTTTTTTTTTTGCAAAAATAGGAAAACCCATTGCAAACTTCAAATGGAATCCCAGGGAAACCTGAAGAACCAGAACAATCCTGAAAAAAAAAAAAAAAAAAGCAGAGGACGCTTGTTTCCTGATTTAAAATTTTCTACAGAGCTACAACGTCGCCGGCAGTAAGAGAGACGTGTAGAGAAAGGGACAGAGCAGAAAGTTCAGAAAGGACCCTCTCACATACGTGAACGCGGCTCCTGGCAGGCGTCCAGGGCACTCGGTGGGAGAGTTACAACAAGCCGTGCTGGTAAACAGACAATCTCACGCAGAAGAGTCAGGCTGAACTCTTACCAAATACTACACAGAAATCAATACAAAATGGATATATCTCAATAGAAGACATAAAATAACAGAACTCTTAAAAGAAAACAGAACAGAGGTGTCCCAATACTGGATTAGCAATGATTTCTTGCACATGACACCAAAGCACAGGGAAAACAAGAAAAAAAACCCAAAGCAGACCAAATTGGGCTTCATGAAATTTTAAAAAACTATAAAACATACTACCCACAGAGTGCAAAAGCAACCCACAGAATGGGAGGAATTATACAGAATAAATAGAGAACTTCTAAAATTCAAGAACAAAACACTGAACAATCCAAGTAAAGAATGGATATAGGACTTGAGAAGACATTTCTCCAAAGAAGATATATGAATAATAATTGCATGAAAAGATGTTTACTTTCGCTAATCAGCAGGAAAGTGAAAATCAAAACTACAGTGATACCACTTCACACCCATTTAGATGGCTACTGCTAAAATCACAGAAAACAAAAGAAATAGCAAGATCTGGAAAACACTGGAACCTTTGTGTACTGTTGGCTGCTATGATGAAAGCTGGAGAGCAATCCCTCCCGCAAAAAAAGAAAATATAAAATGAAATTTAAAAGAACTGCTATGTGACTCCACAAACCACTTCCAAGGCTACACCTATGTGAACCAAAAGCAGAGTCCTAAAGAGGTACTTTAACTCAGCAGCATTAGAATAGTTAAAATGTGGCAGTAACCCACGTGTTCACTGACAGATGAAAGGAGAAGCAAAACATGGTTCATTATTCAACGCAGTATTAGTCTTAGAAGGGAACTCAGTTCGGACACATGTCACAATGTGGAGGGACTGTGAGAACATTAGCAGAGTGAAATAAGTCAGAAGATAAAACTGTGTGATTCTACTTCTGTGAGGTCAAAACCACAGACACCACTGGCGGGGTGGGGGGCAGGGCCTGGGGGGTACACAGTTTTACAAGGTGAAGGCACCCTGGGGACAGATGGCTGTGAAGCTGCATGCTGTGAATTAAAGAACACCAAAATAGTTTAAGATGGCAAATGTTATGTTACGTGTATTCCACCACAATTTTAAAAGTTGGGAAAATAATCGATGGAGTAAGAACTAAAGGAGGCAAAGTATGCAGACTCTGCAGGTCATCAGGGAGGTCTCACTGGGGCTGCACGGACAAAGCGGGTCCTAATGCTGGTACTACACACAATTCCTTTCTGATGCAAGGGCAGCAATCTGGAGATGACGGAACTCACATGGAAGACACCAGTGCAGTTTACAACAGACACTATGGGATTTGAGGACCAGCGAACAAGGAAAAACATGCACTTTTCTATAATGGGCTGGCCAGGATGTGTTTACATAATAATGGAACATTTGAAGGGATCAGTCAGGTCAGCAGTTACCTACTGAAATGTCCTATATGTCACAACCTGGGGGCAGCATGTGCCCTGAGGGTCCTGCCCCACACAGACGTGCATGACAGGTGTGTCAGGCACTCACCTTTACTCCAGCAAGCATCCCCGTGGTGGACACACTGAAGTCCAGGTAAGCTAACGTGTCGGGGTTGGAAGGTTTGCAGATCTGGGCTGGCCGCTTCTTTGGCAAATCATCTGGAAACAGAGCAAGGCCATTAGGGCCGCCAAGTGATGAGCAGACGCACAACATGCCCCTCGTCCTAGCACTGACCTGTGTCCAGGATGGGGGGCCAGGCCCTTATGTCGACGGCCGCAGCTGCCTCCCTGGACCGTAACAGCTTACAGATCACTTGTGTGGTCATCAGACAAGCAGAGCGGCTCACCTGCGCAAAGCACAGAGCGGGAGAGATGACTGCAGACTGCACCCGCGCCACCCGCACCACAGCCCTAGCAAATTCCAGAGCTGAGCAGTGTCCACAGGACCATGTCCACACCAGAAAGTGCAGGCTCTCCCAAGATGCTGTCCTACCAGAGCTCATGCAATAAGTGACAACCAGGGAGTGTGCCAATTTGCTCTCGCAAGCATTTACCAAGTCCCCAGACTAGCCAATCCCCTGTAGTCCCTCCAAGGGAAAACATCCTACTCCTCTTAACCTTCCCCAGGCATAAAAATTAAAATGCATTTTTACTTTTAAGAGGAAGAGGAGACCTCTAATTTACAGAAATGCACAACTTTCCACAGGGCTGGCTCTAGGCTGAGTCAGCCAGGAAACCCAGGATCCAAAGATGGTCTGCTGGGCAGCTTTCTCAGGGCACCTTCTACCCTGACCCATCACAACAAAGCTCCTCGTCGCCCCCACATACATAGGGTGAGCCCTGCTTCTGGGACCAGGTAAGCTCCGATGCTGGGTCATAGGCAATGTGACCAGCACCTTCACTGAGACAGCATCCTTGCACTGCCAGCCCGCCTACCTCCACAATCATCTTCACAGTAGGCAGCGTGGTCGCAATGTTCTGGGGGTGAGGAGGGCGCACGGTGATTGGCACGCAGCCCGCATATAGGCAGCCATAGAAGGCGGCAATGAGGTCGATTCCTAGTGGAAAAAAGCAAACACCTGGCTGGGAGAGGGAGGCTGGGTCACACAAGAGGCTTTGTCCCGGAGACTGTCCTTTGACCCAAGCAACCCAGAGTTTAATTCTTCCTTTCTCCCAAGAATTGCTCAACTCTAAGATGATTCATTTTGTTAAGAACTTAATTACTAGTGGTAGAAGCCTTAGATAGCCCATCAACAGAATACAGCAAATGTAGAGTAAAGCCTGGGAAATGTCATTTTGTTTAAGGCAGGCAGACAGCCCTGGACTGGCAGTGAACAGACCCACATGTGCAGAGACAAAGGCATCCATCCTGCCGCTGCCAGCCTGTATGCGTGTTTACCAGGGGGATAGACGAGGGCGACGTGGTCCCCGTCTTGCAGGTGCCCTCTTTCTGTCAGCATCACAGCTATCTTCTCTGCCCGCTTGTGCAGCTGGACACAGGTCAGAGAGTTGGCGATTGTACCCTGAGGTCAAAGAGCAGGAGGAGAGCTTCTTGTAACAGCGCCTTCACGGAGATGGAGTCTGTGCGTACAGATACACGCACACACCGCCTGCACACATGCAAACAGCACACATCTGCATGCAACACATGCAAACACACACATGCACACAGTCCTCTCACTGGAAAGGGACAGTCTGCACTTTAGCATGTCCACACTGTGGTGAGCCACCAGCAAAGCTGCTATTCGAGCAATTCATCACCCTGCCCTTTACCCGCTTTCCTTCACAGTAGGTAAGAATCAAAGGCATGCAGACATATATGTGTTAACAAGGACTATGTAAAAATAACTACCTGACCTCAAAAATAGTTAATCTACAAAAACATCAAAGAGCAGTTCTGAGACGCAGCCCCTGTGTGAGCAGGAGTCTCCTCCCTCACACTGGGAACTTGTGCTATAGCAGTGAGGACGGACTGTTTATGACAAAGACCCACCAAAAAATCGGGGGGTGGGGGTTGTCAAAAGCAAACAGTAAAAATGTAAAGAACAACTAAGAAAAGAATAGTTATGTTCACTTTACGTAGATTTTTTTTAAACATACAAACAAGTAGAAAACATTTGGATTGAAAAATATCTTAAAAAAGGGTTGTTACAGAAGATCAGTAGCAAAATCTACATAAAAAATATCAAAAATATGGGATTTGTTTTTTAAACTGTGATGGACACACAGAGAAAACTGCATCCTAGTGACTACACAGGATCCAGGTGCACATCGCAGCTTGAGTCCAGCAGCACAGGTTCCAGGTGCAAACACTGTCTATTTAAGAAGCAGCTTCTTTTTATTAAGTCCTGTTCAGAGTTATAACAGGTGAAGGACCTTTCCCTAAGTAGGGGATGCGGTTGAAGGCTTGGAAACAAGGCGTAATCCCAGACAGCCTGGATTAAACCAGTTTTGTTTAGGGTGGTCACTTCGAGGTTGCACAGGCAGGTGGGCACCTGGTCATATTCTGGACACAGAGGCCATGTGTGGATACTGACCATATCTCTGGGGCCTTTAAAGAGTCACGTGTCTGGGGAGACATCAGACTCCCCCCCCCCCCCGTACCCATCGGATCAGGAAATGAAAGAAACAGCAGAGCAGGAGGGACAGAGGAGAGTGCAGGGACAGAGTTTTAGCATTTAACTTCCAAAAACAACGTGGGACCAGACATGGAGGATGGGGAGCTGCTGACAGGATGGAGCCATAAATTCATCTGACTCCAGAGGCTTTTAAAACTAAACTGAGAAATCTCTCTGCCTATCTCACCTGGAGCCACCTGCAGTGATGGGCTGGTCTTTGATGATTAAAAGCAGTCCCTTCTTATCAAGAGCCCTTCCACAGACTAAAGGAGAGTACAAATGTAGGAATCACATAGCAATAGGTACAGCTCTTCCTGCCCAGGAGACTCTTATCTCCTGCTTTTGCTTTGTCTCCTCCATTTTCTCTAATAATCTTATAAAACTGCACTCTAACACTCAAGAATTCTTTCTTAAACCATGTGCCACTGGTCCGCAGAGGCACTGCATCAAGAGCGCCCTAATGCACTCCGAGACACATAGCACCTGATTTCTGCCCAAACCAACCAGATCAATGCTGTTGCTTCTACTTCTGGGAAGCAAACACACCCCTCTGATTGCCTATGAACAGTGTCCAGGACCACAGAACTGGCAGAAAGGCTGCCCCGGGGGCGCACAGCCCTACCTGCATGCTGGGACCCGGGCCTGCTCAGAACAGGCCAGGCTGGTGCACTCTCCAAACCAAACCTTCCCCATACTCATCTCCTGGATCATCTCCTCCAGAGGAAGGTTACAAAACAGACACAGATATATCAAGTAGAGGAGCCAAAACGCAGCATGTGGCAACGCTGTGGAGACAGATCAACGGGGCCAGAGTCTGAGCACTGTCATGTCAGCACACACACATCAGGGTTGGTCATCCTCTGAGCATCCTCTCAGGGAACAGTGCACATGGACCAGCACACACACTCCTGCCCCAAATGCTCTTTACTTCAAGTGATGACGGGCCCAGACTGCAGCATGATGATGCTGAGGCCCAGAGGCAAGCACACCCTCTAACTTCGACCAATGCCATGCCTGCCACCTGGATACTCAGCTCAAAGGCGGTGTGGACTGGTCTTGAGTGCGCACCAGTGTGTGGTGAGCAAGATGGTCCTACCACCACACAGGGACTGTCTATCTGCAGCAACTCAGTTGGGGTGTCCAACTTCTGATCCAGTCTCTCTCCACTCTCTGGAAAGACACCCCCCCCCCCCATCAATAACCAGCCTTCCTCTGAGAACCAGGTCTGTGAGATGTGGGGGAACTGGGACTCACAACTAGAGTGAACTTGAGAATCATTTTGATTCTGGATCAGGAAAGTTCCTACTAGTAGATACTTTTGAAATGTGAAATTTAACCGTTCGCTGCCCTTTATCTTTGGTAACCTCTGAATCAGTTTTCATAATGCTGTGTCATTTTACGAGGTTTACAGGAAGCCCGCATCACAGGCTCAGCATTAGCCCAACCCAGAATCTGCATCAGCACTCACTCTTCGACTCTCAGTACAGCTTTTCATCACAATGGGAATACCAGGACATTCAGTCACACATTTCATTTCCCAAAGTGCTCTGTGCCAAGAAAATGGGAATTGCAGGGAGTGTCTGTGAAGAAGCAACTCTGTCCTCCTGATGCAGGACAGCATAGCTTTGAATCTACAGGGCAGCATGCAGATGTATGAATAGTAAACTAAGTGGCAAATCCTGAAAGAGACCCCAGGGGGGATCTCAGCTTAGCAACCTGTATCTAGGACACACCCCTAGATACTTGCACCCATTTTTTGTTTTCTTCAGGTAACCTGGACACGCCCAAAGCCCCTAGCCCTCTTACGCATACAGAATCCATTTTGCCTGTGGGGAAGAGACAGGCAGGCAGCTTAGGTTCCCACACACCACATGCGTATTCTCTTCACATAACCTTTCTAGTTCCACAGGGCACCCCAACTAGTTATTTTTGCTTTTAATAAACTCGCTGTGTGATCCTGGCCAATGACTCTCTCCACGAATTCTTTCCGGACGAACCCAGTGTCTCATCATCGTGTCTCTGTTCCCTCCCCCACTTCACTTCGTCCTCACCAATATTCATGGGCAAAGCTCTTCTGAGGTGAAGGTTCTGGTCAAAACTCTCTCATCAGAGAAATCAGAGCTGATTTTTCCTGAAAGAAGTCTTGGGTGGGATCACAATGTAACAGCAACGCAGGGTGATCACCTTCTAGGCCTTCTTCTAAAAGTGACAAGCTCCAGTGTCAGTGACCATGAACTGGGCGCTGCTTTAAAGTTTTATGTTAATAACAACTGGAAAAGACTGAAGAGTGAATCTAAAGCCAAACAGGATTTATATTTTGAAATTCTAAAGAAGTTAGAATAAAAGAAAGGTTTTGAGAAGTTGGCTACAGCTTTAAAAAATGACAGATGCCCTTTGTATGTAAAACAGTCCCCAGAAGGTGAGCCTCACGCCCGAAGCCTCAGGGCCCACTCCCTGGGACACCTGGGGAGGAGCAAGACAGGGGCTGTGCTGGGCCACTGTACACAGTGATGCTCTGGATTCAGAGCTAGGCAAAAACATTAGAATGATTTTTACCTTTCTTACTTTAAAAAATTATGTGGGTAGCTTGCATTACATCCCTTTAGGATGGTCTGAACAAGAAGCTGATTCGTGTAGAGTAGACATGGAAAACACTAGAGGGGGTATGACCTCTACGCGACCAAGCACCCATGTGTTCAGTCAAGGGTGGGGTGAGCACCAAGGTCCTCTCGGACCTACACAAGCTTTGGCAGGGAGTCCATGCTAGGATGGGTGACTCCATATGCACCCAGCAGGACTCCCTCACAACTGGCACCATTTCTAGTAGAGCCATGTCCCCAGATGTTGAACAAACAATGTAGGTGTTGGGTCAGGAGGGTCACACTGGTCACATCAACCCCATGGGTTGTGTCTGCGTCACCCCATACTCCAAGGGCTCTACCCGCCAAGTTGGACACAAACATCTCCCCTCCTTCCTGTGGATGGACATGCTGACTGAGAGTCTAGTGAAGGAAGGGGACCGAGCTCACAAGTAAACCCTTTGTAACCCAGGTTGGGCACGGACATCGGCCCTTCTGCACACCCATCCTACAGTCAGGAGCTGGGAGAGGACAGGCAGGCACAACCTGCCAACCCTGAACAATTGCTGATCAGAGTTTGTGGAGGGCGCCACATCATAATCACACTGAATCACACACGTGTCACATGTGTGCTAGCAGGCCACATCTCAACCATGCACTAGCGTGTCACAGTGCAGCTGTGCACTAGCGTATCATGTCATGTGTCGGCAGCCTGCAGTGCTCTGGGTGCTGCGGGGAGGAGAGGACTGTGCTCAGGGTCTCAACAGCTGCAGCTGCTGGAGCTGACGTGGTCTGACATGGCCCTGGTCATCACTCTGCAGAGAAGCAAGTCTTTAGAGAGCCCGAGGCACCAGGACAGACACAAGCTCTGGAACAGTCACAGGAGAAATACTACATCAGCAGACAAGAAGGCAGAGAAGCAGCTGGAATGCCTAATATCAGTCTCCTGCCCCCACAAGCAACGCGGCACCCAGTGAGCATATGCTGAGACAGTCACAGACTCCTGCTGGGAGGAAATCCTGGACAAACGGACAACTGTGACCCCAACTGCCAGCACTGAGGAGCAGACCTCCTGTGCCGGTGGCCCTCTGCTCGTCCTGTGCACGCTGCTTTGAGCCGCGAGACGGCCTGTTATTCTCAGACAGCCACACCTCTGAAAACTGAAAATGCTGGTGCTCATTGAGAAGAGACATAAAATCTAGTTTTCAGACTTTATTGTCACAATAAAAGAAAACTTAATAAGGCTATCAATCAAGACTTTTGCCTGTAATTTTCACTTAGTACTACTTTGCTTGTATATTGAAGACCTCTTAAGAATTACTATAAAACAATACTTGATGAGTTTACACTTCTAACATAAAATGCAAACACGAACTTACACTTTTAAAAACGGAAATGGGCACACCCTGGTGGAGCAGCAGTTGTGCCAACGCCTCTGAAGGAACAAGCCATACCCCTGGATTCAAGTCCAGGCCCAGCAGGGAAAGACCAGTGTGAACAACTAAATAAAAATAAAGATGCTTCTTTCTCCTCTCTCTTCCTGCCTGCCTGCCTATTTCATTCCTTTCTGTACCATTGCTTTAACAAAATAAACCCCAGATTTTCATTCCTAAGGAGAGACTGAAACTAAAATGTAACGTCCTTTACAAGCATAGTTTAGTAAAAAAAAAGTTCCCCACCCCATCCCGGGTCTACAGCCGTCCTGTTGTGGACACCAGGCATCCACATCCTCTGGTGACAAGTAGTCACAATGTACATGCACAGGAACACTCAGAGACACACATGCACACTTAGGGCCTCGCGGGGAGTCGCCAGCACATGCGGGTAAAGGAGGCACCAACACCGTGCCTACCCTGCAATTGAGAAGTGTGTACAGGACGTGGTCTGGGGTGGTCTGCGCTCGCCACTGCAGGACCTCCGATAGGAACAGGAACTGGAACCAAACAGAGG
Organism: Solenodon paradoxus; assembly: GCA_004363575.1. Taxonomy (NCBI): domain Eukaryota; kingdom Metazoa; phylum Chordata; class Mammalia; order Eulipotyphla; family Solenodontidae; genus Solenodon; species Solenodon paradoxus. Next base: position 385,713 of record RJWH01000471.1, on the reverse strand, counting down.
TTAGACGACCATTGGGTGTAATTCAGGCTCTCAGCAATGTAACAGAGCCCCTGCCAATAAGTGGTACCACAAGACAGTGCCCTTCCATTCCTTGCATGACCTCAAGCCATACTGCACGTGGGGGTAGGGCAGTTTTTGGAGGTGCCATGGTGGGGGCAGAGAACTTCTGGGACTTCTGTGGGCAAGATCGACTGGTTTTAAAAAGGGCTTCTACATGCAGCTTTCAGAAGGTCATCTGATGCCCTGCAACCACACAGAGCACGGGCACCTGACAGGGGCCTGGTAGAAACAGCCCACTTCATGGCCTGCACTAGTGTGAGGACCCAGAAATACCCATGTGCAAGCCTAAATTCACTTCATGACAGAAAAGTGCCAGGAGGCATGAGAGAGGCTACTGTGGTTCTCAGTCAAGATACTACTCTGTCATCAAACTGGTGACATTTTTAATGGCAGATTTTGTCACATTTCCTCATGGCTTATACAAAGTGGGACCACCTTTTGGTGAATTTTAAGAGTTCTCAGGCTGAATGGTGACAGATGGGGGACATGTGGTGTCAGGGACTAAGGGCTCACCAGCCCCCAAAGTTGCATGAGTAGGTCTGGCTCTAACTTAGATTTAAGCTGACGTTCCTCGAGGCCTAAAGGAGCAACAAGGTGACTGCAAGGCATCTGGTCTGTATCAGGGCTGAGGGGTAATGGGGACCAGTGCTTGCGGACACAGGACAGGGCTCCAAGTCCATCTCGGGCTTGGTCTCCTGGGCTGGGCCATGGACCATGTCCATGCCATTGCAGAGTATCCTGACATCCTGAGCCCAGACCATGAGGCTCCTCGGCAGGTGGGACAGGGTAAAGGCCAGAGGTGAAGCAGGCATTGGCTGGTAACAGTGGGCAGGCACAGACTCACCTTCCGGGCCTGGTCATTGTCCTCCATCTGACCCAGGTCCCTGCCACTGGCCTGTGCAATCCTCTTCCCGGATACCAGGTTCCCCACCATCACAGAGGCGGGCCCAATTTCTGCAAAGACAGCAGCAGGCAGAGCTGAGTCGGAGGCCCGGAAGCAGGGCCTCCCTCCCTAGGAGCTCACTGTGGGGACAAAGCTCCCAAGGGCGGGTTCTGAGAAGCCCAAGGCAGCAAACACAGCCGACCAGGGTCCAGGCAGGGATAACACACCCCTGCCCCACCAGTTTGCAGGTTGTGCCGTAAGTCCTATGGAACCAAGGCAGTCTGCACGCCATACTGAGCGGGAGCAGTGAGCACTGCATGCCAACCCTGCCGAGGACCCTGCCATGTCACACCCCATGCGGCTCAGGGCTATTTGCAGGACACAGCCATCACTCAGCACCATGACCATCAAAGGTTTCAGGGTCCAACAAGCCCACAGAGACATGGTGATAAATCAAGGCTCCTGTTAAGTCCGGGCATCCATGTCTAAGACTCCATGACCCATTTATTACAATGTTTCAAAAGAGAAAATCAGGTACAACCTATTCTGACACTTCCCTGTTCACTTTTAATAAAAAAAAGAAGTTTCTTAAATGCAGAAATTCTCAGTTCTACTACAAGAAACTCTATTATTTCTTAAAACACCATTATGTTCATTAAATGTACACACACACAAAGACACAATTAGTAGGAAAAGTTTGGTAGGTTCCAGAATACACTATTGCGTGCATGAGTGAGGAAGGGGTCGGGGGCATGGAGGGCGAAGGGGCTTTTGCTGAAAGAACTGATATAAATAACGAAGACAATACTATTGATGGTGTGTAGCCCTTGGTTTGACAAAACACAAGTCCAAGGACATCATGAAATCAAACTCTTAAATTCTGAAGCAGATCATGTTGCACGCTTGGAACCTGGGTCAGTGCTAGTTACTTATTGACATAGAGCCATGTCTGGAGCTCAGATGAAGGTCTCAGACCCAGGTAGGAGTCTGGACACTGGACAAGGCTCCACAGGCACAGTGGGCACACAGCCATCTCCGTGCACCACGGCAGTGAGAGGAAATGAAGCAGAGGAGGAACTGCAGTTCAAAACCTAGTCTACTAGGAAATGTAGAATGTAAAACATAACTAAAAAGGCAGAATAGGCCAGGAAAGAGATGGGCAGTGACGAATGAGATCTAACATGTAGCAAGCAGAAAGTACTTCAGGGGCCCATGGGAGCAGAGCCTAGCATCCAGCAGGAACTAGCAAGGAGAGTGTGGCTCAGCCTGGCCCCTCTGTAGGTGTTAACCTCCCAGCCCACCAGCCAGAAGACAGTGACCAGTGGACCAGTGTAAACTTCCCACAGCCACCCTTCACCTCCTGCAGCCAAGGGTCACTGGTCTGGCTCTGCTCAGTCACCCTGAGCCTCTCCATAATTCATCCTCCTTGTGAAACGTCATCGACGTGGCAGCCTCAGTACCAAGCCTGAGAGCTGTTCACTGTCCCAGCCCTGCCTGGTCCCCAAGGTCAGAGTGATATCATGTCAAGGTCCCAGGCGCTGTCCCTATACCACCCCTGTGCTGCTTCCTCATGACCTACGCCTCCTTGTGACACATTCTGTCTTGACTCCGTGTGTGACACTCACTGTGTGCATGTTGACGTAGTTGCTGACAAGACCAGGTCAACACTGGATGCCTGTGTTCCCTAATAGTGATGGGGTGAGCACCTATCTAGGCATCGCTACCTCAGATGCATGGCAAGTCTCTCCACAGGCCATGAGCTGTCCCATGGGCTTTGTGGTGGCTCCTGCACCAGCTCCAGGACAAATGCAGGACACATCCTTCTCACTGTGCCTGGCAAAAGTCCCACTGGAGGGGGCCCAACAGACCAATGCCTCTGCCTGCCCAGCCATCCTCTGCCCCGCAGCCCAACTAGGAGCGAAGTGAGTCCATGGGCCTGAGAACCAGGTCTGTTTAGGGGCCCAGCAGTGATCTCCCATGACTCCGGTCCCAGACCGCGAAACCAAGTACCTGGCTGCTTCTGGCGAGGTTTGGGCAGGTTGGTGACGCATGTGTGGGGGCACATGAGCACGTTGCAAGGGTGAAGTGAGCCTTCCAGGAACAGCTGTTTTGTTTCCGACAAGTGGATCCCACCAAGTGGAGTTTTGGGTAGGGTGTTCGCTGGAACCAAGGCCAGACAATAAACTCCAACTTGATGTATGCTGTCTATTGCCTGGAATGTCATGACAGGAAATTTATTACAACAGGTGTCAAGAACAGGTATCTAGCAAATGCTCAGACCACAAGACATGACCTCTGACTGGTGGAATCCCATATTGAAGGTCAGAACTGAGGAGGCTGGCCTACACTGCAGTGCCAAGCATCTGTACCCAGGGTCAGGACACTATATGGGCCACACACACCGGGAACCAAAAAGAACATATATGCTTGAGATCAAGACAACTGTTACCTGCAAACTTCCCAAGAAGAGGCAGGAGCTGGTCTGCAAAGCAAGCCCCACCCCATCTCTTACACTCAGCCCGAGAGCATAAGGTTGGGCCACAAGAGGGTGTGTTTTTTGATAGGACCGGGGACTTACCTGGAGTGCCCGGCTCATCCACTGGAAGCTGTCCTCCTCTGTGGAGTCTGGTCTCTGCTCAGCCACAATCACTATCCTCTCATCATGCAAGACTGTCACTGAGAACACAGCTATTCTGAGGGGACAAGAAGAGAGTGCAGTGGGCACATGGGGTTTGCAAAAGTCAGTTTCACTATGAAGATGCTGAGAGCAGCTGAGATGCCAGCCACAGAGTGTGACCGACCTCCTAAGACCAGCCTCCCAGTGCAGGCAATGTTCATGCTGAGTCTTGCCTGCTTCACTTCAGAAACCAGACAATTCACATCCTGCTTTTTGCACCTGATGTCTCTGAACTAGAGGGATGGACAGCCTTGGCCTGGAATGTGCCTCTGTGGGGACATGGCTCCTCAGACTGTATCTGAAACAACCCTGATGTGCTTATTAGCTTGTCCGCCTATTTCTCCTGCCCACCCTTGCCAAGTTGAGGAAAGACTCAAAAGTTGTTTATTACTTCTTTCAAATTGGAAAAACCTCAGTGCAATCTTTACCTCGTGTCAAGCAAGGCAAGGGACAGAGAGGGAGGGGGCAGTCAAACCAGCCAATTATTCAAATCTATGATTGGTTATGACCTCTTTTAACAACCTGCACTGAGATGAATTTTTGGCTTTTCTCTCTGGATACTTATTTACAAAAGGTAAGTATAGGCACATCCGGGTAGAGTAGGGGTTAATTTCAGCCCACATGCATCCCAAGGTCCCAGGTTCCTGTCCCAGGACCAGGGGGAAAATCAAGATGACCAACTAAGTAAAATAAGTAAGTGCTTCTTCCTCCTCTCTCTTTCCACCTGCTTGCCTTCATTCCTGCCTGTACCTTTCCTTTAAAAAAAAAAGCTAAGTATAATTTTTAGCTTAGAGAGCAAGTAAATGAGAATATATTTGTGGGGCTCAGATGTTTCCAGAAATGTGGACATTCAGAGCCAGATGGAAACTCAGAGGCCCCCAAGTCCAGATTAGCATGACAGAAGAGGAAACCCAGTACCCGAGTTTGAGGATCAGGTGCTATCTGCACAGGTTGTGTGGATGTGCGGGCAGGCAGGTGGGCCAAATTTCACTCACCTTCCCCTGTAGACAAACTTCATGGGCTCCACGGCCAGCGCTGTGGCCACAATGTCATCGGCGTTGTGTCTGCGCCCGCTGACTACCATAAGCCCATCCATCTTGCCCACCACAAAGACCAGGCCCCCAGGTCCGACAAAGCCCAGCAGGCCTGTCCTCACGAAGGGATACTCGCTGACGGGAGCCCCTGAGCTCGTCACAGGGAACACCTGGGAACACACACAGCCATAAGCAGTCCCTCCTGAGGTCGCTGTCCATACCACCCTTGGGATCCAGCCCAGGCCACTCCTTGACAGACAGTTTGCCCCCCTGGCATCTGTCCCAGGCCACGTAGGCTCCAAGGTTCTGTCCACACGGAGCTCCTAAGAGGTAGGAGGGTAATTTGCAGCCTCCTAACATGGTTAAGTGTTTCCTTCTGAAGCCACAGCAAAAAAGTGCTGAGTGCAGAGCCAAGGTACATTCTAAATAACATAAGTGGGTTTAAAATGACTGGTTTGTTAAGAGGCTCTTTCCCTGTATTGGAACCACAGTGAAAAATATTAAGGACAAAGTCACATTGAGTCCAGCTCTGAATGGTCTTTCTCTGAAATGCAGATGTATCAGAGAGAAGTCCCAGAGTGGCTGCGTCTGGCTCAAGTTCAGGGACATTCTAGAACACTGAAGTCAGTCACAGACGCCCACACAGGCCTTTCACGTTCATGTCTAATGTGCAGATGTAAGAGGTCATCCACAGACAACCACTTCTCTTACACACAACAAACACGTGCTCCCCAGGATCAAGCTTGTATGATAAAGATTCTGGGAGCACTGAGATCACTGATGCTCTCTCACTCCCAGGCCACATCACACATCACACGTATGCACACAAGACGGCGCACACACATCTGCACACATGTACTCATGCTGTGGAGATGATTACACAGATGTGTGCCTGATCACGGCTGCCCAAGTCCATGTGAAGCTGACTGGCCACAGGGAGGCCACGGCACCTGTGCACCCATCCCTCCGTCCACCAGCAGTCACTAAACAGGCCCTTTTCCAATGCTACTAGGAGAGGAGCACAATGTTCAGAAGCTGAGTTTGTAAACACTGGCAGGAAAAAGTACAAAGTGACAGAGAACGAGTCTGGGGAGCCACCGTGTCACCTTTCAGTCTGGCCCCAAATGCCTGATGGCTCCGCTCCAGACTTACCTCAAAGGTGTTCTTGGTCATGCCCGAGAGGCCGTAGTACGACGTGCCCGTGGCCAGGGCGCACACGCACAGCTCTCCAATCTCGTCCGTCCTGCACAGCTGAGGAACCCCGTCGGGCTTCACAGAGCACATGATAGCTGGGTGGGGAGGGCGAGTGCAATGAGACTCAAATGACAAACCGCTGAGGATGTGGCCCATGTGCGGCCACGCTCACTGACCTAAACTGATGTCAGTTAAGTGGCTCCAATCCTTTTCCTCGCCATGCAGATATTATTCAAGGATGCTCAGAGCCAAGGGTAACAGCTTTCATGCAGACACACGTCCCTAGCTGCAGTCTATGAGTCTCATTAGAAGTTCCTGTGGGATCTCAGGCTTTAGCTCAAATTCCTGGGGGTCCCTCAGCGTACACGTCAGGACAGAGGTAACCGGTGTCGAATGCCAGCACTACCCCACTGACTGGTCAGGGTGCCAGGCTCCAAGACGATGAGGCGGGCTCAGGAGTGGAGTTCGAGCTACTTGGCTCACTTGTGATGGGAAGGCTCATGAAAGTGACAGTTAAATGGTCTCGCCTTCAACCGCCCAATGATGGACTGGCAGAGCAGGCGGGGAGGAAAGCCTCCCCACTGGTAGCAGGGACACAGTGTCTCCTAGGACACTGATGCAGCCACACGGCATGCTTCTAGTATGTTCCTCATGAGCTCCCACCCCACACACATAGTGCCCTGCAGCTCATGGGGTCATGAACAATGACTGTCTCCAGGCCTAACACTAGCCTGAGGGACAGGTGCCCCGCACACTCCAGTCAACAGTTCCAGTCCTGGGCACCCTCCTCTCAGGAAATCAAAGACCAGGGATGCACCTGCAAGGAGGGGAGTTTATTTAGATTGAAGTTTTCATTGCACAGTCTTCTGGAGAGTGTAACACTCATTTAAAAACAAAGGCTCTTTCACAGCTCAGGCGGCAGACTCATGAGTAACAGAGGTCCTGAGACATGGGGGCCACAGGTAGACAAGAATGGGGATATGATCCCATGAAATGCCAGTGCCTATCCCTGTACAGAGGCCACAAGCCCGGTCCCTGTGTAGGTGGTGGGGTCTCATGAAAGACAAGGTACAATGAGAGACTCCCTCGAGCCCACAGCAGACTGTCCCTCCTTGTAGACGCAGCTGTGACTTTCACAGAGGCCCTGCTGTGGAGAGGGGCTCTCCTCATGGGCCAGCTCTCAAACACCAACTCTGAGCCTACGTGCTTCGGAAGCAGCCGGCAGGCCTGACCTCTCAGAAGTAGACCCTGATACAACCCCTCTCAGTGGTATAGGCATCTCTGCAGCTGAAGAGAGGTTCTGGGTCCTTCTCCCAGGAGGCCTGCACGACCATACCTCTGAAGCATCCTTCAGAAGTCTGGCAGCGAGGCAATGAGCGTGCACACCAGGCACTGTGGTTCAACTGTGCCCGCATGTTAGCGCCGGCCCATACTCACCTCCAGGCATCACAAGGCCAACGTCCTGTACCGTGAGTACAGAGAGCTTCTCTTCCGAGTCCACCCGGATGACCCCGTAGGTCAGCCCATGCATGGAGAGGATGCCCCGGCCCGGGGGCTGGTTGCTGTCATCGGTGGGCCTGTAACAGCAGTTTGTGTCTGAACATGGAGAAGCAAATAAGCTGTCGGGACCCCAGACGTGCAGGGACACACCCGCCAGGCAGCCTCTGCCATCCTCAGCACGTCCAGGCCCTGACTTTCTCCCATGAAATGTCAGCCTATAGCTCTACCAAGCGTTCCAGTGTTGGAAGTACACCAGCAGTCTGAGGTTCCCTCCATGCTGTCCTTCTCTGCATTCCCTCTTATACTTCCTGTCTCTCCCCAAGGTTGCATTTTCCAGTTCTGAAAATAGTTAATAAGGAACAGCAACATCTCCAAGAACAAAAAGCAAGAGCATAAATACCAAGTCTTCCAGTCCCACATCAATGTGGGCATGCACTGAGCAGACTCACGCTCACTTGTAGGTGCAAGAATCTTGATTTATTTAGAGCAAAGACATGCTGTGACGAAGCCATGATTAGGGAAGAAGCACAGGGGTCTGTCCTGGACGCCTGCCCTGCCTCCACACCCAGCCCAAGCCCCAGGTTCCTGCTTTGCTTTGTGTCTATTTAGAATGCCCCAAGATGTCCACACTGCTGTCCCCTCACCATCCTCCAGAGTGGCTCCAACACGGGTGCTCATTACACACAAATCACAACCCGAATCCCATTTCCACACAGGTGCCACCTCCTGCACCACAGGCCGAACTTTTGAGGGCAGGAGGGCACCTCACAACAAATGTAGACTGAATAGTTGAAAGATGATAGAGTTTTGTGCCTAAAAACTAAAGGCTGTTCAATGTGAGGAAGTGAGAGATCCCGATTTAGGTGAATATCCCATTTGTTTCAATAATTTTCCACATTTAAATGCTTAATGTTGTTCTAGGATCTAAAACCTGAACTATGAATAAAAGTTTCCTGTTTGGCTTTAAAATGTTGAGAAGGTTTCCAGAGAACCTAAAACAGAAGTGCGGAAATGTAAAAGTAAAATTTGCAAAAGGAGATCTCATTTGATCAAGTGACTGATATATTTAAAAAGAAGATTAAAGAATCTGGAAATAGAAAAATTCTACCTATAAGAATCAGGATGAGTAGAGCAACCTGATGAGAGAAAACTGCCTGATGGCCAGAGCCAAGTGGAGCACTGGAAGCAGGGGCTCCAGGCCCTGGACTCTCCTTTGCTCTACAGCAAAAACACCCCTGGGGCCAGGCCCTCACCCTGGACTCTGCAGCTAACCCTGCAGAGTGCAGAGCACGGGCCTTAGCGTCTGTTCTGGCTGGACCCCGTGGCTCCCTCCCTGACCCAGGTACCCTGAGTATGAACTTACTGGGAAATGGGGCTTTTGCAGATGTAACTAGTTAAGATGAGGGCGGTTCCTAAATCCAATGACTGATGTCCCTGTAGGAAGAGGAGACAGGGACACTAAGAAGGCCAGTGACAGGAGGCAGGGGTGGGGCAGGGATGCCTGCCGACCCCCCTTAGCCCCTGCACCCCATTTCAGACACTGCAGGGACACACCAACCTGCAACCCTCGTGTGGCAGGGCTGACAAGGACTCAGCCTCATCTGAAAAGTCCAAAGGGAAAGCCACATACGTGCACATCACCATGGGAGTCCAACAATGCAATGCCCGCTGGGCAGGAATGGAAGGCCAGAGAGAAAGGCTGAAGACTCACAGGTGACTGAGCGTATAAGCCCACATCCTGCCTGGGAAGTTACAACCATGACTGAGGACACAAGCTGACAAGTTCCCTGCCAACAGGTATTTGCACTGATAAGCCCTTGCCAGTCAGAGAAAATTCAGGCAAGCAGACAGGGAAATGATGCATAGTCCTTGACCCAGAACTCCCTGCCTAGTGTTGCCGGCAGGTTGGCCCCAGGGCCCTGGCAACACAGACTTGCTGGCCACAGCTGCCAATCATCCCAATGCCCCACGACTGCTCGGCAGCCAACCTCTGCTAGCACCCAAACACTCCCTTCTATCAAATCTAACAGCAGATAGGAAATGGTAACCCAGTCTCCATGCCAACAAGCTATGGGGACAAAGTCAGAGGTGGATGTGAGATGCTGCGGAGAAGGCTCTGCATGCCCTACACAAACTCCAACTCCATAGGTTGAACTCTTGGGCCCCAACGTAGGGCTCACCTATGAAATTCAACAAAGTCAATCAGTTGTGATGTCACAAAACTCAAGTATTCTCAGTGTTCAAACCAAGGTCCAAGCATATTTGGCACAAAGTGACACCCTAAACAAGGTCATCACTGCAAGGAAACCTATCACACAGAAATAAAAACAGAATGCCAAGCAAGGAGAAGACATAGAGAAATATACACAAAATGATGGATTCCCCACCCCCACCCCGGAGAAAATAACAGGAATGAAAACTACCTGAGGATGAATTTAGGACAACACTGATAAACACACTCATAAAAATCAGAAAATAATGGATGAAGAAAAAGTGAACAACAAAAAAGGGAAATGAGGTAAGATACCAAAGAAAAGAAGAACATGACAGCTGAATTAAAAAACTCAATAGAGGAACTCAAGAGTAGGATGAATGAAGTCTCCAACAGAATCAGTGAACTAGATAAGGCAGAGAAATGCACTCAAGCAAACAAGCAAAGAGATAAAAGAATGCAAATAAATGAAGACAGTATTCCAGACCTATGAGAAAAATCAAAAGGAACAATATTCACATCATAGGATTCCCAGAAGGAGAAGAAAAAACTGGGGCAGAAACTGTATTTGAAGAAACAATAGCTGAGAGCTCTGTAAACTGAGAAATGAAGCAAGACTCCTGACCTAGGATGCTCAAAGAGTTCCAAACAAACAAAAAACCCCAAACAGACCTATGCAAAGACACAGTATCAACAAAATTTCAAAAATACAACATAAAGAAAGACTCTTAAAGGCAGCTAGAGAAAAATGAATGATACATAAAGGAGTACCCATAAGATTGTCAGAAGATTTCTCAAAGGAAACTCTACTGGCTGAAAGAGAATGAATGATATATTCAAAGTGCTGAAAGAAAAGGGTTATCAACCTAGGATATTATACCCTGCAAGATTATCATTTAGAACTGAAGAAATGATAATTTAAAAAGTCCTTCAGATAAGCAAGTTAAAGAAATGCATCACAAAAAAAAGTGTACAAAAAATATTGAAGGATGCTCAATAACAGTGAAAGAAACCCCACCTAATATGAGTAAGATAGTAAGATATAAAAGTGGGAAGAAGGAAAGGAGAATACTTATATTGGATAAAACAGACTTCCAACTAAAAACTATTACAAAAGACAGAGGTGGACATTACATAATGATTAAGGGGTCAATCCAGCAAGAAGACATAATGCTTACTAACATATATACACCCAATGAAAGAGCATAGAAATATATTAAGCAAGTATTATTAGAAATGACAAGAGACATAAACAGCAACACAATAATAGTAGAGACTTTAACACAACACTTACAACAATGGACAGACCAACCAAGCAGAAAATTAACAGGGAAACAGAAGCTTTAAATGACCATTTGGAACAGTACTAAAAGACATATATTGAACACTCATCCAACAACTACAGAGTTCACTTTCTTCTCAAGTGTGCACAGACTATTCCAAGGATAGATAATAGATTGGGACACAAAACAAATCTCAATAAATTTACAAATACTGAAATCATACCAAGCATCTTCTTTGACCTCGATGACTTAAAACTGGAAATCAACCACAAAAAGAAAGTTGGAAGACCCAATTAGTTGGATAATAAACAATATGCTTCTGAATGACTCTTGGGTAAAAGAGGAAATCAAAGAGGAACTTAAAAAATACTTAGAGACAAATGAAAATGAAGATATAGCTACCACAATCTATTGCATGCAGCAAAAGCAGTACTGAGAGAGAAGTTAATTGCAACCCAGGACTACCTCAAGAAAGAGGAAAAGTCGCAAATAAGCAATCTAACCCTATATTTTAAACAACTAGAGAAAGAAGAACAATTAAAGCCAAAAAACAGGAAAAGAAAGGAAATAATCAAAATGCAAGCAGAAATAAACACAAATAGAAAGAGACAATCCAAAAGATCAATGAAACCAAAAGTAGTTCTTTGAAAAAAATTAAATCAACAAACCATTGACTAGACTCACAAAGAAAAAAAAAGAGAAAACTCTCATCACTAGATCAGAAATGAAAGGGGAGAAGTTAAAACAGATACCACAAAAACATAAAACACCCTAAGAGACTACTATGATCAACTCTATGCTAAGAGTATGGACAGCCATGAAGACACAGATAGATTCTGAGAAAAATACAGTCTACCCAGTCTGATCCTAGAAGAATTTGAATACCTGATTAGAACAATCACAAACGAGAAAATTGAAGAGGTAATAAAAGTTCTCCATAAACACAGGAGCACAGGACCAGATGACTTTTCTGAGTTTTACCAAATCGTCAGAGAAGAATTAATACCTAATTATTCTCAAACTTTTCCAAAATATTGAGGAACTGAGAACACTCCCAAATACTTTATATGAGCTAACATCACACTGACAGAAAAAGCTGAGAGATGTCATCAAAAAAAAAGAAAGAATTATAGACCAGTATCTCAAATGAACACAGATGCAAAAATTCTCAACAAAATATTAGCAAATTGAATACAATAATGCATCAAAAAGATCATCCATCATGACCAAGTGGGATTTATCCCAGGGATGCAAGTATGGTTCATCACACATAAATCCATTAATGTAATATAGCATATCAACAAAAGCAAGGAGAAAAACTATATAACAACAGATGCAGAGAAAACTTTTTTGACATCTAACATCCATTTGTGATAAAAATCATGCATAAAATGGAGATAGAAGGTACATACTTCAAGATAAAAAAGTTTATATATGAAAAACTCACAGTCAACATCACAGTCAATGGCAAAAAATTGAAAGCACTTCCGTTAAGATCAGGAACAAGGTAAGGCTGTCCACTCTCACTACTGCTATCTAATTATCATACTGCAGGTCTTAAGCAGAACAATTACACAAGAAAAAGACAAAAGGAATCCAAATGGGAAAGGAGGAAGTAAAAACTATCATTATTTGTAGATGAGATGATTATATATATTGAAAATTCTTAAAACAGTCAAAAAAACTACTAGAACTCAACAAACACAGTCAAGTGGCAGACTACAAAGTCAATGCACAAAAATCCATAGTATTTTTATATACAAATGACAACACACTAGAAGAAAAAGAAATCAAGAAAACGATTTCATTTAAAATAGAAGTAAAAAGAATCAAATATCTTGGAATATATTGAACAAAGGAGGTGAAAGGTCTGTAAAATGAGAACTACAAGTGGTTCTTAAAAGAAAGAGGAGGAAACAAAGAGATGGAAAGACATCCTCTGCTTATGACTGGGAACAATCAACATTATTAAAATAGTCATGTTACCTAAAGCAATATACAGATTCAATGTACTCCCCATTAAAAATCACATGGACTTATATCAAGGAAATAGAACAAAAATTTTTTAAATTTGTACAGAACAACAAAAGACCCCAAATAGTCAAAGTAATTATGAGAAAAATGGATGAATCCAGAGGGATTCACTCCCAGACATTGGGCTATACTACAACACAATAGTGATCAAAAAAGTATGGTACTGGAATAACAACAGAGGCACAGATCAGTGAACTAGAACTGAATCGCTAGAAACTGACCCACTCAATACAGTCAATCTATGACAAAAGAGTCAAAAGCATACAATGGAGAAAGGAAAGTCTTTTCAATAAATGCTGTTGTGGTAACTGGACGGTCACATGTAAAAGAATGAAGCTTATTAGACCGTGCTCTAACACCATTTACAAAAATTAACTCAAAATGAACTAGAGATGTTGATATAAGACCAGAAACCATAAAATTCTTGGAAGACAATATAGAAGAGACATTCTACGACATCAGTTTTAGAGAGGTCTTTGGGGACTCAACTCCAGCATCAAAGGAAACAAAATGATAAACAACTGGCATTACATCAAATCAAAAAAACTTCACAACAAAAGAAACTATTACCAAAACAAAAAGACAACCTACTAACTGAGAGAAGATATTTGTATTCCATATTCCTGACAAGCGGTTAATACACAACACAAAACTCAATAACAGAAAACTGGCAATCCAATCAAAATATGGGGTGGGGAATTGGAGAGACATTTTTCCAAAGATGATAGATGGCCAACAGGCACATGAAAAGATGCTCCTCCTCACTGGTTATCAGGGAAATGCAAATTGAAACAACAATAATGAGAGACTGGCTATTATCCAAAAGTCTGGAAACAACAAATGTTTGCAAGGATGTGGAGAAAAGGGAACACCTCTTTTATACTGTTGGTGGGAGTGCAAACTGGTGCAACCCTTAAGGTAAACAGTTATGGCAATTCCTCAGAAAGCTGAAGATGGAAATCCCATAGCATTCCGCCATCCCACTTCTGGGTATTTACCCAAAAGATATAAAAACACTCATTCACAGAGATTTATGTACCCCCAACCCCATCTTTACTGCAGCCCTATTCACAATAGCTGAGAACTGGAAACTACCTCAGTGTCCAAGATCAGATGAATAGATAAAGAAGATGTAGTACATATACACAATGGAACCTTAGAAGAACACAACCTTAGAAGAGAGAAAATCCTGTCACTTGAATCAACATGGATGGATCTAGAGATTATGCTAAACAAAGTAAGTCAAAAGAAGAAAAATAGATATAGATGACCTCACTCATAGGTGGAATGTGAGTAGACAAAACAAAGGAACAGACTAAACAAAACCAACTCTTGAACACTAACAATAGAACTGAGGTTACCAATAGGGAATGGGATGGGGAGAGGGGAGCAAGTGGTGGTGGAGCCCACTGGACACTGGTGAAGAACACTTGGTGATTTCATGGAGGTCAGGGTGTGTTGACATATAACCAAAGAATGGGGGAACTACATGTATGGGGAACCAACATATGTAAGTTTATTTTATATGTAAAACAAAGTTACTGCAATAAAAAACTAAAGGTAAAGAAATAAAAAAGAAAATATACCAAAAAAGATCAAGGAAACTAAATATTGGCTCTTTTGAAAAACGAAATTGACAAATCTTTACTGGGACCCAGCAGAATGAAGAGAGAGTTTTAATCAAGTCTGAAATGAAAGACAAGACTTACAGTGACATCACAGAAACACGAAGATTTAAAGACACCAAGTGTGCCCCCTGAAGTAACTGGTCCATTTCTAGAAACAAAGCATCTATCAAGACTGATGTCTAGATATAGGAATCAGAACAACTATTAATAAGGGAACTGATTCAGTGACCAAACACTTCCCAAAACACATAATTCCGCAATGATAAAGGTTCAAAGCACACCAATCTTGCTCAAACTTTTGCAAAACACTGAAGAGGAGGAAACTATTTCAAATTCTTTGAGGCCAGCATCACCTGATACCCAAACCAGACAAGGATACCCCAGAAGAGAACATTACTGTCCAATACCCAATGAGCATAGATATCAAATCCTCAGGAGTCCTGACCCTGGCCCCGCCTGGCCTGCAGTGAGAGCTCCCCACCAAGTTCAGAGGGTGTGGGGCAGAAGAAGCACGTGGGCTGTTATCTTGCCACACCCAGATGCGCCCATACGATGGTTCAGACCCCTCAAGCTTTACCACGCCTAACTGGGAGGAGCCTGCAAAGGGGCCAAGGTCCCCAGGACACTTGGCACCCCGCCCTGCTATCACTCAGTCTTGGGTCACAACCATGTCCCTGTCTTTAATCTCGATCTCAGTGCCCTGTGAGCTGTGGCTAAATCAAAGCATCAGTTTTAGCAAAATGTAAGAAATTCTTGTGCCCTGCAGCTGGGCAGCATCCCATGATAGCACACAATTTAAAGAGTGGCTTTTTATTTTGTCCTGTTACTACTGGGGATGCTAGGGACCTAATTCAGACAGGCTCAAACTCACACCCCTTTCCTGGTAGCGCAGGTCTTAGACTATAGACCTGTTTTTTGCCGAGTCCAGGGGCGAGTTTGCATCAGATGTCAGCACTGACACTGCACTTGTTGCTCTCTGCAGGATTTGCACAAAGAAACTCTGATATCTGAATACTGTCTACTTGTTCTGTGCCATGACCCATTTTCAGTGAGGTGCAATAAGCTGACTATACATTAATAAAGTTAAATTGTTGCATCATAAATTTCTAAATATTGCTGGTCTGTTTGGATTATTAGAAAAAGTGACAATGAAGAAATTCATGGCCCATTCCATTCTAAATCAGTTGTGTGGGTTCCACCACCCCATATTCAAATCCAATATGGTGTGATGAATATTAAGAATCTGGCTGGAGGCATGCCCTGGTGGAGTAGTGGTTGGGTCAATCCACACAAATTCCAAGAACCTGGGTAAGCATCACAGGGCTGGAGTAACAACCAAGATAAACAACTAAAAAAATAAAATAAAAAGCTTCTTCCTCTTCTCTCTTCCTGCCTGCTTCTGCTCATTTTCATTCCTGCCTGTTCCTTTCCTTTAGGGGAAAAAAAGAACTGAGCTGGAATCTTACTTGCAGTAAAACTATTAAAGGAATTTGCAACAGTTAAAAGAAAAATACTTACAAAAAATACAAGCAGACCAAATTAAGCAATATAAAAAGGACCATGCATCATGAAGGAGAGGGCTTTTTCCAAGGATTCATAAGTCAGTCACTGTGACATACAAGATTAACAGAATGAAGGATAAAAATCATCTGATCATTTCAATAGATGAAGAAAAAGCATTTGACAAAATTCAATATCCATTCATGACAAAAATTGTCAATAAGGTGTGTATAGCAGGAACAGAATGTAACACAATAAAGGCTGAATACGACAAGTTCACAACTAAGATCATACTCAATGGTGAAAGACAAAGTGTTTCCTCTAAGACCGGGATCAAGACAAGGCTGTCCTCTATCACTTTATTCAACATAGTATTGGAAGTCGTAGTCAGAGCAATCAAGTAAGAAAAAGAAATAAAAGTCACAAAAGAAGAAAGAGTTAAAATTGTCACCATTTGCAGATGGTATATGAGGAAAAACTTAAAAACTCTAATAAAAAGCTGTTAGAATTAATAAGTACATTCACAGTAAAGTTGGAGTATAGAAAATCAATATACGAAAGTCTGTTGTGTTTCTAAACACTGATAAGAAATGATCAGAAAAAGAAACTATAAAAACAATCCCATCTATAATCACATCAA
Organism: Solenodon paradoxus; assembly: GCA_004363575.1. Classification (NCBI taxonomy): domain Eukaryota; kingdom Metazoa; phylum Chordata; class Mammalia; order Eulipotyphla; family Solenodontidae; genus Solenodon; species Solenodon paradoxus. The sequence continues at coordinate 369,068 of RJWH01000471.1, read as the reverse complement.
ACAGAATAAAACAACTAGAGATAAATTTAACCAAGGGGTTAAAAGACCTGCACATTAAAATTATAAACATCGATGAAAGAAATTAAAGAAGATACAAATAAATGGAAGGGTATTTCATGCTCATGGATTGTAATAACATTGTTAAAATGTCCATACAGCCCAAAGCATCTACAGAGTCAATGCAATACCTGTCAAAATCCAATGTTATTTTTCAAAGAAAGAGAATAAACAACTCTGTGTACAGGAGCACCAAGACCCCCAAGAGCCAAAGCAATCTTCAGAAAGAACAAAGCTGGAGGTATCACACTCCCTCATTCCAAGCCTATGGTAACACAAAAACTTTAATCAGAAAATACATCTGAATCCCTATGTTCCTAGCAGCACAGTTCAGAACAGCCAAGACATGAAAACCATCTAAATGCCCATGGCTAGATGACAGGATAAAAAAGCTGTGTATTTATACTCAATGGAATTCTACGCAGCTGCTGAAAAACAAGAAATCATGTCCTTTGCAATGAGTTGGATGGAACTGGAGGGGATCATGCTAAATGAGATAAAGCCAGAAAGAAATGAGAAGTTCAGGATGGTTTTGTTCCTATGTGGGATGTAAAGAAACAAGACAAAGGAACAGATAAACTTCAACAAAACTCACAGGCTGCAGAACGGTGGCTTCCAGGTGGGAGGCAAGAAGAAGGGAACAAAGTGGTGGTGAAGGCACGAGAACTCTGGCAGTAGATATGGTGTGAAATGCACACAGACTGAGGTGTGGTTTCAGCACCCTAAAGTGCATATAGCAATGTAAATAAAAGAATTAATGAAAAAAAAAACAAAAACAAAAACAAAAAAACCCAAAGCTATAGTAATCAAAACACTATGGTACTGGCATAAACAGAGAAACACAAACGAATATAACAGAATAGAGGCCAGAAATGAGCTCATACATGCATGGCCAATTAATTTATGAACCAGGAATACAGAATGGGAAAAGGACAGTTTCTTTAAAAATGGTGCTGGGAAAAGAGGTTAAAGAATAAAACTGAATTGCTATCTTAAACAGACACAAAAATGAGATCAGGATAGGTTAAAGATATAAATGTAGACGTGTCCTGGTGGACTAGGCTATAGGCTCACCGCCTCTGGCCAAGCATAGTTCACATACATCCCAAGGACCCAGGCTTGTGTCCTGGGGCCAAGGGGAAAAATCAATATGTACAACTAAATAAAATAAATGTGCTTCTTCTTCCTCTCTCTTACTGCCTGTCTGCCTCTGCTCATTTTCATTCTTTCCTACACCTTTCCTTTAAAATAAAAGACTTGATTATAAGCCCTGGTGCCATTAAAACTCCAAGAAAGCTCAGGGGTAAGAGTTCCTAGGCAACAGTTTTAGTAATTTTTTGGATTTGACACCAAAGGAGAGGCAACAAAATAAAAAACTAACAAATGGTGTTACAGCAAACTGAAAAATTCCTGCACCACAAAGACCATCAACAAAATGTCTAGAGTGGGAGAAAATATTTGTAAATCATATATCTGATAAGGGTTAATACCAGAAATATGAAATAAATTATACAGCTCAAAAGCAAAACACAAAATACCACCCAATCTGATTTTAAAAGATATGAGCTGACATTTTTCCAAAGAGGATGTACAGATGGGTAAGAGATACGTGAAAAGATGCTTAATAGCACTGATCATGAGGCAAATGCAAATCCGAGCCACAACGAAGCCAGTGAGAATGACTATCAACAAAAAGACTGACATTGACAACCTGGGCACTGCTGTGGGTGTGAAGTGGTGCAGCTACTGTGGAAAAAGTGAAATTCCTCAAAATGTTGACAATAGGACTTACATGATCCAGCATTCCTACTTCTATTTATTTTTTGGAAGGAAGAGACTAACTTGAAAAGAGATCTGCTCCCCAATGTTCAGTGCTGCACTGTTTACAACAGTCAGGATGTGAAGCAACCTAAGTGTCCCATCGATGGACGGTGATCATGGATAGAGACGATGTGGGGTATAAAAACACACATACATGGAATCCGTAAAATAGTACTCAGTCATAAAAAAGAAAAATTCTTCCAAGTGTGCTAACATGGATAGACTCGGGGCTGCTATGCTGAATGCAGTGACTCAGAGATATGAGCCTGCATGCTCAGTTGCATGTGGACTCCGACACCAACCAGGCAAGCTTGCCCGCATAGACAACTGACGGGCAGAGTGGGGCTTGGAGTCAGGAAAATGGGCTAAAAGATAAAACAGCACAAACTTGCAGTTACAGCATCAGTCAGTCCTGGTGTGACATGTGTGACTGAGGGGACAACACTGGATTGCTATCCAAAAGGTTACTGAAAGCAGATCTTAGAAATTCTCATCACAAGAGAAACAGACTGACGGTGTTATGTGCTCAAGGACCCTCAAATCCTCATGTCAACACCTGAAACTAATAAAATGCTGTATGTCAATTACATCTCAGTTAACAAAAATGAGCCAAAAAACCCCTTTAAAACGTCACATCCGCTCTGCCTACAACTCTCTAAGCCAGGTGCGAGGAGCTGGGAGGGAGGCATCAGCTACGATCTAAGAGCTGCTCTGACCTTCCTGACAGGAGGCTGCAGAGTCTGGGGGCCCAGAGGCTCCCATCCTCCTTCACATGTGAGAATGAAGGTCACTCAGGTAGCCTGTCCACAGTAATACAAAGAAAGTGAGTCTGAAACCTGGTGACCACGAAACGAGGATGAGAAGGCCTCCAGCACAGAGGAGCCTGCAGCATCTGACCCATCCCAGGTGTGAGAGGAATACTGGGCTCACAAGGGTGTGGCAGGAAGAGAGTTTGATTTCAAGTCATATTACAAACCAGACGAGTCGGAGAGCTACACACCGCAATGAGGGCCATGCCCATGCTCGGATGCTCGCCGCAGATGTCAGTCTCTACTGTCGCAGCTGAGCCGGCTCAGCTCCAGCGCACAGAGTTCACAGACCCCGGGAAAACCTCTAGCAGTGCAGAGAAAGAACTGGCCTTTAAAAATGATAGCACAGTGTCTGATACTACCTACAGCCTGCATCTTTGCATATGTCATCTTTGAGGGGGTTTTATTCTTAATGTCAAGAAGGTCCTATTTTGGGTGCAGGCCTCTGACTTTGCAGATCCAGAAGGAAGGTGAATAAGAGAGGCAGTGCTCCTGGCATGTGTGGGTGGCGGATTAAACAGTAGTCTTTTGAATCGTTGTCACCAAAAGTGACCATGAGAGGCCTAGGGACAGTGCTGGGGGTCTTGAGACACTCTGGACCACATCTCCTTCTAATGAAATGAGTAGTGCACACCATCCACAGGGAAAAGGGACACTTAAAAGCTGCACAGTTTCAGTGAGGGAAGGCCAGTCAGAAAGTATCCAGGACACATCCCAGCAGAGCCCTCCCTGCGAGACAGGTCCTTCAGCAACGACATGGCTGTGAGCCCATTTGACAATGCTCTATGGTGAGCAGGTCCGAGTGACCGAGGCGAAACAACATCTCACATTTACAGTCCAGACCTGGGTGGTTCCATGCTCTCCTTTGAATTTTAAGATGTAAGAGGTGTGGGGCAGAGCACTGAGCAGAGACAGAGGAGGCAGGTGGCACAGCAAGTCACCAGGAAATTCTTCAAAGTCTGAAAACCGAGCACAGCATGAGGATTACAGGCCACAGGTCTGGGACATCCGAAGAGAAGGCCTCTTCCTGCCACGGACACCACACTTGGCTTCCACAGATGGCGCCACCTGCAGTGAGGCTGGCCTGCAGCTCAAGGATGGCCTCCAGCTATCTGGGCCTCAGAAGCGCAGACACTGTTAGGTGGCCGGTCTACACCCTCAAGACCATTGCAGACAAGTGGATGATGGTGCTGTCAAAATGAACTCAGCAACAGCAGTCGTGTGCCCCCTGCAACTCTCCTTGTGTCCACTGACAGCTCAGGCACCTGTCCCACACGGGCACGGCCTCACTGCTCTAACACATGAGTGCCCACACTCTGTCAGGGGGCAGTCTCCTTCTGGTTTCCCTTCTGTGTCCCAGCCAACAACAGGCAATCAAAAAATATTTGGGCACTAGTTGGTGGCAGTGGGGTGTGGGCAAAAGAGGAGGGCAACAGGAAGATAGCAGATGTGCAGAGAACCAGGCTATCCTCCCAAGTAAGGGGCTATACTGCATCTTCTTGGGCAGTTCTGGCCCCACTACCCATCCACCAGAACGGAGGGGTCAAGGAAGTGAGGTGAGACCCCAGCTGACTACACAACCCCTGAGATGCACAAGAGAATCCACACACTCAGCACTCCATCCACCTCTCACTGGTACTGAATTCTCTATCTTTAAAGATATCAAAGAAGCAGTGAAATCAGTAAACTGCACTGCTTTTATCAGCAGCTCCATGCATCTGAGGGGAGCAGATCACAGGGCCAAGGGCTGGCTGCACGCCACCACATGCGCATCATTTATTTCAAGAATTTCTGTGGCTATTTCACAGGACTGAGAATATTGATACCTGTGAGGGGAAGGAAGCTAGAGACAGGTGATTAGGTCCCCTCATCTCCAGCACCCAGGGCTATGCTTAGCTGCTGGCCCCATAAAGTTTCCCTTAATTTCTACACTGAAAGTCAAACTAGACACATTCAAACCTCATCTTCAAAGCGCAAGGAGATATGGCCTGCACACAAGGAGTTGAATTCTGATGAACTATACATATTTCCCATCAATTAAAATGATTTCCAAAGTTTAAATTTCTGGTTCTCAAGTCTAATCACACACACACACAACACACACACACACACACACACACACACACACCCCCATCCCTATCAAAAGGTATCTTACTTAAGGACACTTCCAGGGAAGTCTTACAAAGCAAACCTTTTAGTAGTAAGAGAACTGGAACATGTAGTCACAGAACCCGAAGACACAATTAGTCATGTTACATACTGGAAGTATCTAGAAGGCACAAACACTCCTTCCTCATGTCTTGTGGGTAACCAGATCTGACAGTGACCACATAGGCCTCTGAGCACCTCTCAGTCTGGGTGGGACAAGAGTGACATCTCTGCAGCCTCATCCCTGACGCAACCCCACTCTGATCTAGGCAGCAAGGCTGCAGTGACCCATGACCCAGGCTCTATATCGAACTGGGATCACCTGCCCACAGACAGGACCCCATGTGCCCCAGTAGTTCGGAGCTCAGAACATCAGAACTTTAAAGTGGTGTGATACGCTACTGCAGAGGTGGAAAATGAAGTAAGGGAAATGTCACAGGTCTGGTGTGCCCTGGTGGAGTAACAGTTAGGTCAATCACTTCTGAAGGAGTCCAAGCCACATAACCCTGAGTTTGAGTCCGAGGTCTCAGGGGAAACAAGTATGAACGGCTAAATAAAGATAAAAGAGAGTGCTTCCTCCTCTCTTACTGCCTGCTTGTCTACTCTCCTTCATTCCCACCTGCATCTTTCCTTTAAAAAAAAAACAAAACAAAAAGGTCCCACAGATCCAAGGCACAGTGTGACCACAACAAATACATTTTTCACTCTATTCCAACCCCCCAAGTCCCACTGAGACTGACACACACAGTGAGCCAGGACAGAGGCTGCTGCCACATCCCTGCAGGAGGAGTGCCTTCCAGCTGAGGGCTGAGACTGCTGGAGACCATCAAACGCACTCAGAAAAGCCTCATCCTCACCACACAGCATGACCCTGCTGTCCACCCCATATTCGCATACCTGCGGATGGCCACAGTGAGAGCCTCTGGGGAACTGGCACAAGGACAGATGACCTCCGGCCTCAGGCCCTTACTTTGGAAGACATTAAGAAAAGCATCGCAGGAAGAAATGGACCCTAGAGAGAGAGGGAAGGTGGTCAGTACAGTGATGAGTTTGATGAAGTCCAGTCTGAAAACTTCTGGAGTGACGACTTGGGCACAAGTCAAGTTAGGCAGCTTAGAAAAATACACTCCATGTGATTCCACTGATCATTTATGTCACAAAGAAAGATGACATTATTCTCAACTCTGAGTTCAAGAATTTTAAAAAATGCAACTTCCATGCCTAATCATAACTCTGCCAATGGGTAGATGTAACTTTGATCATTATTCTGAGACCTGTTCTAAATTAATTAGTCCCATCTCAAGAGGGGAAAAAATCTAAATCAAATGAAGACTTTCCTCTATACTCACTTGGACGATGATATCAAGATATAATTACAGAAGATCAATCAGCTAAGTTATCTCCAAATATGGAAAAACACGCTTTATGCAAAACACACTGTCAAGGTCTGGGTATTAGAACAGCTCACACTTTCTGGAGTTACTTTGTAAATAGAAGAAGCATTTACAAAGTTCAAACTCATTCCTGCTAACAGTAAGCTTTCACTATTGCACAGCAGACACTGTAAGAAAGCACACACTGCTTAAATTTACAAAGGTGTGTACTGCATGGGTCAGTGTGGTCAGAAACAAACTAACTCATTCACTCTGTTCCTGGCTCTTCTGAAAAACACACTGAATTATTTCTCAAGCTACCTTAACAGTGTCCCGTGTAACTGCTCATTTATTTTACCTGGGTAAACTTTGCTATAGGACTCAATAATAAAATTCCAATGGAAAGGACAAATTAATTTCCTGAACAATAAAACTACTAAAGACCATAAAATAGCAATAGTTCATATTTTTTGAGCACTTAATAATTATCCTAAGAGCTGTCCATGAGGACTACATCATCCCATCCTCAAGTCTAGGGCTCAGCCCCCACGTTGCAGCTGAAGAAACAGGCAGGTCAGGGATAGAGTTGGAGTCTCCAAGACAGAGCTTACTCAGCCCTCTGCCAGTGTGGCACCAAGTCAGGGACATGGTTCGGCCATTTTTTCAAGACAACTTCTTAACTAAGGTAAGGACAGAAGAAAAGTACCGAGAAGGGAAGCTAGAGACCAAGGCCCACCCACCCTCCTGGGGCCACATCACTTACAGGGGTTTGCACCATCAGCCACAATGAGCATCCGCAGAGAGGACAGGTTGATGTCCCTCTGATCTCTGTGCGCCACCAAGGCCCAGTGCATGTCCCTGGACTTCACGCAGGCCACTTTTGCTGCAGGGGAAGCAGAAGAGTTGGCTCGGGCTCTGTCAGTCACGCAGCGTGGGGGTCGGGGGATACGCACCTTTGTGCTGGCAGACCTTCTGGATCCAGGACAGCGGGTTCACCTTCATCAGTGCATACGGGATGCTAATGACGTGCATCATGTTCATGACACTCTGAAACAAGGACACAGAGGTAAGACCTGCGAGCGCATTCTGCCACCCAGCGCACATGAACCGTGGGACCGCTCACCCTGTAAGTGCATCTTAGAACAACCCTTGAAGATAGTGGTGTGGAAGTGACTTCTCTTACCCCGCCACTGCAGGGAGGACGGTCTATTCAAGGGGCCCTAAGTATGGGCCGTGTGTACCAGCCCCAAGAACTGGCCGCAATTACTGGTCATGTGCTGATTCAAACAAGGACATTCAGGGTGACACAAGGGTGGGCAGGCGGGGTCGTACTTACCGTCAGTATTCCATGCCAGAGTCCAACGTCCTTCTTGAAATCCAGCACATTCACAATTGTTTCAGCTGCGAAACACAGTCAAAGGATGTTTATTTGTGATATTCAGGCACTGACCAAGTGAGAAGGTAAGCCACATGGCATCAGAGGGCAAAATGGCCCTGGTGTTGTCATTTCACTTCATCTTGGAGGACGTTCTTAGCCTCTAAACCCACCCCAGGGATATTCTGAAAGTAAGTCCACAGCACGGCCCTAAAGCTCTCCACGTCACTGACATGCCTTGCTCATCCCTGCTTTTCTTTTTTTTTTAAATTTCGTTTGTCTCTGTCATGCACTCTTCCGGGACAGTGAACCTAGAGAAGGGGACTCACTGCTCAGAGCACAACTGCTCAGAGCAAGCCTCCAGTAAACACAACTGCTCAGAGCAAGCCTCTAGGAGCGAGACAAGAGATCTGGAACGACAGCCTGTGTCCTCAGGTGGGCAATCTTCCTTGTCTTCCTATGTCCAGAAAAGTCCTTTTCTCCAGGGCTTGGTTTATACGTGTGGGCTGCCCCCACACCAACACTCAAGTGCAAACACACTATGACCTTCTCCTGCTCAGTTTCCTCCAAGTCTGACTGATCCGAGCTCCTGCCTGCTCAAGTCTTCCACAGGGTGCATTTGGGCCCTCTGCCCAGCTGGGGTGAGATACTCAAACACTGGTGATCCTTCTGCCTCAGAATGTGGTATTGCTGTCCAAGGAACCCCAGGATGAGGGCTAGGCCAGAGGGTGAGTCCACAGGGAGCCCAGCCCCCACTGCGTGACCTGTGGGACCTGATGAGTTCCAATATGCTGCTCTCTGGTTATCAAGGGCAGATGTACAGCTAGATAGGAGGATGACAGATGGACAAACAGATGACAGGGTTTAGTTGGATAGAAAGATGGATGATAGATAGATGGATGAAAGGGTGGATGGTGGGTGGCTGGATGGTTGGGTGGTTGGATGGGAGGGTAGATGCCGGGTGGTTGGATGGAAGGATGGATGATGGGTGGCCGGATGGAAGAATGATGGGTGGCCTGATGGAAGAATGATGGATGGACAACTGGATAGGCAGGTGGACAAATGGATGAATGCTGGACATAGAGCTGGATGGACAACTGTGAATGCATAATACCTGCACAACAATTACTGATGAAGCATTTTAGTGGAACTTCCTGTAGCAAAAGTCTATGTGAACAAGACTTTCAAGTTTGGAAATATTCAGCTAAACCAAGGACAGAGCCAGGTTCAAGTCTAAGTCTCAGGACATGGAAAGGCTGTGTTCCAGGCCTAGGAAAGTCATCTGGGAGGCCCTCAGTTCAAAAGAAGGCACCAGCAGGCTGAGTAAAAGGTAGATGAAAGAGTGCTCGGGGAGCAAGAAAACAGTACTGAAGGTGAGTGGTTCAAACAACGATGAGAGCATGTGGAGGGCAGCCCAAATGCGTCTGAAACAGTTTGCCGATGACATGGGCCGTTACAGCAGGACCACCGAGTCTCTGCAGCTCCATCCCAGGGAGTGGGGGAAGTCTAATCCACTGGACAGGCTGGGCTGAAGCAAGGGCAAAACTTTCAAAGCTCCCCCAAAACTCCTATGCAGCAGGGATGAGCATCCATGGCATTAAGAATCTGCTGGGACCAGCTGGGACCTTCAAGCTCAGGTAAAGTCCCACAGGGTCACTGCATGGCAGATAATCAGGCCCAAGGAATGGGCAGGGACTTGGCCCAATGGGATGGAGCCCTTGTGAAGACAGGATGCATGAGCCCCACCGGCAACAGGAACGGGGGTGGGGGAGCCAGCAGGTGTAGAAAGCCTGTGGGGGGTGACAGCCTTCACGTGCTGGCACCAGGGCCTCCAGAGCCCAGTCCCAGTGCCTGTGTCTTGGTAGAACAGTGCAGACACAGGTCAGAAAGGCTGGCTGGGGCACAGACTCAATGCTCCTGTCAGGGATGACAGAGGCCTCCCAGGAAGCCAGTCCCAGGCTCCAACGCACCTTCCGTGTAGCCGCATGCCTGTGTGAGGGCCTGGCAGTGTGTCAGCAGGGCAACCCGCGTCACAGTCACGCCCAGCACGCTCCCATCTTTGCACGTCTTGTACTGAAAGAAGACAAGTGCAGGCAGGTGGCATAGTCACCAGCCCAGATCAAGACCCGTCCCCACTAACCGCGCACCCAGCCTGGCCTACCTCGATGTAAGCAGTGTCGTTGTTTGCATCTTTAATGTGTGGGAACCAGTCTCGAGGAGGTTTGGAGAGATGCTTTGACTCTGTGACAAACCACAGTAACTTTGGCCAACCTTTGAAAGAAACGACATTCCTTTAGATGAGCATCGCCCAGAAAGCCGGTGTGTAGGGTTAGCCCTCCCTTATGCCTCCCAACACCACAGGACAGAGCAAGGCCCTGGTGGCCCTACCATCAGCGCCAGAGTCCCCCCGCTCCCTGCAGCCATGTGCGTACCTTTGAACTGTGGGATCTCCCCTGATGGGCTTTTTGGCAGCCCTTTGTGGCAGGCGTCACTTGTCAAGGCCACGGTCACGCCACAACTGCCCAGCAAGAACCCGATCTGCTGGCTCCCTGCATCCTGCGAGAAGCAGAGTGAGGTCAGGACAAGAACAGGACTCAAACCCCTATGAGCCTGGGGCCTGGTCGGGCTACTGCCTCAGTGTCCTCATCTGTACATTGTGTGCCTGCATGATGGGTGCTGCTTGAGTCTGAGAACGGCCATTAGACACAGCTATCATGCTGCCAGGGTCCTCGGGCACATCTGTCCTCACAATACCAGTGCTGAACACCCACTGGCAAGTGCTCAAAGCTGAGACCCCAACATGTTCCACCAAAATTCTGCAGTAGAAGAGGGGAGACCCCCGCTGGTCAAGAGGACAGAACTTGGCTGCCTTCCTCTCCGGCAAAGGGATGCGCGCTCACACAGGCCTCCAGAAGGCAGCTCTGGAGGCACAGGGCCTAGACAGGTCCTCAGGGCCCTGTGGATGGGCACACCCCAGCTTTGCTATTCAGGCTGCAGCCTCCCTGCAGGACAGGCGTCTGCGCACCCCGGGTGTGATTTGGAAATGCAACCCAAGCCTGGAAGGCGCCACCACCCACTGTCATCATGGACCACCAGGCACCCACATCCCGTTGCTATGTCATGTCCCCTAGCTCAAGCTCTTCCTACTGTGGCTTTAAATCCAAGGCAAAAATCATGTCTCTGTGGAATTTTCCACCCACAGCCCTGGATGGGATGGGGAGGTTGTTGGGCCTCAGGATTTGGGGACAATGGGGGTATGTCCTGCAGCAACGCTTTTCAAGAAGTTATAATCAGGCAATTTACTAAGAATCTGAACATCATGCAGTCAGACGACCACAAAAAGAGTGAGGGACACAGGCTCTGAAATCAGGTTTCTCTATGGGCAGTAACTTTCCTGGGGTGTCTACAGACTGACTAGAGATGCCAGGCTGACTAACCTGGCAAGGTCATGCCAACATCCACCCAGGGAGCCCTGCAGCCCTGAACTCCATCTTTCTAGTGTCTGCACAAGATCTGATAACTAAACATGACAGAACCACAGATAAGAGACACTAACATACTTAGAAAGAAGTCAGCGGCCACAGGAAGGGACAGGCAGGCCACTGGCAGGAATTTTGCCTTCATACCTCCCCAACCCCACCTAAAAGGGCTTCTCTCCACCTGGAAGGTCTCTCATTTCAGGCAACACTGACCCCACCTTGGGGCTAAGATAGACTGGCCTGAGAATCTCTGCACCCACCCCACGGACCTTAAAACTACACACACTTGGGTCCAGAGCCAGCCCCAGGAGTTGCTCTCCCCGGACCCAGGACCCTGGGCCCAAGGAGGAAGCACAAGCCCTGCCCACCATGTAGCTCTGGATATGCAGCCAGTGGTGGTGGATGACTGGGTTGGTGAGCACAGTGCCCAGCCACCCGCGCAATGCCATACGGCCTGTGGGTCTTGCTTCAATGACAGGAGCCGCAATGCAGTCAGGGCTGCTGGTCTCATCAAAAGTATCACCAATGGCTTTCTGCTGCTCTCAAGTTAGAACACAAGAATCCATCCCTGTCCCACCTGTCCCACTGTCTGTCTCTGACTTGGAAAGAGATGTGTGGTATCTCAGAGGCCTCCCCACTTCAGCCCAATAACTTCCCCACATCCCCAGCCAACCATCATCAACCTGCCCATTCACAGACCCTCCCAAGTCCAAGTCACAGCCTCAAGGAATCTCATACGTAGATGAGCCCAGGAAAACCTCTCACAACTCAGGTTACATCTGGGAACCAAATCACAAGCTGCTGTCTGTCAGTCCCATTCCTTGTGCACCCAAAATATGAACCAGCCAGCACACACTCTTCCTGGAGCTGGAGTCAGATGGCGGGAGGGGGCATCAAGGGGAGATGCATCATCTGAAGATGTTCACATAATCACAACCAAGGAGGCCTGGCAGCACTTTCCTCACCAGCACTGAGCTAAAGGCATCACTGATGCATTGTCAACCTTTAACTTTTATAACGGAAATTCCCAGCACAGAAAGAGTCACTCGGTTTCAACAACCTGGTCTGACCACAAACACACACACACAGATGTGCAACAGGCTGCGCCCACACGTGCCTGCACACACACACGGGCACGTGTCCAAGCACACAATGGCATAGCTGCACAGTTGTATGTAAGCACTCAAGCACACACACACACCCTAGTACTGAAGGGAGCCCTGACTGAAGCATAAACCCCGCTCCAACCCCCACCAGCTCATCTCTGATTTCTTCTATCAAAGTCTGTTTGCTCACATGCCGACATAGCTACGCAGCATTTCCTCCAGAGACTGCACTTTAACAGGACATTAGGAAACCTTCACTAAAGCAAGCAGAGACTATTGCACAAGTTCAAAATTCCAAAGGGAGGGCAGAGCTCAGGCACAGCCTGCCCTCAGAAGGGAGATCCTCCACTGACAGCTGACATCCAGGTAAAGCTCAAGGCATGTCTGGATCTCAGTGTGGCCACTGGGTTCACAGGCATGTGGACGCCGTACCTCAGCCCCTTGCCTGACCAAAGTATCCCAGGAACACAGGTACTGTTATGATGTCCTCAAGGGAAAAGGACCTTCTGCTCTCACCCGGAGAATTAGGACAGAGTGAATAAATGCACATGGGAACAAGCTGTCCAGTTCAGGTCGCAAAGCAATACTCAGGAATCAGGAATGCAATTCTCACAGTCCCTTCACCTCAAACATTCTTAGGGTGTCTACAGGTTGGCGAGAGATGTCAGGCTGACCAACCTGGCAAGGGGCACAGAATTGGGAGACAGAAACCTTCCCCTAGGTTGATGTACATACTTCACCCATTCTGAGCAGCAGCTAGGTCAATATTTAAAGACAAGGAAAGTCCTGAGAGACAACAGCCACGTTCCAAAGTTGGAGCTGAAGCCAGATGCACAGCTCCTGGCTTAACCAAAGCCTTTATGAGCAAAGTCGCTCCTGGTCTAACATGGAAAATGTCCCTGCAAAGAGATAAGGGTACTGTACACTTTCCCTGTAAAGGGTCCCTGGACCCCAAGGTGATGGCACAAGGGTTGCCAGTTGGCCTCTAAACCTGAAGGTCACACCTGGATGCCCAAAGTGGACAGGCAGAGGACTTGGGAGGTTCGCTCCTCTCCTGGCCACACCCACCCCCTCCCATCAGTCATTCCCACTGGGACACAGAGCTGCCAGAACATTCAAAACCAACGGCCCACATCTCTATGAAACAGCCAAAAAGAACTAAGCCTCATTCTCTCAAGCAATGAAGTGTGGAGACGCTCTCAGATTGGACCTTGTCCGGCTGATGAGCAGAGTTTGAAATGAATCACCTGCATTCCAGGGAGCCTCTAGCTCAAGTAAGAAGGCAGGAGGGCATGTCTCTTGCCACCAATATCTCTGTACAGCAGGCAGTTAGGGTGCCAGGTCACATGCTCGGGCTGCTCCAAGTTCTACATGTCCTGAGCAATGATGACCCCTTGCTGCTCAGAATGGTGTTACTATTTCTGCATCCTGGTACTGTATCTGAGGATGATTAGCGCCCGCATACAGGAGCCTTTAACAGCCACTGTGACACTGCTACAAATAGCCGTTATCATTTCCAGAGCCACACCCATGGTAAGCACCACTAGAGAGCATGCCCTGCGCCCAAGCAGGCTTCACAGGAGAATGCGGCACCAGAGAATCTCCACGGTCAGTCATTCAGGAATCCTGATCTCCACGTGCTTATCTGTGGTGAGGGCAGGGGTCTCAGGATTCCCAACAGCAGGAAGCATACAAGGTGCTGACCACACAAGAGTCCCTCACGGGAACGGGTTCTGCGGATTTTAGACCCAAGGATCTGACCCAATCTGATCAGCAGCTCTCTGTCCTGGGGGAAGGGTCTGAGCCCCACCTGACACGGCATGTCCTCAGGAGGCAGATGGATTCCTGGGTCTGTTCCCAGAACACCAAAGCCACAATAGTGCCCCTTCCATTTTGGAAAGAACCCATGCTCTCTCCTCTGAACTATGGGCCTGCAGGCACTGCAGCCCAGCTCAGCAACTGGACCTTCCCTTCAATGCCACCTGTGAAGGTCAGAGCAGCCCATCCCCCAGGCAGTTCATGCAGGCAGGTGCTTTGGAGGGAGGAAATCACCCACAGTCTGCTGCTAACGCTGTGCTTGATGGAGGCCGGGAAAGTCCAGCACCCAGTCCAGGCACAACACGTAACGGTGACGGCTTCTCTTTCGAGGAAGTCGGCCTGTGTTTCTGACGTCACCGCTACGGAGCAGTACAGACAAACAAGAGGTTCATCTTGTCACACTGGGGAATAGACACGTGATCACTTGGTTCTCACACTGGATGACACATTGATAGTAACAGGTTCATTCTCATCATAGAATGAGATCCAACAAATTAACCCCCGGATTCAAAAACAAACAAACAAAAAACCACTACCTGCCAGATGTTCAGGGACGCTTGCACAGACCCCTGCGCCTCTGCAGGCAGGTGCCACTGGGACCACAGCTGTTTCAGAAAGTCTGTGCATCGCACCTGGACAGCTCACTGAGGCTGCAGGGCCCCGAACGGCTGCAGGAGCCCTTACCTTTCTGGTGAGCGGCACCTCGATGGGCACAGGAACCACCTCGGCCAGCAGGCAACCGTAGAATGCGACCATGGAGGCGGCGGGGTCGTTGTTGGGGAACACCAGCGCCACCTGCAGTGAGAGGGGGTATGATGAATGGAAGAAGAGCAGCCAAATGGACAGCAGAGCATGATGAGCCAGTTTGTGAAACCAAACACATGAGCCACACCGACTCCCTCCTCACACACTCAGGAGACATGTGATCCCATATATGCACAGCTGGCTTTCACTTGGCTTTAGGACACACAGATGTCCACCATCCTCACAATCATGACTGATGGCACCAAGGCCAGACCCATGGGGGATGCAACTCTGACCCTGTGTCAGTCCAGCCCTCGGTCCCTACCTGGGAACAAGAGCACTGGCAGAACTATGTCTCAGCTCCTGGTCATGACAAAGGAGACGTGTACAGAAGAGTGCAGTGTGTTGTCTGAGGAAGCCCATAACACAGCCCTGGACCACAATACACATTCTATGACCATCAACCATGCCACTTGCTCCACAACAAATGCTCCATAGCCAGTGACCACACCACACCCACGATGACCAGTGACCATATCACAGAATCACTGAACAGCACCCACATCCACCAACCACCATCGACCACATCACAACCTCCACAAACACGGACCCCCGCCACACCCACCAAACTGCTCAGCACGCCACAGCCCACAAGTATCCACCAGCACCGCACAGCTCATGCTGGCTGCGGTGGGGCTGCGTTAAGTGCTGTGATTTTCATAGAAGGTAAGAATTCTGCTCATTGCAACAGGAGGTTATTATCAGTGGAATACTAGCTACATTTGCTTATTTAATAAATACACTCACAGACCAAAGGTTAGCCACATGAGTAAGTTTTTAAAGGCGAGAAGCAATATAAGAGAAATTTTTCTCCTCACACAACTCAATCCAGCTTCTGCCAAAAGTAACTCTATACATTTTACTCTCTCTAAACTGTGTCCCTCCCATTCCTACCAAACTCTTAGCTGAACACAGGTGGTTTCATTTATAATTATTACTGTAAAGAACTCAAGAATCTTCACATTGTAATTTTTAAAAAGCTGCTCTATAACCATTGACCAAATTATAGGTATGAAGATTTATACTACAATTGACATTTAATTAGGGTAAAATACACATGAAGTTTACCTCCTTAACTACTCTCAAGCGCAGGGTTTAGTGTCACGTGTCATAATCTATTACCCCCAACCCTGAAGCATCACGCTGCTGAACTCATGGCTTCCTTTATAAGGCTAACTTCGCTGCACGACTCTACCAAAGTCTGCTAGTATGTTCAACCTTTGATGAACACTTGGCTTGCTTTTGTGAATGATGCTGCTGTGAATGTGGGTGTACAATATCTGTTCAAGTCTCTGCTGTCAATGCTTTTTGAAAGTGAAATGGAATTGTTGGCGCGAATGGTAATTCCATGTTTCATTTCCAGGGAACTACCACACAGAGTCCACCGCAGGCACACAACCTTCACAGTTCTACCAGCAGCACACATGGTTCCAACTTCTTCATATCCTTGCCAGCTCTTAGGATTTTTCGCTTTTTATTTTTATAATTAGGCCATCCTAATAGGTGTGAAGTGGTATCTCTGTGGTTTTTATTTGCATTTATCTGATGACTAGTGGTGCTGAGTCGTTCATGTACTTATTGGCTATTTGTAAATGTTCTTTGGAGAAATGTCTATTCGAGTCCTTTGCCCACTTTTTAAAGTGTGTTTGTTTTTTGGTTTTGGTTTTTTTTTTGATGGTTGTTCTTGAGTGGTACATGCATTTTCTGTTTTCTGGATATCAATCTCTCATTAATATAGTGTACAGGCATTTTCTCCCTAAATGTTGCCTTTCACTCTTGATAGTATCCTTTGGTTCACAAAAGGTTTTAAATTTGACAAAGCTCAATGTATCAATTTTCTTGGCACCTATGTTTTTGGTGTCCTATCCAAGTAACTGCTGCTAGATCTAGATCATAAAGATTTCCTCTTTGTTTTATCTGATAAGTTTTATAGTTTTAGCGCTTGCATTGATCAATTTTGTGTAAATTTTTTGTAGATGATATAAGAGTTCAACATTTTGCATTTTTGTTCGTGGAGATCGGATTTTCTCAGCACCACCATTTTTTGAATGGTCTTTCCTTTCCCCAGTGAGCTCCTGGCCCTGTTGAAAACCGTCTCTGGGCTCCACTATGCTCTACTGGGTGTCTGCCTCTCTCAGTGTCACACTGCTTTGATTACTGTAGCTTTGTGGTAGGTTTTATAATAGGAAATAAGAGATCTACAAGTGATTATATAAAAGTTAGAGGTCAAACTCATTCAGTGAAAATTACAAAGAATCACAGGCCACCATAGCTACAGTCATCCTTTCACACCTTTACAACAACACACTGTACGTAAGTTGCATGTATTCCCACGGGTATTTTTAGAGATGCCACTGGAGTCCTTGGGGCAGGCAGAGTGACCCCATCTTGTGCTCTTGGTCAGGAAGTAGGAAGGGGGGCCCTACATTTGAAGGCAATGGAATTGGGCTCCATACCCAGGCCCCTAACTAAATCAGTGTAAAGCATGTACTTGATACTAACTGCCCATTAAACAGGAAAAACTAATATATGTCCTCTGTAATTATCAGATTACAGTAAGAATAAAATAAAATTTGCTTTTCAATGAAATATAATTGCCTGTATCAAGAAATTTCACGTGTGGAAGGAATCATACCAGCTTTTGCTGCCATGTTGTCATTTTCATAGACTAATGAAAAAATGCTTAAATGTAATTTTCCTGTCAGGAAGATGGCAAGCATTTCAAACAAGGGGATGAGACAGTGTGAGAATCCAGTTGCGGGTCTGATGAAGGGCAGAGTGTATTCCCCGGGCAGTTCATTAATTATGCACCTAATCGATGCATCTGTAATCTCTCACAACTACGCAACCTCAAAGATAAAACAGAAAACCACATTTAGCTTTGAGTTGTGAAGATTAGACTCCATGCCTCATGTAACTGCTCCTGATTTAGACCGTTAGGAACCTTTCTTATTAGAATCAATGCTGGGCAATGCAGAGCTAGAACTGTAATAGACGCCTCCTGCAGGCCCAAGAATGTGAACTGGCACTCACCCGGTCTCCAGGCCGCACCATGGGTTCCTGCTTGGTGCCTAATTTATGCAGAATGTTGTATGCAACCTTCATGCTTCTTGTCCACAGCTTGCCTAAAATACAAATGATAAAGAGAGAGTTACTGGTATATGTGCAATTTGGACAGTATTACGCCCCGTGGGAATAAGACAGGAGATAGAGTTTAGTCAGAATAAGGGGAGAGCGCCCCAAAAGTAAAGCTTCAGGGAAAATGATGAAGGATAGTGAGACCCCCTCTGCAATGTCTTTTGGTTGTTTCTTTGGAGGAAAGGCCTTCATGGCCTCAGATGTTTATAGCCACTGGAACAGGGGAGCGGGTGGGAATGCTCAGCTCTTCAGGAGGTTAACCTCAGCACACCTTTTTTTCATGTTAAGCCTTCAAGTTATTCTGAATCAAGCTAGAGAAAGAAAGAAGGCCCAAAGGAAGGAAGGTTGCAGATGGAGGTGGACAGGCTGTGGTGTTACCTGGGAGAGGTCCCACTCAATGTCAGTTCACAGGTAAGACAGGAGGAGAGCGAAAATCTCCCAACAAATAAGGCCCCAAGAAAGGAAAGAGTTGCATAGTGTGAGATTATCAGATGCCATGGATTCTTTATGTGCTTTTTTATTTGTTGGTAAATGGAGAACATGAATATAAGGTTTCTCTGTAAGTTTGTTCACAACCTTCACTGATCATCTATATTATCGAAGATGCTAAATTTCTCAGCTGAGAATTTTGCTACCTAGGGCTTTGCAGGAAGTAAATTTTATACTTGAAGGAAACTACAATACTTTAAATAGTACCTTCCTTTCATTATAGCAAGTCACTTGATACCACAAATATTCTTACCCAATGATTTTTTTTCTGTCTTCTCAGCAACATTCAATCATTAAATGTTCACCTATTTTAGTGTTTCTGCAAAGAAAACTCATTTCTAGAGTTGTCAGTATGTCAGCCATCCTTTCATTTTCACGTCCTGATAAATGTAATCTTTTGTTTGGAAACACATTGCTTTCTTATATCCCTTTAACAAGCAAAACCCAAGGTTACTCCATAGTATGTGCCTAATATTGGTGATGAAAATACAACAAAATATAGATAACTTTAAAAGAGGGACTGAGATACCTCAGTGTAGACATATTGCTCCAAATTTTCATACAGAGCAGGTCCTCAATTTCATTTTATCCAATTTGACTCATTAGAATGCTGACTAGGAAAAAAAAAATCTAGGCTGATATTGAACACAAGGATGTTCTTCAAGGACCTGCTTGTGTTAGGTTACTCAATTTCCAAGAACAGAGGACAGGTGAGGACTCACTGCAGTGCATTTGGCCTGCAACTTAATCTCACATTCAGCTGAACCTAAGGAAGGGGCAGCAATTTGACTCTCATTCCTCCAGAGAAGCTGCTACAGGGTCAGCCAGGTGTCCTGGTCCTGCTCAGTGGGACTTCAACTCCCCATGAGAGCAACCTGCTCACACACCAACAGGCACTAGTTCCTCGGACACGGGCCTTGGAGAAAGAGCTCTGAGGTCATTCCAAGTACCAGACCATCTCCACCACCATATTTTCTAATATTCTGAATAAAATCTATTTCCAAGAGAATGATTTTTAAAAGTAATGCTAACTTATGCCTCACTGTGGGCAAAATATTCTCTAACCACTCATAACTAGAAAACAAAGTCACCAAAGGAGAAGCTATGGATACATGCTCCCAACTAAGTCGCATTGCTGTCCACAAGATCAGACTATAAACTCGTTTCTGTCTAAGAGATAAGACTGAGAGATCTCAGTCCCATTTTTGCCCACAAGATAAGGCTGAGATCTCAGTCTCATTTCAGCTAATGAGAAAAGGCTGAGATCTCAGCCCTGTCTCTGACCACGAGATGAGATTACGAGATCTCAGGCACCCCAGTCCTGTGCCCCGTGGACTCTGCTACTTAGCAGCAAATCTGGCTCCTTACCATGACTGCTGGAGTAGAAATCGTCTCTCCTAATGCAACTGAAGAGTGTCGCTGACATATAAGCAAAACCTGAAGCTCGAATGAGGTGCCCTAACCTCACGTACTGGACGCAACATGAGCCTTTCCATCCTGAAGTGATCTAGTGCTTCCTGTGCAGAGCAGCACATGCACCGTGCTCAGTCTCCAGCCCTCACCCACGGATCAGAGGAAGGCAGCTCCCAGTTCAATCAGATGTCATCCAGCCTGATGAAGAACTTGTAAAATGTGTTTCTCTTGCTTTTCAAAGAAGAGCTTTGGAACAGGGTGTCTCCCTGAGTGAGGTGTGTCAGAGTGAAGTCTTCTTGAGTCCCACCTTCCTGAGAATGTGTGCTCCACCAGGAGCACATTCCAAGAGAGACACAATACCTATTAAGTGGCACGATCACTGCTTTTCAGCACCCATTTCTAGATTTTTATTCAAAAAATTTAACATAATGACTTTCCATGATCAAACCCAGTAATTTCTCCCAAACATTTCCTTTGAGAGTCTCTTTATTTCTGTGGGGAAACAGGAGCAAGGACGTGTATCAGTCCCTGAAGGTGGCAGTGTGCTCAGGAAGGAGGGGGGGTGACGAAGCCATGTGTCCTTGTGAAGATGCAGGCTGATGGGGCAAGGGTGAGGGCTCCTTACCATAGGTGAGGATGTACAGGGGCTTTCCGTTTGTGTCCATCGTTGTCAAGCATGGAGCCTTTGGTGAGATGGTCCCCCATCGCTGCAGGGCGGCCTCCAAGGACGGCGGCCAGTTGGTCACCACACCCAGCTGCTCCCCACGCATAGCCAACATCTGCGCTCCCTCCGGCTTTGGCTGGTTCGGATCTGGTTGTTGAACTAAATACATTCGAACACAAAAGGTTTTCTAGAAAAATACATACAATTACTTTTTTATTCTTTTTAAAGCAGCTAGGAATCTTGTGCTTCAGGTATAAGTTCATAATCAGAAACGCGCACAGGTGCCCCCTTAGAAACAGCCGTGACCTGCATCCACAGGCGCTTGGGGAGCACTGGATCCCTGTAAGTGCCAACAAGGGCTCACAGGGACCTCACAGACAGGTGCATCTGTAACCTGACAACAGGTAATCCTGAGCCTAGGATGAATGGCAACAGCCACATGTAAAACTTAGCCATCAACATATTCTAGCACTTCTGGATTCCGAAGAGCTCAAATCTGGCTAATTTATATTTTGCTCTTAAATACTGAGATGTGAATTTAATTTTTCTACAACTGCTCAACAAATAATGAGCACAGAGCATATTTTCTTGAGTGAAACAAAAACAATACCTCATAATAAAATACAATCTGTCCAACTCTTCAGATTCAGTAAAGGTTTCTGTTTGACTGGTATTTCCACCTGCTAGCCAGAAACCAGCTCTATCGTACTTGAACAGAGAGCAAGCAAACGGAAGTGTGGGTCTGACATGGACGTGGCACTGACCCTAAGCAGTGCTGGGTAAAAGACATCTGTCAACCAGGGTTAGGACACGGGCCCTCCCAATGAGCTCACAGGGAGCTATGTGTCTGGAAGCTACGGTTTTCTTCAATTTGTCTGCATTTCTATAACCTCACAGGCTCCTGACAAAACAGCCTGGCTCACAGGACAAAATCACATTCTGCCAAGGGTGACACAGTAGTGAGGGTCTCCATCTGATTGCCAGAGTCAGTGAACCTTTAAAGGGCGTGGCAAGCTACAGCCCTCCTTAGATCCCTGTCTTCTGTGAGCACAAAGATGGCTGCTCTTTCAAAGTGAATAGAAACAAGTAACACACGGGATCACAGGACACTGGGAAAAATGAGTGGGAAGGGTCTGTTACCTTCTAACAATTCCTCAAAGTCGTCAACAAAGAACTCCCGCAACGGTGGTCGCTTGGGTCGTTTCAGGGTGTTGACAAGCTGCTGGATTTTCGCTGATACCCGGCTACTCACTGGCACACCTGAAATGCAAGCAGGGCTATCAGCTACGCCACAGACAACAAACAAGCCCATGAAAGCAAGCACGAGCATCAAGCTCCCTGCCCACCTGGGCCATACTGCAGACCCAGGCCCTGAAAAGAGTGACCTGAGAGATCTGGTCAAGAGAAGCCCACAGCCACTGCTCAGAAAGCCAGAGAGAAGGTGGTGCAGCAGAAAGGATTTTCTTTACGATCTCAGGAGTGTCCGCCTTGCAAGCACCCTGTTCTATGGAGAACATCAGGAAGACCTCCTGCCTCCAGCCTCCAGGCTGGGTTCTGCCTCTACTTGCTACACAGGTCTGTCACCCCTCACCAACACTCCCAAGTCTGTTTAACAGGGTCAGAGAGTTGGAGAGGGTCCCTCCAGTTCCCAGCTCTCCTGAACCCCAGTGAGCATTCTGCTAAGGTGGTCAAGCTGGTCAGCTCCCACCCCTCAGGGTCCAGGTGCTGCGCTCAGCAGGCCTGGCCCGGCAGGTAGAGACCCTTCCCCGTGTCTGCCAAGAGAGCATCTAAGCAACGCACTCTAGAGGTCCAGGGTTGCAAGCCACTCTACACTCACTCTTTGGTGTAACATGGGACACTAACGTAGTATTCATGGGTATTGAGAAAAATAAACTCAGTTGATATTTTTTACTTACAACAATGTGATATCATTTTGAAAACTGAATAATTAGATAATATTGTAAAACACAAAATTTTTAAATTTTAAAATAACTATCTCATATAAAAGAGCAAAAGGAATACCAAGATGCCAAGATCCTTTGCAGGGTCAAATGTATCTTCTAGATTAAGTTTCATTCCTGAGAAGCCTGCCCCTAGAATTACTGTTCAGAAAGGGCACACGGTCACAAGTGGAGGTAAGGCACCACAGCCATAAGGGTCATCACTTATGACAACTGAGGCAGAAGCCCCTTCCCCAAAGCATAGCACAAAAACAGACCTCAAGGTCTGACTATAGGAATGACTATAATGGAATTCAAGGAAATTTCCCATCAAATAAAATAAGCTTTAATGGATAGTTCTAAAATGTCCTATGAGCACTTTCAGAATGGAGACATTCAATATTTTACAGCCTGAAAACATAGAAAAATATATAACCCAGAATTCTCACTATCTAAACAGTATATTCTCCACTCACTGTCCCTACTTCATTTGGTTTTTTAGGCCCTGGCTCCCCAGACTTGACAAGACCTCATAGAACCCAGAGTGGAGCTCAGTTCTCAGGGTTGAGCTGCCTAGCTCCTGCAGACCTGAAGAGCTGTTGCAGGGCCCAGCCTGGAGATCAGTGCTTAGGGTCCTGGTACCCCAGATCATGTAGACCTAAGGAGCCCTTGCAGGGCCCAGTCTGGGGTTCCAGGGTATTAAGTCTGGGATGTGGCCCAGGATTTGCAACCAACCACATGTCCGTGTGATTCTGAATGGAGAGGCATCACAGGCTGCTACTCACTGGATGAGACCTTGGCTGGGGGTAGATGGACTTCTAAAGCAACTCTATTAAGCAGTGACAAAGTAGATCATAAGCTAAGGCAAGCACTGAAGCTAGCTAAATCATTCGAGGAAACCAAGCTGCGGGAAGTGGCATGACACAGATTCACCCAAGGAGCTGGAGCTGGTGGATCTGGGCTCTGGCAATGGGAAGAGGCTGCTGCCCAGCACAGGTAGGGTCCAGGCCTCCCTCCTCCCTGCTGCCACAGCTATGGTGGGTGGGGCATGGTGGAAGGGATAACATGCCAACACTATTTTGGCTGTCTTCCCTGAAAGTAACACTGCATTCTGTCAGCAGGTTCTACCTTACTTTCCTGACTCTGGAAGGACCAGGACCGAGGGAAAGTGGAAAGAAGCACCAAGCTTGAGCCCATCCTGTGTCAATCTCATCAGGCTGGGGAGCAGTGATGGCCCACAATCAGAACTTCCTAAGACTGAAGATGTGACAATCAAGGGCCCCTCCCACTGGGTTTTAGAAGAACAGTGGTTTTATTTCCAGCAGGGACAATATCGTTTCCTTTCAAAGTCCAAAGCACCTCACTAGCCTACATGCTGATTATTTTGCTTTACATTTAACTTCAACTTGCCCTTCCAAGTAACCATTCATGATCTTAACACCTGCACACTAATTTCTTAACTGCTCAGCCAATGTTGGCTATTCATTAGCAAACACCTCAGAATCTTATAACAATATTTTTCTCTTAACAAAACTCCTACACCATTGAAGACTTTCTCCTAAATAAAGCCAGCTTGATCAAGGTGGGAACAACCTTATTTCTAGGACCCTCCATCCTCATTTCCTTCAGGGAAAACCTGGGGACCAACTCAGTGAGCTGAGCTGCAGAGAGCACAGGGGCGCTGACAAGGCCAGGGTTCACGCAGGACATA
Organism: Solenodon paradoxus; assembly: GCA_004363575.1. Taxonomy (NCBI): domain Eukaryota; kingdom Metazoa; phylum Chordata; class Mammalia; order Eulipotyphla; family Solenodontidae; genus Solenodon; species Solenodon paradoxus. The sequence goes on along the minus strand of RJWH01000471.1, from coordinate 344,923 downwards.
CCATCTCCAGTCTCCATCAGCTCAGCATTGCCATACTTGGAAGGCACCACCCGCGACGTCGTGGAGCCCTGGGGCCGCTCTACCTGCATTGAGAGCTCTGAGGTGTATGTGGTTACATCAGGAGGGGCAGAGTGGTTTTCTGTGAAGAAGCAAATGAAAGTTTTCTGGTTAGCACAACACTCATTCTAAGAGACCAAGTAAGCAACCGTGTCTGAGGAATGCCCTGTGCTCAGAAGAGGCTCCTGTGAGCCCCGATGGATGACTGGAGGTGACGTGGGTGCACTGAGACAGATGATACAGACAGGAGCTGGACAAGTCACTGCAGCATGGAGCTCAGAGCCTCCAGGCAGCCAGAGGAAAGGGGGGTGCAGGCATCTGTCCAGAACAGGGGAGTTTTCTGTCTGTCACGGTGCACACATTTAAGGGCTCAAACTTTGGAGGTAGATAGTCTGGGGTTTGAATTGCAGCTCTGCAGGTTCCTCGGGGTCTCCTCACCTCCACTACTCATTCAACAAACAGGTTGTGAATGGCTACTGGAGGGTGGTCAGGGCACAACTAAAGGAGCTAATGCGTGTGCACAGGACACTTCTTCCCAGAGGTGAGCGTGCAAGGAAGGTGAGTGACGTCACTGTTTATTTGGCAATGAGTAACATCGAACAATCAGCATCATGTCTGTCCAGAACCCACACACGGGGCGCCCTGGGTACAGTGAGGGGCGCAGAGGCTGTGCCGTGGCTTCACCGGTGCATGAGCACATGGAGAAGCAGTACTGATATATGTTAAACAAGGTGGCAAGGAGAAGTCCAGCGAGTTTCAAAGCCATTATGTGTCTTCCACAGAATGATGGCTAAAAGGCCATTAACTCTGACCAGTAACTACCAGGGAGGACTTGTGTGGATGCAGCCTGGCCCCTGGAGAGGACTTTGAGGGTGAAGTCAGGAGCAGTCTCAGAGACCTTTCCCCTCCAATACTACCAACCACAGCACCAGAGCAGACCTGCGTACCACAGAGGATCACAGGCCACGGTATCTGCAAGGCAAGGGGCCCAGAACATAGCCTCTCAACAAGAGCCGAGTCCCACTCACTTCCTTGGTAGGGCAGAAGTGTGTTTCCCAAACTCACAAGATGAAGCCCGACCCTCAGGACCTTAGAACATGACTCCATTTGGAGATGGGCCCTTGAAAGGGTAATTAGGGTAAATGAGGTTTTGGGTCCTGATATATCTGAGTGGTGTCCTTATGAGAGGAAAGCAGGACACAGACACGCGTAGGGACAACCACATGAGACGTGGAAACAACAGTGCCTGCGTGCAGGGAGACAGCCCTGCAAGCCTGCATCTTGGAAAGTAAGGAAATCGATTCTGTTGCTAAAGTTCTCCAATTCCCTCCTCTACTTATGGCCAGGCCAGCTAATACACGGCCAAAAGGGCCATTTCTTAGATCTTGACCCTGAAGAGGGTGGAGGGGCAGTCAAGCACCTGAGCGCCTACTAAAAAGAATCTCAGCTTTCAAATGATCTATCTCCAGCCAGCATTTCAAACAAAAACACCATAGATGCTACAGTGGGACGATCAAAGTTTCAAATCAGCCACCTAAAGTGAAAGCAGCTAAAAGGAGAGATGACTGCCTTTAGGCTTAGTTGTATTGCCTCGCATTTCAGCCTTGGTGAGAGGGGCCAGCTGTGTGTTGGCAGCAGGAACGCTGCGCGATTCCACTCAGAAGCTGGGAAAAGAATGATTTGGACACATCTGCTGAGTAAAGACTAGCAACAGTTCCAGCTAGTGACTGACAGACCGTCCAGGCTTATCCTACCCCCATCAGAGACCTAGATGCAGACAGCTGGCCACAGTTGCTGGGGGATAGTCACACCATTTTACTGTAACAAAGGCCAGGATGCTAAGTACTTAACCAGGTCACCTATATTTGAAGGAGTGTTCAAAAGAGCCATACATATAACAGCTGCTCAGAATGCTCACTGAAGGGAGCAACGAGTTCAGCTGAAGACACAGGATTGACAGTCACATCTAGTACCAGAGACTCAGACTTGCCAGGGTGTCTGCACCTATGCACTGATGGCCTGCTACTCCTTGGATCAACCTCGCAGGACTTTGAGCCATGAGAAAAGGCAGTGATTCTCCCCCACCCCCTGCATGTCACATGCACCAGGGCCTGCTCCCCGGGGTCAGCTGCCTCAAGGCCACCGTGACTTGCTGTAGCCTCTGCCATGGGCTGTCTCAGTCAGGCACCAAAGGAGGAGTAGGGGGTGACCTAAACCATTAAGGACACACCTGCAGGCTGTTTGGGCCCCATGGGTACTAGGGGTCCCATCTCAATATGAATTCCGTCCTGATGTCCACCTGTTACTCCTGCCAACACCGTCTACCCACAGGGACAGCAGTTCCCAGTCACAACCACTGACAGGTCGCTCCTTGGACCTGCCCTGTGGGCATCCAGCTCAAGTGTTTGTCTGGGAAGGGGATCTTTGCCACCTAAAGAACAAACCCAGCTGGAGAACAGTCAGCAGGCACTGGACCCCAGGCAGACACAGAATTTCTGTGGCCTCGTTAGCCAGACAGCTGGGCTCCATCACACTTTCCATACCTGGATCTTCCACCTACAGAACCAAAGCAGCTGCTTGCCCTCTCCAGCTCCAAGAAAGAATCTGAACTTGTGGGCATGAGGATACTAATGATCGTTACTGCACCAAATGAAAGGCAAACAAATGCTGGAAAAACACAAGGATGAAGGAGAGACTTCTCTCAGGTTCCCAGGCCATGAGTGAGGCTGGAGGGTTGGCCTGTAGTCCATGCATGCAGAGCATGCATGCCTGGCACCCTTGGGTCCAAGAGCCATTACTATGATTCAAAATATTAAATCTAAAGCAAAAAAATCAATCTTGAGCCCAAACCAACGGCATCTCTTAGGAAGAGATAGGCGCACACTAGCGCAGTGACAGAATGGGGGTGGAGCTGGGACATGGTCAGGTGGTCAGTGCCAGAGGATGTGGGAGTAAGGGCGGGTAGGACATGGCAGGTGAAGGGTTTCATAGCAGAAAAAGCAACATGAGTTTCAGGAGAAGGGGGGGCCATCAAAATGTGCAGTGAGTGTGCAGAGAGATGCAGAAAAAGAAAGACACTGGCAACAACCACTGAATATCCGGGCAATTCTGCAGACCTCGGCTTCAGACCAAGAAACAGGATGATGCCAGGGCTGATTTACCAAATAGCCACAGGAAATACAACTGACAGAAGCATCTGCAACTTGTCTGCTGTTGACCAAAGCAAAATCCCTTTTTTCCCTCTTTCTTTTTCAGTAGTCTGGCTTAAAACTCTAAAACATGGGGATGGTAAACTATGGATGACAGTGAGGTCTACCACCTGTTTCATAAAGATGGTTTTAGGCACACAGCCATCTTGGGTATGCGCCATCTGGGGCCTCTTTCATGCTGGACAGCAGGGTGAGTGGCCGAAACAAAACCCAGAGTAGTCACTCTCTGCCCTTTGCAAGGCAGACTGGCTTCAGCACCTCAGGCAGCAGGGGCACAGGCAATAGGACATCACCATCTCAGCTTTAGCCAACATTCTTCAGTCTATGTGTAAGACTGTCAATATATGAAAAGAATCAAGAGAAATATAAATATTCTGATACTTGGTAGGTAACTGTCACCGTGGGGGCTATTCAAGTCCTTTGACTAAACTCTCCAGTAAACCAGAATCTACATGCAACTGATGGATTCTGCAACCAGGTGTGTGAACAGCAGCCTCGTCCTCAGCAGGAGCAGCCACCAAAAAGCGGGCAAGGCTGCTTGCTGACGCCAAAGGCAGCACCAACGTCAACAGATTCAAAATGCTAGAAATGACATGTCTGTGAGCACCTGGCTAAGGAAAGTACACTCCACACATGCAGGTGGGACAGACACCTTCAGCAGCCCAAGCATATTGCTGTAGCTATGAAGCATGAGGCTCACACAGAGGTCTCCTTAATTTCCTGAATATGTAAAATCTGACTCTAAATGTTCAATAACGTTTTCTATTCTTTTGTTCTTCCTAGTCTAGATATGTACTCATAGTTTCTCAATTTCATTTCTAGATAAATAAGCCCTATAATATTTTATCCTCAATGATTTTTACAAATACACTTGGAATTTAGAAGCGCTCTATTAATTCTACTGGTTACTCTAAGTTATGCTCCTCAGCTCTTAATACTGATAAGATATTCCAGAGGCATTAATCCCTCCTTTTCTAATTGTCTTAAGCTGTTCCATGCAGAGGTTCTTCTTTAAATTTAGTTTTATTGAAATTTAACTGACAGTTAACATAATTTAAGGTATAGAACACGTTGATTTGATACATGTATACATCACAACATGATTACTACTTGTATGTAGCTAACACCTCTAGGAGGGCAGGTAATTACTGCTGCTTCTTTGAGAACAGTTAAGATATAGTTTTTGCTGTGGGGGTCCTGGACCCAATTCCAAGATGAGCATGTGGAGGCTCCCCTCACCAACAAGCACTTTTAGATGCTAGCAGGGTATCCAAGAACTGAGCATCCGAGTACCAGGTAAGGGGCCTACACCCAGACCCAACGCAGCCCAAGTAGAACAGATCAGAGGGCTCCATGCCCCGCTTCTCAGCTTCCATTAATTGGCTAGAGAGCTCACAGAACTCAGGAAACACACTTAGCCACTGGATGATTGGCTAGTACAACAGACGTAATAACCCAGGACAGCCAGAAAAGATGCCTGAGCACTGCGCGCACTGCCCTGATGGGAGCCACAAGCAAGTCCAGGAGGAGCAGGGCAGGTGGCAGGTAGGCTCTGTCCTCCAAGGGCTGAAGTAGCTGCTCTACCAAGCACCTGGCCAGGGACCTAGCCAGTAAGCCTAGGGTCCACCGGCCCTCAGTTCCCACACCCACACTGTCTCATCCGTGGCCTTTTGAGTCTCAACAGAAGGTTGGCTGCTGCCATTTCTCACTTTTTACCTTGATTCCTATGCAAGAAGAATAAAGTATTTGAGCTCGCCTTCTTTCATCACGGTTTCATTATTTTGCCACTCCTTTCCTTTTCAAAAATTGTTTTCATATCTATAGAGAATTCCCAGATATTCTAGTAACTTATCTCTGTGACAAATTAGAAATTACCGAAATGTAACACATGCAGAGCTAGATTTAGATTTCACTATAAGACTTGATATACACGAGTAGTCTTCTATAGCCTCCATAGTCGAACCCTCTGCTATAATTTCTTGTGGTATTTTCAGTGTAAACTTACAAAGGAAGAGGCAAATGCAATGATTAATTGATTCAAAATTACATATTCTTTTTGGTGAGATTCTGCTAATTCCTAAGAATGAACTAATGAACTAAATCAGTACACACACTCTGCGAGGTTGGGGAGCAGTAGATAGACATACCGTAGCCATGCTCACACGGAGTAGTTCTATCACCTGAAATATCTACCATTACACAGCTGTTTAATATTTAATTTACTCTGATTTCAAATACAGGTTATCCATGCCCATTAGCCAGTGGACGCTACTCAAAACATTAAACTAAAATTTAATAAAATCACGTCTTTGAGTGTTACTTAAAAAATTTTGAAGAATTTTCTTTCTCCTTTTTACTCAACAATTGAGAGCTACAAAAGTAATCATTCCCTTTTTATCACTAAAAATCTAAAGCAGAGAGAAGCTTCTGAAGATACCAGGAGTTGTTAGTGTGCGCACAGGAGCCCCAATGGGAGGAAGGGGAGGCGGCCGTGGGAGGGTTGGGGAGTGGGCAGATTGAGTAACGTGGTTGGAGCCCCATCATGGCAGGTAGTCCATCTTCTGGGGAGTTTCATTCTGGAAATGGCAAATACGGACTCTCGGGGCAGGGTGAGGGTTGCAGAGGACAGCTACTTCCCTCCCCTCAAACACAGGCTCCACTCATGGATATACAAGCACAGTTCCATGGAGCAAGACATTTATACCCTACAGCCCACTGCTGCCCAAAGCCCTTTTCCTCCAGTTCTTACTTTATCTCATTTTTCACATATTTTCGAGAATCACCTCAAGCTTCCTAACTGCATGCTTCTCCCACAAGAGGACTTCCCTCCAGAGAACCTTCAGAACCACAGGATCACCCAGAGCCCTAACCCACCGCAGAGCATGGCAAATGCCCCTCCAGCCCTGCAATGAGGCCCAAAAGCCCACAGTCCTTCCATTACCTGTTTAAGAGAGCAGGACCTCATCTGGAAGCACATTTCCAGTGGTGAGGAGAAGCTGTGAGTGGCAGTGGCTGCAACATCCCAGGGGACAACGCATTTGACAAGCTACAGCCCATAAGGCCTCAGGAGAGGGTGTGATGGGCTGGTCAGAGAGCAGCACCAGGGTGACAGCACCCACAGGCCCCAGAGGGACTTGGCGGAGAGCAGACTCGGTACAACCAGGTCACTCTCTGCACCACCAGACAACAGGACGCTGGGCGACTCACCTATGTGCGTCTGGGCCATGACGTCAGCCAGCCTGTGGGCGGCGCCACTGCCCCCGCTCTGGGTGGAGGAGGAGGAGGTGGTGGAGGTGGAGCCCTGAATGGCCCGGCTGATCCAGTGCTCCATGTTGATGCTGCCCTGGCTAGAGGTGGGTGTCCCCTGCGAGTCACCCTGCACCGAGCCCTCATCGTCAGAGCCCGAGGAGGTATCTGTGAAGAGAGAGGGGTCAGCGACCAGAGCTGCTGAGGGTCCACCTGCCCCCAACCAAACACGCCACCTCTTACAGCACTCCTGAAAAGTCACGTGAGACACATGGCACAATATTCACCACTCTGCTTCTAAGTGCGCAGTTCAGTGACAATGACACAACTGACACCCTGTCCCATGAGACAGCAAAGTCCTTCTTAAAACTGAAGGTAACACATTCATGTGGCTGGGAGTCTGCGTGCTCAGCTGTGGAGGGTCCTCCACATCGTGTCTGCCGGGCACCTCTAAGAAACTAAGACAAGCACAGTCGGCAAACTGCATAGCTGATAGAAGACATGCTTTCAGATTAGATAAGGAACTCTTAAAATCCAGTGAGAAGACAACTCATTGTAAAAATAAGCAAAAAATGTGAACAATTTTCACCACTGAATTTGCATAAATGGCTAATAAGTTCAGCATCATTAGTCAATGGAGAAATGCAAATTAAAATCATAATGAGATACCATTTCACATTCACTGCTGATGAGAATGTAAAGTGGTGTGGCCATTCTGGAAATAAGCTGGCAGTTCATGACTTCCACTCCTAGAAATTGACCCAAGATAAGTGAAATGATACATACACACAAAGATACATAAATGGTGACAGAAGCATTATTTAGGATAGCCCAACACCTGTAATCAAGCTAAACTTCTGTCAACCAGTGACTCAACAAGTGACAGAATAAACAAAATGGGACACCAACTAACAGAAAACAGTCCAACTAGAAAGGATGTATCACTGAGGCATACAGATGGCACAAGGCACTGCAGCAAAGGTGCGAAAGAACATACATTTAGGATGTCACTTACAGAACGTCCAGAAAATCTAAAGTCAAAAAATGAGAGCAGGGTTCCCTGGGGCTTGAAGTGAGACTGAGGGTCAAACACAATTGGGCACCAGGACACCAAACCGTGGCAACATTGCCACATCTGTGCATTAAATGATAGTGAACTACATACACTTACAGTGGGTTGATTTTATAGGATATAAATTCTACCTCAAGAAAGGTGTTAAAAATAAATGTGTTCTGGCAGTGGCGTGGGTGTTAACTCCACACCTGGGGTGCAGTCCACATACTGCCCAAGGACCTGAGTTCATAAAAAGTGTCCTGTAATAACTGGTGTAACATCCTGTGAATGCAAAGAGTGTCACGGTGATTGATGGAGTTTTAATCTATGTCCTTGTCCATGTTTCTGACAACTTTCTTATTATTTAAGAATGATTTTTGTTTTTTTTAAACTAAAGAAAAGGTGCAAGCAAGAGTGAAAGCAAGGAGGCAGGCAGGCAGGGAGAGGTGGAAGAAGCATTTTATTTTATTTCTATTTAGTTGTTCATACTGGTTGTTTCCCCTCAGATGCAGGACTCAAACCCAGGGGTATATAGCTTGAGTCCTTCAGAGGTGATTGACCCAACCATAACTCCACCAGCATGTGCCAAGAATGGTATTTTTTAAATCTCCAATTATTATTTATTTTTAAATTCATATTCAGTATTCAATATACCAGTTTCTCCCTGTCATTTGAATCAACATGGATGGAACTAGAGGGGATAATACTAAGTGAAAAGAAGTAAAAAGAAGGAAGATAGATACCAGATGACCTCACTCATAGGTGCAATGTGAATAGACAAAACAAAGGAACAAATGAAACAGAACCAACCCTGAAACATTTGCAACAGAACTGAGGTTACCAAAAGGGAATGGGGTGGGTGGGATCAAATGGCGGCAGAGCCCACTGGACAATGGGGAGCAACACTGGGTGATTTGATGGAGGGCATGGTGTGTTGAAATTTAACTAAGAAACTATACACAGGAAATTATTTTAATGTGTAGAATTACTACAATAAAAAATAATATATATATATACACACACACATACATACACACACACACACACGTTTCTGCTTCGTAAGTTTATAATGATGCTTTTAGGCATATAGCTATCCATTGTTACATCTTCCTGATGAATTGCTCCCTTGTCATTATGTGGTGACTCTGTATGTCTTGCCTACTTTAACGTTAATACAGATGTGTTCACTTTATTCTTGTTTGCATTATTTATTTCTCTCATCATCTTTAAGTATTCTTGTTTTTAGACACCATATAGACATGTTTACCTGTTATACAGTCTGACAATCTATCTTAAACTGGTTGTTTGGCCTATTTACATGTATTTTAATCACTGATATGAGTGAATTTAATTCCAACATTTTGCTTTTTTCCCATTCATTTCTCTTAATTTTTACTGCTGCTGGTTTTCCCTTCCTTTTTTTACTAACCAATTTTTAAGAGTTTCATTTTATGTCTTCTATTAAATTCTAACCTATGTCTCTTTTTTTAAAATAAAGGAAAAGGGCAGGCAGGAATGAAGGTGAGTAGGCAGGTAGGCAATGGGGCAGAAGAGAGAAAAGAAGCAGTTTGTTTTATTTAGTCGTACATCTTAGTTGTTCCCCTTGGTCCTGGATCTTGAACCAGGGACTGTGGATGTATGAGGACTGTGCTGAGTGGACTAAATCACTATTGCACCAGGGCGCACCTCCTATGCCATTTTTTTTTTTGGTGACTGCTCTAGAGTTAACAATATACACGCTTATGGATCTATATTGGATCAGTATTTTAGCTGTTTGTTATTCCAATCTGACTCTGTAACCCTTCACTCCTCTACTCCCTGCACACGTCACACCACATCTGCTCCCATTTCACAAGCATAGTAAGCACACAACAGAATTCACTCGCTTGTGTCTTTTGTACAGTTGTTTTAAAGCAAATAAAGGGAAACAGTCTACACTGCTTAGCCAGCTGTATTCACTGCTGCATGGGTCTTCCCTTTTCACAGTCTCAGCATTCACCTGGCTTACTGCCCACCACAACGCCCCTGAGTCTGTCTGCAGTGCGGTTCTGTCAGCAGCATCATCACTCAGTCCAGTTTCTTACTCTTTCCTTCACTTTGTTATGGAAGGTATCCTCACTGGATGCAAGGTAAGGTGTTTTTTCCCTCTTAGGACACTAAAGATATCCTCCCACTGTCACTGGACTTCATTACATCTTCACATAAGTCATTCCTCACTCATAGGATTATACTTTTGCTCCTGGTACTTTTAAAATTTCCCCTTAATCTCTGGATTTCAGCAGTTTGACCGTTCTGTTAAGAACCTAAGGGTGATTCTTTCTATTCTGATCCTACTCGGGGTTTAAACTTCCAGTATCTTGAGAAATGATGTTTTACATCAATTTGAAAAGTTTTTGACCTACATTTCTCCAAATAGTTTTATGGCCTTTTTTCTACTGTTCTGAATTTCCATTTCAAGTGTACTATCACTAAGCCACAGAAGTCTGAAGTTCTGTTCATTTCTCTTTAATCTTTGTCACTCAGTTTCTCTTCAATTTTAGACTCCAACTCCCTTTCTGATCTCATGTTAAACTCATCTAGTGAAAGTTCATTCGAGAACTGTGCTTTTCAATTCAAGAGTTGCCATTAAATTCTTAAAATATTTTCCCTTTCTCTGCTCAAGTGTTTAAACAATATTTTCCTTTACATATTTCCTTTCCTCTTACATATTTTTGATTCCCTGATTAAATACTTATAATATCAGATTTAAAAAATGTTTTCTGCTATATCAAGCATCTAGACGAGTACTTTCCAACAGAAATATAATATTAGATCTTCAAAGCAGCCACAATGAAAATGTCAACAGGTACAATTAACATTAATGATTTATTTTTATTTAACTAAAAAATCCAAAATAGTCTCAAAATATAATACTAAAAAATAACTAAATATTTTCCAGTCATGTCTCATATTAACGTCAAACTCGGGTGTCTAGTTCAGAGAGATCAAATACACTCCATGCCAGGTCCGCGTACGCTCAACCACACGGGGCTCCCAGTGCCTGGGAGGTCACCTGTGCGCATTTCTATCCACCGCATTTTTCTGTGGCCACGAAAAACATCTGCTGTTGCTCTGTATGTCTGGTGACAGTAAGTGAATGTTAGATATTGTGGATGAGGAGAGATGGACGTGACCTCTATCCTGACCTTCTGCAGATGATAGCCATTAAAAAAATAACAAAAAAACTAAGCATATTAATTACGTTAATTTAAAATTTGTTCCAAGTTATATTTTTTGGCTCAATATAAAAAAACAAAAAGACGTATTAGCAAAAAACAAACAGTCTCACTAAGGCATATTCTTGAGATGAAGAGTATTTGTTCTACTATCTACAAACAAGAAAACTACCCATGACGGTGTACACTACTGGAGCTTTGTCTCAAGCGCAGGACTTGCACCTTAAAAGTTGCACAGCTGAACACTTGAGCTGTTTGCAGTAACACTGCTTTGGCCATGCCTCAGGGTGTGACTGCCACGACCCTACGGCCTGCAAACACTCCAGAGAGTGCTGTGCATGTTTGAGCACTTTCGCTGCACATTTTAAGTTTCTCTTGTGAGCAAAAATGATGACATTTAAACTGTTGGAAGCAACCCGCGAGGTAACTTGGGTCTAAGAGAAAACAAGAGGCAACAGTGCGGTGAATAACCAGTGCAGAAAAATGTCAAGCAAGTAGGGCTCCAGCTTTGAATGTCTAACAGAAACTGGTAACTCAATCTGGCACTGGGCTTGGGTTCAGAAGAGTCTGAGACACGGACTGTTACTACTTGGGCAGGGGGAGGTAGAGTATTTAGATAGCGATATGATATTAAAGATTAAATAAAAGCAGTATCATATAGCAGAAACATGAAGAGATATTACCTTCAACATTTAGACCAGGGGTTGCTGGCTGGAAACTAACCATCTCACTGAGATTAAACATGCACTTTATAAGAAAAGCTCAGTGATCCTGAATTCAGGTAATTACCTAAACTTGCCAATTCTTTTGACTTGTTGATACATTATAACATATCTTGAAGACCCTGAATATACGCATGCCAGTCTGAGCAGAAAAAGTCCAACTCTGGTTACAACTATGAGTACAAACTATTTTGCTATGTGTAGAATTCAATGAAACAATTTTATAAAACCATAAGAGTTTAGATGACAACTGTGAAATACACATTACACAAATGTATTTGTAAGAGCATTAACCTTCCTTCTAAGTTTAGTCTGGAGCACCAACTGTTTCTGGATTATGGCCCACAAAGCCTGCAGCTCAGAACAATGCCTGCAGGCCAATCCCCTCACTCCCAGGTGCCCGCCACCTCATGCAGACAAGGCTCACCTGGAGGTGTGTAGGCCTCCATGGACGTCTGCACGACCAGGGACCTGCGTTTGGAAGGCATAGGCACGGCCATCTTCCTCTCCTTGTGTTTGGCAAGTGCTGCCTGAACTGCCTCCGTGTGAACATCTGGAAAGAGAGGGGCAAGTCAGGGCACCACAGCAGCTGCCCAAGGCCAGTACGCCCTTCTCTCTGAACCCACAGGAAGGCATCTCCAGTGGGTGGACAGGAGTGGAAGAAAATTTTAAACCTGCTAGTTTAAAAGCTCCAGTAAATAGACATTCAAATTCATTTGCAGATTTTTTATTAATCATTGTTTTACCCTAGAATCTGTATAAGCAAGCACTGTCAGTTACCATATGATTTTTCTTTCCTCAGATGACAGGACCTCATTCTGGTCTCATGATTCTCTGAACGCCCTGTGAGGGTGGCAGACGCATCGGACAGGCTGCCAGGAGAGAGCCACTACTAGAATCACCTACTCAGTGAGCTCATGACTGGTGCTGGGCACCTAGAGTTCTTTACTTTAGATCAAAGAGGTGGGAAGGAAGGTGGAACCAGGGGTGAGTGACCATCCACGTCGCTGGAGGCCTGGATGCACTCAGTGAGATCCCAGCATTAAGGATAGTCCACTGTCATCAGACAGACTCTCCAGGTCAGTGGAGGCAATACTGTAGAGCAAGGACAACTCAGGAGAGGGGTCAAGTGAAGAGGCGCCATGCCTGACACAGGCATGGGGATTCTGACATGAGCTGACCCCATAGGTCCCCTGCTGTACAGACACGGCTCAGCCCAGGAGTCAGTGATGGTGTGAAGCCATGTTCACACCCCGTTTAAGACAAATATACAGTCTGAGGCTCCTAAGTTATGAGCCGAGGGAGTGGGGCACCACTAGGGCCCAGGTGTGAGCACCCCAGACACACACCTTCCCCCAACAGCGATCAGGACACCATGTGACTTCACACATGCAGGTCCTCGAAAAACTTTCCCCAAAACTCCTCTGCTAATGATCAGAGCAGCACCAGCACCACAACTCATGGGCAGTGGCAACCAGTGGCTTGTGTGAATACCAGTCCATGGGAACCACCCACCAGGGCCAACCTCACATAGTAAGTAAGGCAGAGCAGAGGGACTGAGAGAGCCCATGATGACCCAGGAAGCAGACCTGCTCCCACATGCACTGACAGGGCTCTGCCAACCCCTCTAGGGCATGGCAGACACACTCTTACCCCACTGTCTTATTCCATGCCACCTCTGTGTGCCTCCTCCTCTCAACTTAAAGACAAAACCTGGTTTCTGGTCATTCTTCTTAAACTTCCAGATTAAAACACTGATGACTTGGATTCATGACTGGTCAGTAAGATGAGTATGTTAATTCTTCACACAACAGTCAAGTTCAGTTTCATGAACTTTCTAAATTTGATTTCTAATTTATACAGTTATAGAAGAGTGTACATTTATAGGAAATTTCTAAAAACAGCACAGAGAGCGGCATGTAACTTTTATCCAAACTCTCCCATTGCCCAAGTTTTACCCCAATGCATTTTCTCTCACTTTTTTATTAATCACTTGAAAATTGCAGATACCACACACCTCTTGAAGTATTTCAATCTCTGAATTTGCTAGGAACAAAGACTTCATTTTACTGAAATTCTCAAAAATCAAGAAACACAACAATGATCTATTACTATGATCTAATCCAAGGTCCAGGTGTTGCCACCATCCCAGGGGGCCCTCTGTCATCAGGTCTTCTGTGCACAATCAGCCAGCACACAGTGCCTGCTGTCACACCTGGGCCCTCCTTGACTGAAAGCCTTTCTTGGCTTCTGTTTTTCAAAATTGACCATTTAAAAGAAACAGATGAGGTATTTTGTAGATAGTCTTCAACTTGGAATCTTTGATGTTTCTTGAAGATAGATTCAGGTCAGCCTTCAGCAGGGGCACCAGAGATTGATTAGCCTCTGCTGGTGCTCCGTCCCCAGCACACACATGAAACCCTTAGCTGTTCACTCTAGTTTCAGAGGGAATTCACCTTTCCCTCTGATTAGATCTGCTGCATTATTTACAACGGAGTAATGGAGTGATCAGGTACGTTTACTCATTCACCGAGTAGCATCGTGCACACCTGGAGTTCACTTCTTCACAAGTCTTAGTGACACCTTTATTTTGGCTAAGTGACACAAATGTGACAGAAAGCCCTGTAGGCAGACCCAAGGTCCTTCTGGCAGGCTTCCCTGAACAAAGTATGTCCTCTGTCACACCAACATCCCAACATACTGTACTTTGCCTGCATCCAGCGAGAATGGCTATGTAGACCATGGCCTGTCCACAGCGAAGTGAGTCAGTGCTCTGGACTTCAGGAAAGAGAGGTCCTGTACAGTCAGACACACGTCTAAACCACGTACTCTGCACACTTCATCCACACTACACTACACCTACCCACTGAGATCAGTACACACAGGTCTGCACTGCATACTCTAGACACTTCACACCAACATCTACCCCGAGACTGGTACACGCAGACACAGACATTATGCTGCATACTTTACATGTACCTTATCCACCCGGCATCGATCCACTGAGATCTATATACTCTGTCTATAACACAAAATCCACATCGACATCTAACCCGAGACTGATACATGCAGACACAATTCTACACTCCATACTCTACACATACTTCGTCTGCCCTACATCTACCTAGTGAGAATCTGTACACGCAGACACACACACAACTATACCACATTCTACATGTACTTTATTCACATCATCTACCCACCGAGATTGTGTACTGAGACACACGCACACCCACACAACATGCTCTATCACCCTCACCCGCATCTCTCCACCTGAGTCAGTACACTCAGATACAAGCACAAGCATGCACGAATGGACTTCTAACCACACACACAGACCACTACCTGCTCTAGAACTCTACATTTCATCCCAGGGAAAGTGTTCTCACATTCTCTAGTATTTCTGCCTATCGCTCAAAAGAGGATCCGAAAGTGGGCACAGAACTCCACATTCATGAAGATGTGGAAACTGGTCATTTGCCTTCTTGTAAACTGAAGATGATTTTTCCAGGATTTAAGATAGCATGAATGTGCTAACAAGCAGAGTGGAGAGAGTCGTGGCACCCGAAGGGGCAAGCACAGGGCTCTCCGCATGACTCCCTGCAGCTGCCCAGGGTGGGGTGTCTGGAGAAGTGGATCCCGACAGTGATTGGGATCTCCCCAAACATTGTGCAGCTGCAGAGGAGAAATAGGTGCAGCTATGTCATCTTCTCAGACAGCACAAGGTGACATGAGGCCAAAAGCACACGGGTCCTGTCACCTTGGAGATGCTGAGCAGAACTGAGCACATCTTTGTCTCCTCTCTGCTACAGCGGCTATGGTGATTGACTTTCAGTCTTCCCTAACACTGCTCCCTAAACCAAGAGGAAGATGTGTGCAAAGACTGCCCTCTGAGGCTGCAGGGAACACGGCCTGGCACGGCCGCACCTGTACTGAGAAGCCCTCAGTCATCAGTTCTTTTCACTCCGGAGGTTCCTGTGTCAAGTCTCAATAAGTCCTCGAACACAGGTAAGTTTTAAACACATTGAACAGAAAACTCCATTTCCTTCGATCTCTCTAATGAAATGCATTTCCATTCACTCAGAGAAACCAGGATCCTGCACACAGTGAGCAATGGAAAAAAAGTATAACCAGAAACCTTGATGCTTGGAGAGAGGGTCTGTGCACGCCTGCAGGTGGAAAGCTAATGCTACCACCTCTCTGTCCTGAGGTCGCGGAGCTCCAGTCTCAAGCTGTTCATATACACGTGGGTGATGAAGAGACAGCAAATCAGCAGAATAGTACTTTGTCCAAGGAAGTAGTTACGGTCACGGTCCACAGCTATACTGCACAGGTTCAAATCTCGGTTCCCCATCTGACCTTGGACCACTGCTGACCCGTTCTTGCCTCCTGTACTTCAGTTTGCTCCATGTGAAACATGAATAACCCATAGAACAAAGGGCGTAATCACCCCGGGACCTTCCTGACTGACTTCATTACATACATGGACCTTGTTCTGTAAACCCTGTCACCAGGCCAACTCCCACCTCACATGGTAGCCCACTTCCTCAGTTGCTGCTTTCTGTCACTAGCAGCCGTGCAGGTACCCCTGCTTGGCACCAGACTGTCAGAATGGTCTCCAGGAAGAATGAAAGGTGCCTGCTCAACACCATGAGAAACTGAGGCCTCCATGCCAGCACCCTGGCCTGAGCAAAGTTTCCTCCGAAATTCACTACCTTTAAGCAGTGCTTATCCTTCACAAACGGCACGGAGTCACGTTGCCTAACGGCTGCACACTGAGCACTCGGGAAACACAAAAGAACGTTAACATGGAAACCTCAACCCTCACGGTCCTGAAGCAAGTGCTCCTGAGTGGTGAAGGAGTCTCATTTGCCCCCGGACGCTACTGCCGCACCTACAGGATTAGAACCAACACCAGGCTTCCTGAGCTCCGGAGCCAGGGCAGGCAGTGTGCTGCTTTCTGGCAGCGACTGAATTTCCTAGTCTCTTGCTCCTGGAATTGACAGTGAGCAGTCTTACAGCTGCTTCTTTAAATGAACAGGAAGTTCTACGACTTCAGTTGTCGCTCAGACACTCTTCACTGATCCTTGGTGTTCACCTGCCTCTCCAACATCTGCTCATCATGTGGTGGCCTCTTCAGATACGCGTCATTCATGCAGTGATAAGCGTTTACAGTTCCTCCACGTCTTTCATGGCCTAAGGGTTCATTTCTTTACAGCACAGAGTAAGTTTTGTTAGAATATAGGAGAGCTGACATGTCCTAGGATGACATCTGTCCACTTCCCCGTGTATTTAGTGATTTAGTCTTAATATCTTTCATATAAAATCATAGCTTTCATCATCAGTCTTACAGATCTTCTGTTTGAATTGCACCTGGTTCCCCAGTTTCTGTGGCTATTATAAAGCTTTCCTTTACATGTCGCTTAACATCTGTTGCTAGCATAGAGAAGAACTATGATCACTTTTTTGTCCATTAAGATTGTATTGTCAAATAATTTTTATCATAATTATGCTAAACTTTCATTATTTCTAGTTGTTAATCTGTGGATTACTTGTGATTTTCCAGCAGGTAATGTGGCCTTCCTTCCGCATACTGTTCTAATACTTAGTGATATGAGCTTCTGTCCTAGAATGAAGTGGGAAGGTTAACTTTTTTCTCTTTCCATTTTTTGAAATTGTACAGAATGAGACTGATTTATTTCTTCAAAGTTGAATATAATTTAAATATAAAACCATCTGAACTTGATATATTGTTTGTGAGAAAGCTTTTAGCTACCATTTCCATTTATGTAATGGCTACAGAACTACTCAAGGTTTCCATTTCTTCTTAGGTTTTAAATTAGGAATTTGTGTACTTAAGTTCTGAAATTTGTTGTCATATGGTTATTCATAGTATTTGCTCATCTGTTTTTCCTCCGGTGCATCTGCAGTGGTTCCCATTTTTAATTCTATCCGTTTTGTCCTTCTCACTGGAAGCCTTCAATGTTATCAGTGATGTAAAAGTCATCTGTCCACTGCCCAGTCCCCTGTGCTCACCACTCACCCCTCCTCCCTCCTTAAACCCGATGATCATTATCTGCACCTCCATGCTTGTCTTTCCGGAATGTTAGCGTGGAACACGGTATGCAGCCTCATCCTGCAGCCCGCCTTTCTGATCCACCTTCTGTCCACTGAGGAGCCTGGTGTTTATCACCAAGTCCCTGTAACAGATGTAGGCAAACGGGCCCGGACGGGTGCTCATTACCAACTCCTTATAACACATGCGGGCACACAGGTGCAGATAGATACTTATCACCAAGTCCCTATACCGGATGTTGGCACACAAGTATAGAGGCACTAAGCGCTGGAACATGGCACTGAGGAACCGTGTGACCACCTAGGCTGCTTCTTCTGAAGCATGGACCGCAAAAACCGCTTCACTGTTTACATGAAACTGAAGTCAGAAAATGACATGAAGGCACCTTTCAAAATATAAACTGATTTACAGATGTCCACTTGTGCCCTGAAGTCCACATGTGCCTGAGCAGGGGTCCCAGACATAGCACGTACTTATAATTTTCTGGGAAAAATTAGTCAGGAAAGCAGGAAAAGGAAATTTTAATCTTGATATTAGAAAGAAATAGCTCAAAAAGTAATTAAAGGTCAATTGCAGAGTACAATTTTCAATGCTAAATTCATGAAAGAAATTTAAGCCAGCTGAGACCAGCGAGGACCACAATTCAGTGTGACTGCCTGTGGACAGCACCTCAGAACGAGGGAGACACATGTGGAACAAGCACGCACTTAAGAGTTGTTTCATCATTGAAAACGGTACTTGAAAAACATCAATCTCTGAGGCTTAAAAGAAGAAAAAAATCATACCAGCAAAGATAAGTAAAATCAAACTAGTCAACGGTGACACCTGAAAAGAGAGCAAACTTTAGCTCATGAGAAACTTCAGTTTTTAAGTTGGGAAATTCTCAGTAGTGGACAAGACAGTCTTCACATTATGAACAGGCGCTGCTGCTGCACCCATGCTGCCCTGGAGGGCGCAGCCGTCTGCAGTCGTGACCCTCGATGCTCAGCTCCCATGCACCCTGCCAACCATCCAGGTGAGTATCGCTGACCTCACAGCCGCTCGTGGTGCCTTACCCGACCGATAGCGCTCATCTCGTGACCCTGAGGATCTCCGGCGGTGATAGCGAGAGGAGGAGGGAGTGACTGGCGCCCGGCGCTCTGGAGGCAAAGCCTGATCCACCCCTGAAAGGGAGAGCAGAGGTGGTGAGGGGAGAGCAGAGGTGGTAAGAAGAGCCCAGCACTAGGTGGACGGTGTCTCAACGCCTGCGTGCCCACCGAACAGCGGCCAACAGCAAGGGACATGCATCCAGGCAGCGAAGACACAGGCCTGACTCAGCCACCAGAGAGCCACCCGTTCCTTCAAGGCACAGCACCCTTCTGTCCTGGGAAGAAAACCATGAATCTTCAGGGTTCCAATAAGAAAGACAGAGCAAGATACAATCCACTTAAACCTTCTCTGTAGAATGACTTTGAGAAAGAAAGGGTTCTATGATCCTTAAGAGAATTGAAAACCATACTTACTAAAAACAAATTTTAGGTATGCAATGGTGGCCTAGTGGATAAGTCCACCAACTCTGGCTAGTGAAGTCCATACATGACCCAAGGACCCAGGGTCACAACCCAAGCCAGGGGGAACTAAAATGTACAACTAAATAAAATACTTTGTCTTCCTGTCTCTCTGCCTGCTTCTGCTTGTCTTCATTGCTGCCTGTACCATTCTCCTCAAAAAGAACAAAATTCATACGTTCTGTTCATTCAAAATGTTAACTACAAAATCTTACCCCGTGTGTAATAAATAATTGAATAAATTTACTTCCATATGACTTATCCACAATGTCCACAGGGTCAGACAGAAAAGAGTCACTGGACAGAGCTAACCCCAAGCAGCCACTCCCAAAGCACCTGCACTCCAGAACAGTCAACAGACGGCGCTCTCTGGGAAAGGCTTCGTCCTCAGATCAGAAACAAGACATCTGTGAGGAACACGAATCGTAACTATTCTTCCAAAAGATCCAATCCAGACGCGACAGCCTTCACAAAGGTCAGCCCTGGACCCCGTGACAGCTGACCAGGCATCCCTGGAGTTCAACACCCTCTTTCTAGCGATGCCTTTCGGCTTTGATGTCAGGTGGGGGCCACACTGGTCGGCAACACTCGAGTCCCGGAAAAGGCCCTCACTGCAGGGCAGTCCTGTATGATCCTCATCTAGAAGCAGATTAAGGTCAGTGTGCACAGTACTGATGGCCAATCAGTTACAGCGACTGAACCTCTTCCAGGTAGTCTCCAAAGGATCTTTCTAAAAATTACTTTGTATTTTTATCAAACAGAGGCACAGAACTGATAAAATCAAAAAGGACTGTTTTAAGTCTTACAGTGAAAAATGCTATTTCCGGGCACTCACATTCATATTTATAGTACGAACTCACACCAAAATTCTAAGAGTCCAGGGTAGACAGAGGAGATTCCCACTCACCACGCAGTCATCACAACGTGGTTACGAGAACTCAGGTCAGTAGGATGCTCTGAAGGCCCTTCTGTCTCACATTTTGTGATCTGTGAATTAGTACATGTATCTTTTCATTCCATCATCGTGGTTTTCAATACATGCATTGCTAATCCTTTCAAACCACCACAGAGAACACTTCCTTCCAGTACTTCTCTCTGCAAGGTCAGGCACTGACTGCTCACTGCTTTCCCTCAGCCTCTCCACCCCCATGCCCCAAAGCTGACTGCCCACATTCTAGGTGGGAATGCTCACTCATACCTTTTCTGCCCTCTGCTGTTGAGAAATCAGATGTCCTTCTGATGTTTATCTTCACATGAAGTGTGTTTCATTTTTCTTTCTCCTCTCTCAACGTCTACAATCTTTTCTTTTTCTCTGAAGAAGCCATAGCAGGAAATAACCACATCCCCACGCCCAGGCCTGTGATGGAATAGTTCATTTGCCCAAAGGGACCTGCAGTCCTTAGCGAGGCTCAACACAGCCCAGCATTAGGGGCACGGTCTGAATGGGCACACACAGAATCGAGTGACTGCCCACACAGACCCCATGTGCCTGTCCCTGGTGAATGTGTGAGCAACTCTGTTTGATCAACTAGGCTGAGACAGTTTTAGAAATACATTTCAACAGGTTGCTAGGAATGGGGTGCTGAGAGAAACCAAAATATTAGTGTGCATATTTAATTCATGCTCTCTGACCTCAATGTGTATGAAATTTAAAATGGCTCCAGGTTATGTTTGGATAAGGAAAAGCACCAGTCAGATCTGCAACTCTAAATCAGAATTCCATCAGCGGCCCGAGGCCGGTGCTAGTGATGTGGCCGTGAGCAGGGCCCAGTGCTGACACAGTAACTCAACACGCACAGAGCTCAGCTTCAAGTATTCTCCAAGCCTCACGTTCACAGTCAGGTTCTGTTTGGGAAGCTGGTCTCAGGAAAGCCTAAGAGAACTGCAGCTGGTTACCTGTGTTGAGCAGAAGGGGTGTCCAAGGGCGGGTGGCATCTAAACTTGGAAGCAGAAGTGTGCCAGGGACACGTGAGTTCCCTCGTTCACTGGCTATAGCCCAGGGGCAGGGGCAAAGGGGAATATCGTGCACAGGCAAAAGGAAGCACCAGCCACAATGGAACCTATCCACTTCTGTGTCGTGACAGACAGGCTAGTGACAAGCTACACTGGGAGTGGCAGATGCTTTTGTTTTGTTACCCGACACCCAGGGGGCCTTGTCAATGGGTCAGCTCTGGTTCCGTGCCACCTCACATTCGATGAAATATTCCCCCAGCTGCCACTCAACAGCAAACAGACACAAGATGCTTCATATCGCCATCCTGAGAGAAACCATTGACACAAGGGGTGCTCCTGCCCTGGAGACTGGGCATCTGTCTTCCTAGTTGGTGCCCCCAGGGTGGCCCAGTCAACATTCTCAAGCAGGGAGTGATGCCCCTGTGGTTTCTCCTTTGGAGGTGCGCTAGGAAAGGGGAGGAAGGAAAGTAAAGACAACACTCCTCCAGGGTCCACAGGTCCTCAAACACCAAACATCCACCAGCGAAGCCACCCACCAGCGCTGGCCCTCCACACCTCCCTGCTCCAAGAGGCTCTGGCTCACTTCTCTGTTTTCTGTCACCCTGAGAACAAAACCCAGATCCTTCCACATCACACCTCATTTCCACACCACCAATCCATGAGGCTCCAAACAGAAATATTCTCAACTCCTAAGAGCCTGCCCTGCCTAAACACTCCGTCCTCCAAATGCTCTTTCCTCTCCAGAGGTAAAAAACCTTCAAATCCAAAGAGAGAGAAGGCAGAAAATAAATTTCATTAGAACTTCAATTACTTCCAACACATTATCAAAAAAGCATTCCCCCAAAGAAAATCCTTTACAATATGCAAATCAACAAAGAAATTTCACCAATGTCACAGTAAGTCAGAAAAATCATGGAAACTAGAAGCAACAACCGTCCCTACAATAACCTAAGACTATCAGGTGGGGCACAGTGGGATGCAACCCAGCAGGGGCTACAGTAACACAACATTTGGTTGTTCGTCAAATTAAACATCCTAGAAAAGTCAGAATTTCTAAATTCAACTAGCAAGAGAAATACACTGAAATTCTTAATTTTCAACATTTTTAACTTTTTCAACATCAGGAAGGATGCATGGATAATAACTCATATTTTAAAAGTGTATGGGATTTTAAAAAAGATCATGGTCCAAACTCTGGTCTGATTCCTACAAATGGTGTAATTCAAGGCAGTTTCTTACCACAGGTCAGGGACCAGTCCGTGGGGCTTTGACATGGATGTGGTGACGGTCACCACCGCCCAGACCTGAGCCAGCAGCCAGGGCTCACGCTTGTGAGCCTGCGCTCCAGGGACGTGTGGAAACTGCTGGGGATTCTCCATGATTCCACCCTGTACAGAACAGCCTAAACTCTTCCTTCTCTTGTGGTCCCTGTCACACCTCAGAGCAGCACCGACACTAAATCAGTGGCGACAAGGACTCAACCTGAGAGCAAGCAGACATGAACAGATGGACACAAAGAGCAACACATTCCTTCCTATATACCTAACGTCTATCACAGAAACACAAACTTAATTCTAAATCATGTCCTTATTACTCACAACTCATCTGTGCTACTGTAAATCTCTGTCTTAAATAGTGTCCATTTGCTAACACTTTCCTAGCAGGGCTGTGGATTCACTCAGGGACTCAGGACTTGCAGCCAGGGACACACAGGAACTCGTCCACTCCCCATCTCGAAAACGTCTCTGCTCACAGGGTCAGCTCAGAAAGCAGCAATGTACACAGTCAGGGTGGGGCTTCAAAATCTTCATTTTCCTTACACACAGGGGCACAAAAGCCCTTATGAGCCAGTTCCCAGTGGACCCCTACAGAACGGCGGACTGGAGGGCCGCGGACTGGAGGGCCGCGGACTGGAGGGCGGGACACTCGTGGACAGCAGCAGCCCGGACGTCACACACGGCGATGCTGCCAGGGTGCAGGGCTCTCCGCGGGGCTACAGTAGTGCCCTTTTTGAAACTGGGTTCTAATGTGGCCTTTTGGACTACATCCTTCATTAAACACATAATTTTCCTTTTCCTTTCAGCTTCCAGCAGCCTTTTCTCATCTGATCTAGGACACACCCCGGCACTCATCGTAGACGTGTCTTCCAGGGCAACCAAGTCACAGTGCTTGTCAGGGACCACTGCTCACCCTTCATGGCTCCAGGACCCTGGGGAGGAGTGACAGTCAGAGGCTATGAGTGCTTGCCCCAAACATCTGAGAAACAGTGACATCTGAGAATTCTGAATATTTTTCTCTGATAAAATCACAACAAAAGAAGTAAATCCATCAAAACATAAACCCCTTATAGGAACATAGATAGTCAGGTGTGACTGAAAAAGGAAGCGATATTTTATGTAAAGATAGCATACTGAAAATCACTTCTAAGTCCATACCAGTCCAGAAGGGCTCTCTGCTTTGGAAATGCTGCCCTCCTTACTGAGTCCCAGAGAAAGGTATAAAATCCATGACTGTACACAGGGTCAACTTCTCAGAAACAGATACGTAACAAATCTGTGAAGCTGGCTGAGGATTCAGAGGTGGGCCAAGGAGCAGGTCAACAGAGCTGCATCTGAGCATTTCAAATGGCCCATCAGGCTTGCGATGGTGAAGGGGACCTCACAGGGAAATCCACCCTATGGGTCTCGCCACACTCTAGAAGGCAAGCATCCTGCCCCAGGGCCTGGGCCACAGAGAACATTAAATCCATCATTTTCCTATGTGTGCATGGCTCTCAAACAATGCATTTCATTTGAGGCAGAATCTTGAAGATAAACCTAAAACTTGTTTATTTCTTAGAAAGTGTGCTGAACTCACCCTTTGTTTCATGGGCTTCATATACTCAAAATAGTGTCCACTAAAGAAATTCCGACCTCTGAACAAGGTCATGCCTCTAATTGCACATGCTACAGTTAACTGGTTCACTTTTCTGTTTAGAATCCCTAACTTTGCCCTCTGCAGTAAGAACAGAGGGCATTGTCCCTAACAGAGCTGACCCCGCTCCCCAGGAGTTCTTTCTTTTCTGGTCATTGGCTGTATGGCAGACCTTAGAAAAGGACTTGCACTTTTAAGAGTCTATGATTAGTAAAGCATTTCTTTAACAACTGGTTTGTAAGTGGTGCTCCAACAGCAAAAAAGAGGGCTATAAAAACAGAACATTGTACTTTAATAGAAAACGCTGAGGCTGGACCCCGCCCTGTGGATAGACCCGGCTTGGGTCCCTGCGTGGACCTCTGGAGTGCGCTCACCGAAACGAAAGTAAAACAGAGGCCTGCTTCCCACGGTGCTGGCCGCCCGCTCCCGCTCACGGACGGCGGCGTCTCGGATGTCACACACGGCGATGCTGCCGGGGTGCAGGGCTCTCCGCGGGGCTCCTTCACCGTGCTGGAGTCTACACCGGACCATGGCAGCTCCGTTCGCTGCTGTAACAAGTTGAAAAAAAACTAATTAATTCAAACTTTAGTTTTTTTTAAATTTGTTACAGCGCTGAGCAGAGCTGCCGACCCCATGCAGAACAGCACAAAACACCCACGGATGCCCACGGATGCCCGCGCAGCCTCAGCACCAGCCACGGCTCACCCACTCCAGGGCCACCGGGGGCTTCTGTTTCACTTTTGTCTGGTGAGGCGCAGCACGTGGAGGGGCTGCCTACAGCGGAGGCTGGCGAGGCGGGCACCAGGGTTCTAAGGGGCAGCAACTAATCATCCTCCCCATCCCACACATGGTGCCAGCGATCCCAAACACAATTCATGTTTAATTCACTCGATGAAATTGTTTCTGCTCTTATAAGCCAGACAACAGAAAACTCACCACAGCACTTCCCTTTTTGTGTTCAAGAAAAACACACAGAATCAAATAACACTACAAAACAACCCAAAACTCAATGCACAGTCAAGTTTGGCAGAAATCTCTGGGAAGCTGCACTGTGCTAACCCACCGGGGCAGCTCTCCAGGCAGGGCTCTGAAACTGCACTCCAATAGCGATGAAGTGGAGTACAGTCTCACCTTTAAATGCAGGTTGCCATCCTCTCTCCAGAGGACAGAAGTACATGTCTCAGCTGTGTCATTCCTACCACCTAGCCAACTTTCAAAGTCACCCACAAACAGAACTCCACTCACATCAGAACCAAGCTGAGAACTCCAGCAGAAAGTCACTTCTTTCTAAAAGCAGATGCCCCAACACTGACTCCCAACGTCCTGAGAGGCCTGCCTAGGAGCCCCACATATGACCACGCCAGGGAGCAGGCTGCACAGTCCATCGAAGTCACAGTCCAGCCTTATGGCTCCTTGCCCAGGACAGGCTCTGTATGTGCTGTGTCTGCCCACTTTGGATTAATTTCAGCCATAATCAACAGAACACAGTATAATTCAGTAAACCAAAAGTTGTGTTTAAATCTTAAGTGCTATCACTTTTTTATGATTATAGTATTTTAAAATAATCAAATATGTTTATTTTAAAATAATCAAATATGTTGCTGCCTCTACATATGACAAACCTATTAACTTTATTAGGAATGTCACAGAAAAATCACATAAGTGCTGTCACCACACAGTGAGTGTCACACCACACCAGCTCAGTGGACAGGCCCAGGCATGCTCGGGGTCTGCTCTCGTTGTCCCCTCTCTGTTGCTGCCCATCCACACCAACTGCTGAGGTCGCTGGAGGGTACGTACTAGGAGGCTGTGGCAGGTAGGCGCCAATTAATTTCGACCGCTTCTTCTCATATCCTTTTTGTGTGATGTCCCCTGTAAGAAAAGGAAAGAAACTCTGAAGAACATGAGGCAAAGATGTTCATTTGGTGCAGCTCAGAATGACACTTTGACGCCACATAATGAGAATTTAAAGAGAAAGCACTTTACAGAGCAGTCTCTTCTGCGTTCTCACCCTCACACCAACTGTAGCACCATCAGTTACAATGCTTCCTCAGGACACTTCCCAGCCCTCCGTGGTCTCAGTCTGAGGGATCACAATCTCACGCATGTGGGCAGCTTTGCGTTAATGTCATCAACACAGGCCCAGTAGCCAGCACCTTCACAACTAACAAGACTTTTTAATCAGGACATTAACCCACTTGCTGGGTGTTTTGAAGACTAGTGATGACTTTGACCAAATGAAAGATTAAAACAAAGCTCAAGAAATAGGAGTTATGAAAATCCAAAATATGTGAGAAACATGCCTGTGCAAAAAGCAAGATTTAAAGGCCAAGGCTGACAGGGAAGGGCAAAGCATCACCACTGCCTGGTCTTTTCATGCATCTTATGACCTTCCTCAAATACAAGCTCAAAAAAGACCTGCCTAGAATTTTTTGGAATCTGTTAAACTTGTTCCCTAATATTCTGATTCAACCATTTCCGAAAGAGCTAAAATCTCATGTTTCAATAAAAATACAGCACGCAAATGAGTCGTGATTATGAGTCACGCACACGTTGGTAAATTTGCTTTTCTGGGATGTGTGCACAGATCTGACCAGTCCCTCAGGTGGACCTGATATGATAACCATGGCTCACTGAGCCTGCAGGTCACACACAAAACATAGCCGGATCCAAACACGGAGCCACGGACAACAAATATTTGAGATGAGCCAGCGCCAAGAGCTCACAAGACCAGCAGCACACCCTCCTCACAGGGACGTGCTCGCATGCTCATGCAAACAACCGCTTTACCAGGTTGGGGGCAGCGACAATCGCACTAGCCAGGCAGACCCTTCCCTGTTTTTCTCCACAGAGCAGCCAAGCTTCCTGTGACCTCACAAGGAAGGAGGGACAACAAAGCAAATCGCAGAGGAAATGACCTCAGCATAGCTGGACGCTGGCGAGGCCTGGGATGCAGGTGTCCACCAGCTGGGGGGTCAGAGGCAGCAAGGACGCAGGACTCAAGAGAGCCAGGACCCTGCTCTCGCACTCCCTGGCCCCTCTGGCCACTAGGGACAATCACGGGACTCCCAGATGGTCCTCTGAAACCAAAGTGCCAATAGCGCACATGGGCTGCTGCCACTGCCAGACTTAAAAGGTAAAACTAGGGTCAGCTGGCTCAGCACAGACACAGGGAAACAGCCCCCCCACCCCGTCAGTGTCACACGTGTCACCCACAACTCTGCAGTCAAGTCCCCAGGGAAGCAGCCCCATTTTCGTTTGCTCCACACCCAAATGCCCATTTGCACATTTCTCAGGAACATTTAGGGGTGGGAGGGGCACCCCCTGCTTTTCCCAGGAGGCTGTCTACAAAAGAATGTACTTTGTGGTGTGTCAGGCCTTGTTGGAAGGCTCCTGTCGTAAAACCCGAAGCCTGCAGGGAGACAGCAAGGCTATCAGTCCTCTTTAGGGAAATGTCACAGGGCTCGACACGTCTGTGGCTGAAGTGCAGGCACAAGGGAAGCTCTGAGTTCACTAGAGATCAGGTCACAGAGAATTTCTTAGGATCCTGGTTCCTAGCACCGATGTTGCCTAGGAGGAGTGAGGGGACTCTCACTGATGTCCACAGCTCACACCCACACCTGTTCTGGAACCAGCAGCGAGTGGCTCTGGGGACAGAATGTGCCCTGGAGACCCCCCACAGTGCCCAAACATCTGTGCCTGGCCCCTCAGAGGAAGGCACTGGCCCCCAGTCTCTGCCTGGGCTGCTCTTGCTCAATCCTCACAGATACTATGAAACATGGGAATTGGGCACAGTTAGCACTCGCGCTTCCTGCCCAGGTCAAGGCTGTCCTAGAACTGCACCTAGAATCTTCCATTCCAGCCGAGGGAACCCCAGCCACCTGGAGTCTGCCTGGCTGTCCACCTGCAAAGTCCTGCTCGGGCTCCCCTTATACTTGCACTCTCTGACCCGCGTTCACTCCGAACGGCTGGGCCACCCTTGCGGGCCTGGGAGGTGCTGAGGCTGCTGATGCAGCACACGCATCCACTAATGCTCAAACCAGGCTGTGCCACTGCATGAGTAGCTCCCTACAGAGCCAGTCTGCTGCCGACTCACAGCCATGGCTGCACACAAATGACTCAGTCATACAAGGGACACGACACATCAGAATGTCTTCAAAAACTGGCTGCAGACACTGCACTCACAGGTAAACACAGGGACAGCCTCTCTGGCAGCCACATGCAGATCAAGAAGGACCTGAATTTCGAGCTGGCAGGCTGCTTGGCTGCTGGGCCACTCATGACCCAGCTCATTCAGCTTCCCACACATCAGGGCCCAAAAAGCGCATTTTCCCTCCAGAGTCAGTTATTTCAACTCTGGAACAACTACAACTACTGGGAGACGAGGCTGAGCAAATATCTCTATAAACTACGGTAAGAGTGTCCAGAACTCTGCAGGGTACTTGTGTTCATCTTTGAAGCAAAGAACTAGGCTTTTGCACTAATAACATAGATGAGCAAGATCCTAAAGAGGTCATGGGTAAATCAGATGACTGACCAGATGACAGACAGATACAGACACTGACAGGTAAATCATAGATGACTGATATATGCAGTGATAGATAAATCATAAATGACTGATAGGTAAAACATAGATGACTGATGGATAATGGATACAGACAGTGATAAGTAAATCAGATACACTGGTAACAGAAATGGAAGAGTAGGAAGTTGGCTAGCTTTCCACCAAGCATCCTCCCTGGTTTCTGGAGATGCTTGAGTTTCTCCTCCAGTTCCACCAGTTTGCAGAACCAAGGAGTCACCCCTTCTTTTTCCCCAACCTGGTCGTCATGAGGTGTCACCAGGGTAAAAACTTTGGAAATCAAGACAGAAAAGCTACACAAGGGGAGTCACTCCAAATCACCATTTAAGCAGGTTCTGTTTAACATCTATCATCAAACATGGCAGCGACATCCTACATTTTCATGCAGATGCCAAAGAACACCATTTGAGGGATGTGCAGCTCTTTCTCCCATTCGAAATGGATGGAAGAAGACTGCATCCATAGGATTTCTCCTTGAAAAGTAGTTGCTAAAGTTAAAGGCCTCAGTCACAGGATCCCTTTTAAAGTATTTTCCATGTAAAGTTCCCAACAGCATATTTTCCATGAAGATATGACAGAAAAATGCGGAAATTGTAACTTCAATGAGGAGAAAATAAGAGTGATCTTTCAAACACTTTCCACATTATGAAAAATGGTATACTGCTACCCTCAGAGAAGTTCTCTTAGACTAACGATCTTGGCAGAAGATAAAGCTGCTGTGTTTTCTGTTACAAAGATCTGCAGACCAGTCTGTATGTAAATGAACTTCACTGGTGCACATGCAGACTAAGAAGGGGAAGAATTCTTTTCTTGCTAATGTTGCAGCCCAGTTTGAAGACAAATCCAGAGTTGGGAAGCAGAGGAACAATTACCCAGATAGAAGGTCACCCTCACCCTCCAGCCTGTTCCTCCATCTAAACCCCAACAGCAGTCAAAAGGGCCATGGAGGCATGAGGAAACAGACGTTGTGGTCAGCTGAGTGTAAACAGCCCTGCTTAGCAGAGATAGTTTCCATTCTGTGCCTGGAGTTTCTTTACTATTAGTGCTGGGCAACTGCTTTATGTGAAAGCGTTATTTCCACATCAAGAGTCATGTGGCATTCAAGACCCTCCAGATGCCATGGCCTGACAAGAGCTAGGAGCACCGAGGACAGCCTCTGCCCCTTGACCAGCAGGTGGTGCATCTGTGAGGTCAGTGCCAGCATCTCCCACTGAGAGAGATCAATGTCATTCCAATGGCAGGAGAGGGTGCCCAGGGTCCCTCCATGCCCAAACACACTAAATACCAGCTGGGGCAGGGTTTTCTCTTTGACCCCTACCACAGGAGTTCTTGAATGACAGAAAAGGGACCCAAGAAACAATAACGCTGTGTTTTTCTCACTGACAACATATTGGTAATGACAGCTCTTTCCAGCACACAGACTTAGGAAGTACCTCTGAAGGCATGAAGCAGTGGGAAGTTTCTTTCCACACCCAAAATGAACCCGTCCAAACTTGACACAGTCACACCAGGAGGCTGGCACTGGGCTGGTACAGGCCACAGGAAAGAAAGAGGCCCTATGAGACCCTTCAAGCACTGACTCCAGGACAGACCACAGCAGTGCTGGGGCTGTGAGGAGCTCTAGTCACCTGCTCCAGCCCCGACTGACGCCCACAGGTTCCTCTAGCAGAGTGGGCACCAGGCTGAGGCCAAGGTCACACGGGAGCTGGCTCTCCGGGTCCAGCCAAACACTGGTCTCCCACAAACAGGGAAACTGCTGGACGTCCGGAAGGCATACCCTCCGTCAGGATGAAGAAGCATTCAGGGTGGGGCCTTGAGTCCCCTCCCAAAGTCCACGTCCCAGCACTATATTCTCACCAAGTCCCCTGGACCAGCCATGCTTTAGCCATCGCTGATCAAGTTTGTTCAGGTTTGTACCTCATTTCCAGTGTGAAATTTAGAAATTTAAATTCCACAAGGATATTCTGAACAAGGAGATCAGGACCAACATAAAACCACTACGAGGATGATAAAATCATTAAGGTTTTTCAAATACTCAATACAACTGATACTCTAAAACTAAACAATGGAGCAAATAAGCATGTACTTCAGTCTTCTCACGAGACAAAGGGGAGAGAGTCTCAAGAACTACAGATAAACACTGAGGCTTTTTATGTTTATGGAATGATTTTAAAAAGTTCATTTATTTAATGGCACGAACATAAAAACTATTTTAAATGTGCCACTATGTTATCTCACTCTAGTCAGTAAGGTAACACCAATACTGTTACTTCACATTTTTCTTTTTAATACCATATTTTGACATGCATACACTCCCAAGTACAACATGCACCCAGGTTTTTGACCCCAACTTCCAAGAAATAAATCTTCTGTTCTAATTTTTTAATTCAAATTTTATTTGTTTATATTTAGATACTTGGTTTTTTGTATTCTAAAGGAATTTTAGCATTTATTTTTTTAACATTATGATACAAGAAAATTTATGTAACAAGTAATTAAAAAATACAAGAACAGATACAAGTTACAAGAAGCTTTTCTCCCTGTCGCCTCCACCATCTGATGACTCTCTGTGGGAGGAGGTCCAAAGTGTCTCTCTGCAGCTCTGTTGCCACGCTCTTTAGCATGTTTAATAACTGTTCACTTAAAGCTTGCATTTTAATAGAGATATCAGCTAAAATGCTAGCTCCCACAGAAAGTGTGCAAAGAAATGGCACGCTGTTCACCCTAGGGTAAAAAGGTCAGCATCACCTATCTTATCAAGTCAGAGTCACTTACTCTGTGGACAATACATTGCTCTTTGTTTCATTTCGTTGACTCACTGGCCAAAATTGCTTTTGTTGCAAGTTCATTCTAAGTTTAACAAAACCAATGATCGTATTCCAGGGTACTATTTTGCATATGGATATCATTACTTGTAAGAATAAAAGAATTGAAAACACTGATACATATATATACACACACACATAGACACACACATACAGAATTAGTATTACCCATGTATAATGCACATCATTATTCTTCCCTCACAAATCTGGGCCAAAAAAAGTGCACATTATACACAGCAAAATATGGTATGTCAGGTTTCCTGCAATGTTTCTCTGTTATGTCAAGAACTCCACTTGTAGGTGGGATTAAAGAAAAAGCTCTTTTGGGTCCACACCCTAAACCTCAGGGTAGAGCCAGGACGCCTGCAGCATCCCTGAGACGACAGCTGGACACCACCACCATCACCCTAACTTACAAGAAAACTGAAGTACACGCGTATTTGCTCCATTGTTTAATTTTAGAACATCAATTCAGGCACGTGAGTTTAAATGTTTACATGTCAGTGGGAAAAACCCTGTAGTTCTCTCTCCCATCCACAGAAACTATTTATAGATGCTGAATATTGTTCTGTGTAGAAAAAATTCTGTTTTCTCAAGTAAATGATTCTTTCAATGAAAAAAAAAGATGTCAAAATGTCACTGGCAGATGTTTTAAATTCAGCCTGGAGAAAGAACACATTCTGCATCCAGCAGTGGTTCCCAGTCAGTCCAGGTAGGGCTGCTGTCAATCCCTTCCAACAATGGTGAGGGCCTGGCCAGCGGTCCGTGAGGGTGTGTCTGCAACTACAATTATCCTGCAGCCTCTCCAAATGTTTGCCCTCAAAATATTCTTTAGTAAAGGTCCTGATACCTGCCAACTTCTCGGCTCCAGATCAAGTAACTGGGGCAACCTGAATGCCCAGTCTTCCTCTCGAGTCACAAGAGGAGGACACAGTCTAGCACCAATGCAGGGACAGAACCTTGAGGAGGAAAGCAGAGCTGGAATCAGAGGCAACTTTCCACCTTGGGAGGAAGAGTCTTTGAATGTAAGTTTCACAAAATGAAACAGGTTTATAGGGAAGGTATTTGTAATGAGTTTTTAAAAATACTTTTTCCAGGCTGAGAGTCAAGATGGTGACCTAGTAGGAGTGAGACCCACATCCTCCCCACAGAGAAATTAGGAATTCACTTCATCTCCCCAAACTAACACTGAGGAAGAGCAGGCACAGAGGCTATAGAGATGCAGCAACATTGCGACCACAAAGCACAGGCAAAAACACCAGGGTTCAGAGTTACACTGCAGATCTGGGACATGGCGGAGGGGATGTAACTTTGCGAAGAATCAGGTCTCCCAGTAAACATGAAAGCAGCACAACAGGACCAGGGCACGGAGCCAGAGGAGAGGGTTAGTGCAGGGTAGAAGAAGGATCAGCACCCCAGTGGTTTGAACAAGAGCCCTGGTGAGAAAATTACACTGGGCATCTTCATAACTCAAGACAGATAGGAGAATCCCACACTCACAAACCCTCCCACCATATTGCACTGGATCTGCAGGACCCACCCACCAGAAATCCCACGCCAGGCTTAAAGGAAGAAGAGTTTTTCAGACAGAAAAACCATCAATGCTACACACTAGCGCTGCCAAGTGGATGGAGGAGAAACTGCAACTTGACTGATGATTGTGGCCCAACAAGAGTGGTCCTTACAGTTCCGAGGTGGGATGCTGAGCGAAGGCTCTGCATCCCCAACACAAACTCTAACCCTATAAGCTGACATCAAGGGCCAAAACAGAAGGTTCACATAATAATTTAAACGAATTCAACTAGTGGCTATACCACAAACACAAGAAATCCCAATGTTCAAACCAAGATCCAGGCTTACTCAGTGCAAGTCAATACCCTTTACAAGGCCATCACTATAGGCAAACTACCCCACAAAAACAAAGAGAATGCCAAAAAGAGCAAAGACACAAAGAATCATATGTAAAATGATGGATCCAATTAAAACCCCAGGGAAAAATCTGAATACAACAGATATATGCAAACTACCTGAACATGAATTCAGGCCAGCAGTGATAAAGACACTCATGGAAATAAAAATAATAGAGGAAGAAAAAGTGGACAAGAAAAAAAAAAATGAAGCAATATTTCAAAGAAATGACTACAATAGCTGAAGTAAAGAACTCAATAGAGGGACTCAAGAAGAGGATGTATGAAACCTCCAACAGAATCAGTGAGCTACAAGAAAGGGCTAAGGAATGCACTCAGACAAACCAGCAAAGAGATAAAAGAATGTAAAGAAATGAAGACACATTCCAGACCTATGGGATAGCATCAAAAGGAACAACATTTGCATCGTAAGGATCCCAGAAGGAGAAGAGACAGAAAAGGTAGCAGAACCTGTATTTGAAGAAATAACAGCGGAGAATTTCCCTAACCTGAAAAACGAAGCAAGTCTACAGATACAAAAAGTTCCAAGAGTTCATAATAAAACAAATCTGCACAAAGACACAGGGTCACCAAAATGTCAAAAATACAAGATAAAGTAAGCATCTCAAAAGCAACCAGAGAAAAACAAGTGACATAAAAAGGAGTCCCCATAAGATTATCAGAGAATTTCTCAACTGAAACTTCACAGGTCAGAAGGGAATAGCATTATATATTCAAAGTACTAAAAGAAAAGGATTTTCCAACTAGGATATTGAATCCTATAAATTATCATTCAGAACTGAAGTCCTTCTTAAAAGAAACAGAGATGGATACAAAAAGATGGAAGGACATCCTCTGCTCATGGTTTGGAAGAATCGACACCATTAAAAAATGATATAAAAATTGAATGCAGTTCCCATTAAAAATCCCACAGGGTGATTAAATAGAACAAAAAAATTTAATTTATATGAAACAACAAAAGACCCCAAAGAGCCAAATAAATCTAGAGGGATTTAGAGGGATTACACTGAGCTACTGAGCTATACTCCAAAGTGATGATGATTACAATGATGTGGCCCTGGAATAAAAACAGTCACAGATCAATGGACTAGAACAGAATCGTCAGAAACTGACATGTAGAGTCAGATAATCTATGACAAAAGAGCCAAAAGCATATGATGGAGAAAGGAAAGTTTCTTCAATAAATAATGTGGTAACTAGAAAAGCACGTGTAAAAGAATGAAACTAGACCAGTCTAATACCATTCACAAAAATGAACTCTAAATGGATGAGAGCCCTGGATGTAAGATTAGAAATCATGAAACTATTAGAAGACAGTACCGGAAAGACACTCCATGGCACCAGCTTTGCTATCAGCGGTCTGGTCTTTGGGGGCTCAACTCCAGCATAAAGAGAAACAAAATGAAAAATAAACAACTGGTACTACATCAAACTGAAAAAACTTCACAGTGAAAGAAACTATTACCAAAACAAAAAGACAACCTACTGAGAGAAGACATATGCATTCCATATTTCTGACAAGTGTTTAATATTCAACATATACCAAGAACTCATAAATCTCAGTAACAAACTGGCAATCCAATCAAAAAACGGGAAAGGGAATTAGACATTTTTCTGAAGAGGATATACAGATGGCCAACAGGCACATGAAAAGATGTGCCTACTTGATAACTATCAGGGAAATGCAAAACAAAATAACAGATATCACCTTATACCAGAGAGATTAGCTATTGTCCAAAAGTCTGGAAACAATAACTGTTGATAAGGATGTGGAGAAAAGGAAACTCTTTCATACTGTTGGTGGGAGTGCAAATTGGTGCAACCCTTATGGAAAACAGTATGGCGATTCCTCAAAAAGCTGAAGATGGAAATCCCATAGGATCCCACTATCCCACTTCTGGGTATTTATATGAAAGATACAAAAACACTTATTCACAGAGATTTATGCAACCCCATGCTTATTGCAGCCCTATTCACAATAGCTAAGAACTGGAAACTTCCTAAATGCCCCATGCACTAAATGTCAGATGAATGGAAAAAGATGTGGTACATACACACAATGGAATACTACCCAGCCCTTAGAAGAGATGAAACCCTGTCATTTGAATCAACATGGATGGAACTAGAAGGGATTATGATAAGTGAAATAAGTCAAAAGAAGAAAGATATCATATGACCTCACTCATTTGTGGAATATGAATAGACAAAACATAGGAACAGAAGAAACAAAACCAAGCCCTGGACACTTGCAATAGCAGTGAAGCTACCAACAGGAAAAGGGACAAGAAGGGGGCGGGGGGCGGGGGAGAAAAGGTGGTGGAGCCCCCTGGACAATGGTGGTGAACACTTGGTGATTTGGTGGAGGGCAAAGTGTGCCGACATATCTGAGGAGCCTACACATGTGAGCTTATTTTAATGTGTAAAATCAAAGTTATCACAATTTATATTTTTTAATTAAAAAATACTTTTTCCAACATTCTGCTGTCAGGAAATTTATTCCCTAGGTGACTTTGTCTAGGACGATTACGGTCTCGTGGCCATGATTCTTCTGACTGGTCATCGCCTCTTCACCAAGGGCAGGGAAGGACTAGGACAGGTGCGCAGGCTCACAGCCAAGAACCGGTTCTCAGATTTAGAACGAGCCACATCTATGAGAAGAAAGCTGGACACACTGCACCTCACGTACTGTGAGCACTGCACATATAAGGGGCAAGCTCTTGCCAGCTAGCTGGGCAATGCTCAGTTCACTCCCAGAGCTAGCTCTGTCCCCTCACGACCATCAGGGACCTGGCATCGTCCACACAGTCTCAGTGGCTTCCCTTCACAGGCTTGCCCAGCACTGGCGTTTGACGTGCGTTTTATTTACCTGAAATTCAGTTTCTGCCAATTCCTTCTCCTCTAAATAAACTCCTTCAAGGAAGAGGTCATTTCCCCGCTGCATCCCCATCCGTAGCATGAGTGTTTCATCTCCCACCAGCCTACACAGCACCTGAGTGATAATGCTAGATTTACCCCAGAGGTAGCCTAATCCCAAGAAATTTCTACCATGCAACAGAGTTAAAGAAACTGAGTATCTACTGAATCCTATCATGTAATGAAGTTTAATTCTGTAAATAAGCATTACATTTCTCATCTGCAGCATTTATTTGCAAACTGCTATTTCTTACCAAAGTCACTCCAGATCACAAAGACCTACTACTATTGGGAATAATGACTTTTGGGTTTCATTTTGATTACCCTCCACTGTTTGGTTTCAAGCAAGGTACCAATTCTGGAACATTCAGCGCTAATACTTTTCTTCACTTTTGTATTCCTGAACTTACAGCAGCTGGCTCAGTGAAACGGTGCCTCCCTGGGTGCTAGGTGGACTCGCAGTGCTGACTCAGTGCAGCACTGATGCCAGGAAGCAAGGTGTCCGACAGCCACGTTCCATGTGAATTTTACTGGTCACTTTTTCAATGCACACATGACAGGTCCACTGGCCAAACTGTTCATTTTATCCTAAAGAAATTATCGCGACTTCAACCCCTCAAACCTAACCAGGGTGCTGGCAGAATGGAGACCACACCCTACCTAGAGGGGTGAACAGGCCAGCTCCAAGCTGACCAGCATTCAGTCCCTCAGCTGAGTTGCTGGAGCAGGCAGGGCCAGGAGCACGTCAGACCCAGAGAGGAGTTCTGGAACCCCAGACTCCACCCAACCAAGATCCTCCGCAAATCGGGCCAAGGCAGGCCCTCTCCTGCTCTCCACACATTGGACACCATATACTAGCATACAGGGCAGCAGGCACGGCCCTCCCCATGTCAGCTCACCTCAGTCCCACTGGCAATGCTCCCACTGAGGAGCGCCCAGCCTGTCGTCTCCTCCTCCCTTGGGAGGGGACGCCACAGATCTCAACCTCTATCAGATGAACACCCAGCAGGTAGCTCTCCCACTGGCATCACAACAGCCACAGGGTGAGGGTACCAGTCTCCCGCAATTCACTTCTATGTAGAAACCCTGCTCCTCAAAGCCATCAGAGCTGCACAAAGAAACATCTGGATACTGCTGCTGCCTAGAGGAGTCAGGGACCATGACTGCACATGGGGTCCTAGACCAGTTCCAGAGTCTGAGAAACATTACTAGGGCCAATCAGGGAACTCAGAAAATAAATGTGGTTTTAATAAAAACATGTTGATTTTGGTAATAGTCAGCAAGAGAGGGCCCAAGGCTTGAGGTCTGTGGGAAGCCCTGCAATTGCCACAGCCTTTCTAATTTGTTGGATTTTTAATTTTTAAATATGGAAATGCATTTCCTATGAAGATAAAAGTACTCCCACTTACTCTCTAGGCTTTCGATCCCACAAGATTGAGTCTAGTCAGCTGTAGAGGCCACAAAAATTAGGAAACATTCAATCCACATTTTTTGCCCAGAAATGCAATCCTGCCCACACCCCACAGGCGCAGGAAGGCAGGCAGTCCAAGATACAGTACAACCTGCCTCCAAGTCTGACCGTCAGTAAGGCGACGAGCTGCTGAGGACTGTGTCCAGCCCATGGCTGCCTCCTCCCTGAGGTGCAGTAGATCTTCAGCAACAGAATGACATCCCTCCCAGCCTTACCAGATACCCACTGGCTGTACTCCAGCGTAAGTGGTCACCTGGTCAGGTATGGCAGCCCCACTGTCCTCAGGGTTCCCAATGCTGAAATCCAGAGTGGTCATGCGCTGTGGTTCTTTAGCAGGGAATCCAGCAACATGCAGACAAGAAACACTGGGAAGGCCATGCATGCACGCCTGGCCTGGAACCTGCAGCCAAGGGCTGTGGCTCAGCATACCCACCTTCTTGGTGGGTGGTTTCTTGCACATCCCTGGAGAGTGCTCAGCTGCACTCAAGGCCCCAGCATAATGCCTCCAAACACCCAAAGCTGCAGTGGACTGTGCTACCTCAGGCCCAGATCTTCACCCACGGCCACACCCACACACGGGGCACCCACAGCTGCGCAGGTTGTCAATGCCACTGCTGCTATCTCCAAAGACTGAAAAATCTTCAAATGTTTCCCTAAAGCTCTTCCTCCTTTGAACAAAAGTTACGTGCTTCGGTGTGTTAGCACATACATGTCCACTCTGAAAGAGAAGCAAAGAAGAGAGTAGAGACCTCTGTAGCCCTTCCTCACCTGCCAAGATCCCAGACCTACTGTCCTGAGCAGTTACACTACACAATCCCTTGATCTGTTCAGTTTTCCTTGGACACAGACTGAATGCCCTTACTCCCAACTGAGAAGGGCACGTCCCCCACCTCAGAGTCTACCTTTAGTCTTCATTCAATTGATTTTGGAACTTGATTAGTTTTAGGAAACAGAACTGTATGTAAGCTTATGCTACTGAATTAATGGCTTGGAAGTAAAAAAGATTAAACAGTCTGCAAGCTACATCTGCTGGGTCCCATAGAAGCCAAAGGTTTGGTCTTGGTTATTTTGCTGTGTATTTGAGTTCATTTCCCTTGAGGATGGGAATCTTGCTGATTTGCTAAAAAGTAGACACCCGTGTAGGTTTTCAACCAAGGTGAGTCACTGCTGGGTCCACCCCCCGCCCCCCCCCCCCAAGCCTTACTTCGCTCCTCAAGCAACTAAACTGAGAGAGACAAGAAAAGTCAGGTGGCTTCCAATCAACTACCTGCTAGCAGGACAACTGGCCGCCTGGGTCCTGGGGTCAAAACACGTTCAGAACATTTTCAGTGCCAACTTAGGTAAGAGGGTCAAACTGGAGGTAGGAGAGCAGTCTATTGTAAAGGGCAGTACCTGGACACAGGTGGAAAGACGGCCCACCCCTCTATCAGCACTCTGGAGACAGGATTTAGACTTGGTAGATTCAGATCATGTGGCTCCACGCCCCACATTTCTGGAAAAGGGCTGTTCCTCACATGGGCACCTGGGCTGAGCAGGGGCGACCACGCAGTGATCCCAGCATGGTGACTGCCACACACCACTCGCTTTGCCAGTCCAGCTGTTCTGACCAGGAGTATCCTTCACGAATGTCCCTATGTCCAAACCTTGGAAACCCGGTTTCCAGCCCTGTATCCAGTGTTCAAGGTGCAGGTTACCATCTTGCTCAGGAGACTGCGGGTTCCAGTTACTTAGCGTCAGCAGTCAGGCCCATGTCTTTCCACCCACGCTGCGCACCACCCAGCCTCCCTGCAGCCATGTGTCCAACAATCCTTGACCAAGAGTCAGTGCCCACTGCCAGCCTGGAAACCGATTCCTTGGTGCCACTGCCACTTCTTACCCCGCAGATCTGCCCAGCGTCACCAGCTGCTGGCCTGATCTGGAATCACATAGCAACTGCCCACCCTGGGGCAACCTCAGTTGCCCTCAGTCTTCCGGTCACATGTGCCAGGACCGCAGCGTGCGAGGATCATCTCTCGGCTGAGCCACCACAGAGGGGCAGAGAGCAGAGGGGCTTCTCCACATCTTTCTATACAAGCAGAACACAATTCAATTTTTCACATTTTCAGCAGTCTGCACGCAAATACTGATTTCCAGAGAAGTAACTTGGTCCATGATTTTAATATTAGCATTATCACTATTATGTGAGAATTATCCCAAAAGATACAACACAAACTCATTCTCACATTCACAACGAGTCACATAGTTAAATACTATTTAATGGAAAGGACTGATCCACTTCAGGTTTCTGATCTGAATAAAAATGAATTGATTCTTGGCAAGGAGATAAACATTAATTATGTAACTATGGAAAATGCCTCAGGAAAAGTTAATAATGTGATCCAATTAGTTCTTTAAAGTGTTATAAATGCAGCTGAGTTTTACCAGTAAATTGTCCATAATTAAAATGATCACAAACACTTTTAATTTTTTTGATACTGAGAGAATAACCATAAATGAATTTTAATGCAAAACAAACAGGTAAGCATGGACTAATTTGGCTGATCTTCAAGCATATCCCAGATTCTTATACTCTACTCCAAGACTGATTCACACCCACAAAGATTTTTGGTAGGTGAAGGCAATTTTAAGAGATGTTGGCTTTTTGAAAAATAAGAACTTAACCACCAAAACCGGTAAGTGCTAGAGATCACACAACACACTCAGAGTTATCGCTGAACTGAAGTACTAGTGTGTGGGCCCCTGCCCATCTCAGCCACAGCACCAACTATGCCAGAGATTATAGAACGGCTTTTAAAAGCACTCACTGTGACCGTGTGACTCATTACAGACAGGGTTGACAGGGTTCCCCTAAGCTAGAGAGGTTTAGCTGTGGGCCTGACATCAAAAATGCAATGTACAGCACCATTCTGAATCTAATTGACAGAAGACCACGCATGCATATTCCAGAAACACGAGCATCTTTCAAAAGACCCTTGTCCGAGGGTCACTCCACTGACGGCAGGAGATTTCCTTACTGAGGGCCTGCCAATGACACGGGACCAAAAGAACCTAACATCAAGAGAGCTGCCTCCAGGAACTGCCCTCCATCATCCAAGCCATCCCTGGAAACCCAGCACCCTCCACGGTCATCCACCTCGCTCTGCAGAGGAGGCCCCTCCCACCGGAAGTCCAGGCAGTCGTCTGGCACCAAGCAGAAACACGGTCTCTGGGAGCACCTGCGTTTCTTATGGGCAAACTAGTCAGAATCATTCTTTCTGAGAGCAACTAGAAGAGTCAGGGTTTGGGTTTTTTCCCCATTTGAAGGATCTCCCTTTGTCCATCTATAACTGATATTTCTGACAAACTCAAGATTATTGAGTGACCATGTAAATTTTACTATGTAGATCTTGGCGCACCCTTACAGCTTACAGATTTTTTTGTTTGATTGCGTAGGTTTAATGTCAACATTTAAAGGTCAGGATAGACTCTCCCTCATTAAATTCCAGTGGAAAATGCAGTGAAAGCGCATGACAGTTGACTGTTTTTAAGAGGGTGGTGAAATTTAAAATGTAAATCACATTCAAATCATAGTCAGCAAAAATTTTAGGATGCAATTTACTGTCATAAGCATCTAGTTGCCACATTCACTGCAAATAAAACATCACCAGATTCCACAAGTCCAGTTCTTTACACATCTGCGCCATTCAAGGCAGGACCCTAATTTCCAAAGGCATCTGGTCGGTCAATACAGTGCAACCGAACCCCCACAGGGATGCAACAGAAGCTTGTTCCACTGAAGAAACGTGTCCAGAGCCTTCCAACACTTTACTCTTTGAGTAGGTCACAAAGCCTTCTGAAACACGTTTTACACTACTAATTGTTATCCACCTTTTCATCTGCTCAGATACAAATTTCATGCAGAATTCCAAAGTGCTGTATTAATGAAATCCAAAGAAATTGAGGGTGTAATAAATTAATAAAAGGATTGGAAAATGTTTAGTTTATCATGAAGCCCAAATTCACCTCTTTATTGATCACTAATAAAGTAGCAGGTCTGGGCCTACATGGCATATTGCAGAAAACACTTGAGTTCCCTTACCCCAATACCCATTCTCCTGGGGTGACAAAAAAAAACTTAACTGTCCCCTCCCACATGGACAGTGCTTATACCTCCCTGCACTCAGGCCTCACATCAAGATGATGGAATGCTCCACCCCTCTCCCACCCTCCCTGCTGGGTGAGCCTGAGAGAGGTAGTCCCAAGGAGATCTCAGACCGGAATCATACAGTTTGACACTCGTCATGCCTCTGCCCACAGAGAAACACCTCTTACACAGGTCTGCTTCCATTACTTCTGCAAGATTCCCTATAACATAGGTATCTGCTGACTTACAGCATCTTCCTTACCGGGGATTTTGATCAAACAATAACAGAGAAGAACATGGAAACTTGCTCTTCAGTTCAGTAAATCTGCCACCTTGTGCCTCCACGGCTCTCCACCGCTCAATACTTCCTGTACTTCCAGTTTGCCGATCCATGCTTCTCAGTCAAATTGTTCTTAGAAGCTAGACAAGAAGCCAGTTTCTGAACATGGGACATGGAAGCAGCTACTCTTCCAGTCTCCAGAGCGGGGAGTCTACCCAAGATTGGAGGCAAGGGGTGTGGGGGGTTGGGGGGAACCTACACTGGCCTACACCCACCTCGAGCCAAGGGGCGACAATGATAAAGCATTTTTCTCCAGAATTTCCCAACAGAGCCAGGACCGAGAGGAGGGGGCCGAGCTGAAGCCAGAGGACGAAGACACCATAAATCCAACAGTTAACTGGTCATCTGACCTGACCCCAGTTACTCTCGGTATTGACACTAACAAACAGATGGGCATCTAGCACTCCTAACGGATGTCAACACCTGTGACTCCTCT
This sequence comes from Solenodon paradoxus, assembly GCA_004363575.1. NCBI lineage: Eukaryota > Metazoa > Chordata > Mammalia > Eulipotyphla > Solenodontidae > Solenodon > Solenodon paradoxus. The sequence continues at coordinate 302,313 of RJWH01000471.1, read as the reverse complement.
GGTAACAGGTACCTTGCACCCCATACATGGATCAGTATGGCCCAAGTCCTTTAGAGCTGACCACAACTGTCACCAATTCCTTCACTTCTGTTCATCTATCACTACCATTTCCAACTGTTCGAGATAAAGGGCAGAGTCCAGTAAACACCACAGATACCAGTCCCACCTGCCTTGGCCACTAAATGGCACGGGGCTTGCCCATGGGAGGTTCACAGGGAAGTACGGTGTCTGGCTCTGGTAGGTGATCTTGGAATTAAAGCCTCTCAGCAGAATTCCAGGTGCATGTGTGTGCACGTGTAATCTATATGTACAGATCAAGCCACATTTTCAACATTTCTCCCCTTCCTTGTGTAAACATCCATCCTGAGGCACAAACATGAGAATGTTTCCAGGTGGCAATACATCAGTTTCCTGGGGCTGCCGTAGAATGAATAGAAACTGAGTCACTTCAAATAACCCAAGTTACCCACCCAGTCTTGAAGCCACAGTCCAAAATCAAGATGTGGGCAGGCCCCATGTTCCCTGGCCCCAGGGAGCCACGCTGCATGCCTGACCTTCTCCCCTTCTCCCTCTTACAAGAACACCAGACACTGCATTCAGGGCCAGCACACCAGGACCATCTGAGATCCACAGGTTTACAACAACCCTGTTTCCCTGTAGGTGTACACACAGGAGTGGGTCAGAAACAAACCTTTAGGCACAATTTAAATAGCTAAGGGTTATGGGTTGGGTTTACTAAACCCAGTGAAGGATGTGAGGGGAGCTAAGGCACGGGCTCCTGTGAACTATTTTGGAAGAGCCATTGATGATTCCACCTAGCTAATTAAAACTTTCTCCTAGCAGGGGCATCTACCTGGACAGAGAAAAGTGTGAACTCAAGACAGAAGGTGAAGAACAGAAGCCACTTGTCACAAGTTCTCAAGGGCCTGTGTCTGTGTTCAGTGTGGAAGGGGTTCGTGGGCCCCATTCAAAACCTGTAATTAACACACCCGTTTTCCCTTGTTTCCCCAGAATGTATTGCAGTGCTATTAGAATAGCACAGGAGATAAACCACTTCTTTCAGGATCTCATGCAGCTCCATCTGCTTGTGGTCACAGTGAGGCCAGGACTGGAGGGTGGCCCCAAGGTGCATCCAGGATCTGCGTCACAAGAAGTTTAAGACAGAAAACACTGGGGGTGACCTGGTCCTCCTGGGAGCGGGAATTTAAGGGCTGGTGTCTCGCTCAGGTGTGTGGTTCCTTACAGCCCACAGTTAGTCCCCACCTGCTAGTGCTGTAGCCGCCCAGCTAATGCTGCACAGCTGTGAGGTCCACACGCAGGGGCCCATTCCATTCTCTTCCCCAACGTTGGACACGAAGCACCAAAGGGACCAGACATGGATCAGGAGTCACAAGGCAAATGGTAGTAAGATGGCTGTTAAACACACTGGACCAGGCTGGGGCTCAGAAAGGAAAGACTCAGGGACCCCCGGTGTCCAGTGCCTGGAGCGCAGGACAGGGCGGCCCTCAGGATCCGCGCAGCTCAGAGGGGGCGCCCGTGTCCCCCACACTCCGAGGCCTGGTGATGGTAACACTTCACAGTCACTAGAATGTGTCACTTCCGAAAAAGGCAATCCTCTGCCCTACAAAACCGTGGGAAGGAAACGAGGAGATACCAGTGTCACCAGAACCTCGCGCAGGTCAGAGGCGGCCTGCCCCTGCCGCCCCGGAGGGGTCAGTGGCGGTAGCAGGGTGAGCACAGGAGAGCCCCGAGCTGGGCCCAGGTCCACCAGCGCGCCCGCCTGGGATCCTCTCCCGCCCGCGATGCTCCTCAAAAAGTCGGTGGAAGTACGGGCTGCGGGGAAGCGGGGTGGCCAAACGCTTACCGCCCACCGTCCAGCGGGGGCCCGACCCAGGCCCACGAGAAGCTGAGCAAGCCAAGGACATGTTCAGACGCATCCCACCAGCGCTCCTAGGGAGCCGCCCACAAGGAGCCGCCCTATAAGTAGGCCGCCTATCAGCGGCCGCCCTATCAGCGAACCTCCAATCAGGGGTCGTCCAATCGGCCCGTAAGGCGTCTCCTATCAGGAGCCTCCAACCAGGAGCCACCCAGGTCACAGGCCACACCTGATCAGGAGCACGAGGCACCCTTCCACGCACCACCTACTCGCAAGGCGGGTGGATACAGAAGGGGCAGCCCCTATACTGGCTTCCCGCAGGTGAGGAGACACAGGGCCGATGTGAGGGGCCATCCTGGACCTTCTTCATGTCCCGCTGCCGCTCGAGTCCCTCTCTTCCCCACTTCCCGGGGACAGCAGGTCTCAGAGAACAGTCTCTTTCCCAGTCACATGCCCTCGCTATTCCTTCCTACAGGCGCATTTAGAGCTCTTTACCCATCGGGCATCGCCAACACTCACTATCCTCACAGGCTTCATTCAGATCTAGGATGCTGCGACATAAACACTGTCCACATTTAACTACAGTGGACAGCTCACCCACCACCCCAGGGGCACTGCGGAAGGCGGGGGGGGGGGGGGGAATGGTGGTCATAGGAGCCCAGGCTGACGCAGCCCCAGTCACCACCTGCCCTGCCGTCACTGCCATGCCAGCCTCCTCCCTGGTGTCACCCTCTCTGGACCCTCTCCTCCCTGGTGTCCTCCCCCTAGGTTTGCACTTGTTCTCACACCCATCACATCAATCGATCAGAGGCGCAAATGCAGAAGAACCAGACATGAAAACTGCCAGCATGGGCAAGCAGTCTCTACCTACCCTAGAAAGGACAGCCTTGCCATTTCACAATGCTTCCTGCAGCTGTAGCTGTGGTTCTCACCTCTTGCAGGCCCTGCACTCCCTCCACACTGCAGCCCAGCCCTCGCTGGAAGGCCAGCTCTACAACCACGGACACAGGGAAGTTTCCAAGGAATTTCCATTAAAGCAACATGTGGGCAACATCCCACCCCACCGGGTCATGCGCACCCGGCACCCCTGAAAGCCCTCTCCCCGTCAACAAGCCACCCAAGCCCACACATCCTGGAAACAGAAACACTGATCACTTTCTTTAAAACAACCTTTTCATTGTGATCCCAAACTAAACATAGAAGACCACCAAGACCAACATGGGCATTCATGAATTTTCTCAAGATGAGCATCCTCGTCACACCACTAGCCAAGACATGGGACTCCATGACCCACTCAGAAGCCCATGCACTGGAGTCCTGCCTCCTGGGGTCCAGGACCACCCTCTTTATAAAGTTTGCACCAAACAGTCATTGGCCTCTACCCTCAGTCCCTGGGTCCAGGACAGTAGATCAGGTTCCTGGGTACAACTTTAAGGTAACACCCAAAATCCAGAGTTAGCCAGGGTGCCCCTCAGTACTCTCACTCTGGTCCCCACATTGGTAGATGTCCTCAGTGTACACACCCTGTCCCGTGTGCCCTCAGTGCTCACACTCTGGGTACCTTATTACTGATTCTAAATTTACTTCCCAAGGGCCTTCAAGCAGGAGAAAGCCCATGTTTTGTCCAGGGGACTTTCTTCCTCTACAAATGCCAGGCTGTGTGGGTAGATAAGGGGCTCCATGAGAGGATTTGTGTTTGGACCCCAGAGGGGCTGCTGGTCACACTCCCTCAGTCCACTGACATCAGTCAACACCAGATGGAAATCAGGCCAAACTCAGGAGACACCCCGCTATGATCCCTTGGAGAGAGGTGTCTAGGCCCCTACACAGAGTCACTCTTGTCAGAGTGACAGCTTCACGATGCTCAGTTCAGCGGTGACCCTGACCTTGACATGCATAGACCTGGGGACTCTCAACCTCATCCACCAGCACCATCTGCTTTATATTTGAAGAAGGCTTGACCCTGAATTTCAACAACTGCTTCATTTCCTCCCATCTCTCAGCTCAGTTCTTGGACTGTCTGGTTATCCACACATCTGTCCAGTATTTGTTGGCACAATGACAAATCGGGTGTCCAGTTCATCTTGCTAGATGCTGGTGCCTGAGGAAAGAGTAAAGTTGCAGGAGGAGGGTGCTGAAGGTCCCACTCAAAAGCCGGAGCCTGGAACTCTACTTTGTAATCTTCTGGAAGTAGCTTTTAGCCTGTTTCCTTATCTGTAAGATGAGGGTAATAATAGTATTTGCAGCTTAGGGCTTTTGTGAGGAGTGAGTGAGTCAACATATGCAAGCACTTACAGCGCCTGACACAGTCATGCAGTAGGTGTTCTATAAAAAGTGCCCATTATTTGGACCAAACGCAATAGCTACATCCACCCATTTGCTTTTGCCATTTCACAAACATGGATGGAACGCAGAAAACAAGTATATTCCATGTGGCCCTCCTGGGGTGCAGACAGCAGATGGTGGATGTCACGGTTTCTTTCCTGATCCTCCAGCGAAACTCAAGACTGGGGTGCACCCTAGTGGCCTAGTGGTTTAGTACACTGGGCGTGGTCCACATATATACCTTGATACCAGGTTTGAGACCTGGGGCCTGGGGAGCAAGCCTGCTCGCCTTTATTCATGCCTGCACTTTTCCTTAAAAAAAAAAAAACTCATTACCACCCAGCAAGTTCCCTCTCCTGCAAAACCTGGCCGGACCAAACAGGTCTTTCAAAAGACCAAAAAAGGTATACCAGACTCCCAGGGGTGCATCCCTGAGGAAGCCCCCACAAGTGCCCTCATCTATGGACAGCAGGGCCACACGCAAGCCTGGGCCGCCCATATCAAGGCCCACAATGGATGGAGACATGGCCCTCCATTCTGCAGGCCAGGTGTGACCATCACAAACACCTCTGTGCAGAGCTCTGTGCTAAGCCCCTAATCCCAGTAAGCAGAGTTCTGTTCTTGCATGCAATCATTTAGGAAACAATATGCACTCCTACTGCACAGAGCAGTACCTGCATTCCAAAAGGGCGCAACCACAGACCACACACACACACACACACACACACACACACACAACAAAAAAACAAAAAACACATGTTCACATGCACAGAGGCACATTTGTGTACACACATGCATACAACACACTAATGTATACCTGTGTGCATACACGTGCACACATACAGGCACACTCATCTATGTGCACATTCATATACACATATGCACTCATACATGAGTTCCTTTGCATGTATGTACAAAGACATGCACACTCGTATGCACACATCATGTATATATGCAGAATGCACACATGTAAATGCACACTCGTGTGCCTTGCACACAGTATACATGTGTACTTGTCTGTGCTGCACACATGCAGTCATACACACTCTGGTGTGCCTATGAATATGCACACACCACTCATGTGCATGTACACATACGCACGCCCACATATATGCACTCATATACACGCTCATGCACACTCATGTGTAATATACCTACATAGTCATGTGCATACATACATATATATGAAATCACATCAGACTTAAAAAATATGTTTCATATGAAGCAAAATTTCCTTCAACTAGCATCAGCCCAGAACCATCTTGGTTCTGCTTTTAAAACAGCGCATATAAGAACTGATCCATTTTCCTAGAAGGCATTTTCAGACGGTCTCCACAACTAAATGTAAAATCTACAACCACAGACTGTGTTGTGCTACCAGAACATGATACAAAAGTGTGCATTTTCCACAGATACATGCAGGTTTCCTTTCTCACTGCACATCATCAAAGACACCTAATTTCGAACCCATGAGGTCAGTTCAAAACTAGATTAGGAGCAGGTGTATAAACACAGTGATACAAATGGACAAATGATAGCAAAGGAAATGTAAACACATGAATCGCACACCCACCAGCTCAATGCCCCACTTAGGAATGACAGTTTGACAACTTAACCACCACTGTGGGTGTGAATGAAGAGACGCCGTGTCAGAACTTAATGGGTAAAGCATGGTCACACAGGGTGTGAAGGGTGTGTGGCTGGTGTTACACCAACCATAGGGAGGGGTTCACATCCAAGTGTGAACACGCACTCCGGTGTCCCTGCAACTCTGTGGGCAGACTCAAAGCCACATCAGGAAAAATACCATTTTCAAAATTGGAACACAGTTTAAGAAATAAAGTTTTCAAATCAGTGCCTTCTTTTAGGACACTATGTTAACATCCTCAGTCCAAAAATGTAGCCTGCATTTTAGCTTAGCTAAGAGTTATAATGTAACTTAAATTCTTAAAACTATCATAATGACTATGTCTTACAAGAAGCCTACTTTGTCAGGAATTTTACAAATACGCCTTTTCATTGAATTTATTTATAGTATAAATTGGACACTTTTTGAAAGTTGCTCTATTATTTATCTGTTCATCTAATACACAAACTACCAGCCAACAAGAGATACAATGAAATGCCTTACTTCTATTAAAGAGCACTCCAAAAACATAGTCCCACACGCTGGCAGAGTCACTACTTCCTCAGCTCCTTGATCTCCGAGTCGACACATTCAGAAAGCAAGAGATCACGGTGTTGAGGGCCAGCTGCAGGTGTCGCCTGGCGTGGGCCGGCATCCCTGAGATCTCCCCTCAGAGGCCCGCTTCGAATGCCACCCACAGCTAATGATGGGAACATTGGCCTTCAACTTCTATTGCTTCACCAACAAGACACCCAGCATCACGGTGCCATGGCCGCCGTGGTGCCATCCAACCAAGCGGAAACAGGCCCCGGCCCCTTCTCCATCACACTGTCACTGGAGTCAGGACTCAGCAGAGAAACCCCACTCCATAAACCAGAAAATGATGGCCGCCAGTATCAGAAATGATGTCCCAGTTCTTCAAATCTCTACTTGTGGCAACTGATCTCAGGAAAAGTATTCTATCAGATGGAATGAAGGAGCTAAACTCTGCTGTACACCTGCCCACAGAGCCTCCCTTCATGGCTAGGGGCCCAGGGCCAGCAACTAACTGTGCTTATTAGGGCTGCCTGGTATGTCAGACCAATCCTTTAGCTAAAAAGCGGATGGTGGGAATTTAAGTAGCAAGGTCTCCCCAAGACATCCAAAATCCACAGTGGTCGAGGGTCTCAGGAGTCAGCACTCTTCAGACGGCAGTGCCACCCTACAAGAGGCAGCTGGGAACCATCAAGGCCTGTGGTTGTGAAATTGTAGGGGGGGCTACACTTGGACAGCCTACACTGAGGACAATAACGCAAGCGGGAAGAGCAGCCTGATGGCTCACCCCACCCCATATCACAGACGGATCACACAGCAAGCCTAGGAGCCAGCACACCTCCCTGCCTCAATTTAGGGCCACAAAACTGCCAGCTCTGCAGCACTGAGCAGGGGGAGCACCCCACCAGCTTCTGTAGAATTGACATGGTTTCTCATTTCCACATGTCAAGCATTCCCTTCCTAAGGGAGGCTATTTCTGGAGGCGAGATGTGCCCCTCCCAGCACTGGCCAGCAATCCGACCTAAGAACCTACACAAAGCAGTGGTGACAGGCTTGTGGGCCAGCATATCTCAATGTACTCTTCTTTTCGAATGTGCTGACCTCGCCGTCCACACTGTTGTACCCAGTAAACGTGTCAGATACCTCATCAGGCACTACAAACACACAGGCAGCTTGTACTCACAATTACCACCATAAGCCATGCCAGGGTGCTGAGTGCATGGAGATTCACCTCCAGTTACACTGCCTTCTCCTGTCAACGGTGCCATATGATTGACAGGGCAGCTGGAAGGCAGAGTGAGACACATGGCCTGAGTGTCAACAGATCCTACCCGACCTGGCTTCTCACAGGCTTCGGAGTCCCGGGTCAGCATGAGGCCCGGTCTACAGTCAAGCATGGGACACATGCTCATTTCACAGGCTGATAAAACCCATGTGAACAGGGAGACAAAACAGTAACGAAAATATTAGAACAGAATTTCACAGATGGAGACTGGCCTCCAGTTCATCCCCTTTTCTTAAGACAAAAGTGCATTACTGGTACGTGTCCACGTGCATTTTCATTCACTGTGATCTCGCTCGTGTGGCTGCCATGGCTTCAAGTGCTTAAATTTGAACACTGTGCCTACAAAAGATAAAACACTTGTCTTTCACAAATGTGCAAATTCCAGTAAGGATGTTCCTATACTATTTTCAAATCACGTGACTGTGTAAAACTGAACAAAGAGAACAGGCTCCAATTAAATGAAATCATTAGATTCGGAACACAAATAGTTTATTATAATTCATCAGTGCTTTATAATGATATTTTTAAAGACAATAATAGCTTGCAAACTGTAATAAAGGCAAAAGTAAATTTGAAAGTGTCACATTCCCTCCATCCCTTTTCTATGTGTTCATACCATCTGCACCTGACTTTAAACTCTGTCACCCTAAATTGTCAGTGGGCTCCCCTCCAAGTGCCTGTGAGCTCCGAGCACAGGGCCCACAGCAGCAAACACCACCGGGAGAGACTGAGAGTGTGAGGGCCAGAGTATGGGAAAGATCAGCACCATCAAGAGCAGTAGCTCAGCAAATTCAAAACGAAGTCTTGGCGTGCCCTAGTGGGCTAGCAGTGGCTCGCCGCCTCTGGTTGGTGGGAATCCATATACATCCCAAGGACCCAGGTTCACATCCTGGGGGTCAGGGGGCTGGGGGTGGAGGGGAGACAGCCAATGTGAACAACTAAATAAATTATATGAAAATGCTTCTTTCTCCTCTGTCTTCCTGCCTGACTGCACTCATCTTCATTCCTGCCCCTGTATCTTTCCTTAAAAAAAAAAACCCTTGCCTTCAAGATACTTAAACCTAATCTAGCACATTTTCTACGTGGAACGTTAATACCACCACCAACAAAATAGTCTTAACACATGTGAGAAGTTGCTTATAATACATGAAGGTACACTTGGCTAAGATTAAATTCTAATTTTTTTTAATAATTAAAAGAGAAGAGCTAAAAAAGTGTCTTTTAAAAAGTTACAAGTGGAGAGGCAGTCAGGATGACAACCTGGCAGGACATGTCAGACCCCCTCTCCACAGAACAACTAGAAACCACCTACTCTTCGGACACACATGTTCGTGGAAGGGCTGCAGGCACAGAGGCAGCAACCACCAGCACAAGGGGAGGCGAAGGCATCTGGGTTCACAGCTGCATCATGGATTCTGCACTCCTAGACTCAGGGAAAAAAGCAGCAGAGTGGGTGGAACCACTGGAAGCACAAAACCACCCAAGAATCGCTCTGAGGGCAGTAGAGAGCCCGCCCAGCAGAACCAGAACAGATCAGGGGGAGAGGGTCTTGGCACAAGGCAGAAGGAGGGTCAACACCCCGGTGTTCTAAGCTGGAGTCACCCAAAGAAAATTACACAGGGTGCCACTATAACCAGAAGGCAAGTAGGGGATTTCCCTCACCCATGACCCTTCCCACCATGCTGCTCCAGAGCTGGAGAACCAGAGTGCTGGAAATCCTATCCCCAAGCTTAAAGGAAGAATAGAGTCCCAGAAGGAAGGATCTCTATGCTACCCACAGCACCACCGTGTGGGTGGAAGCAGAACTTCAGCCTGATTGCTAATTGAGGGCCAGTGACAAGGTGGTCATTACTGTTCAGAGCAAGGACAATGCGGGAAGGTTCTGCATCTCCCACACAAACTCCAACACCACAGGCTGGACTCTTGGGTCCCAATGCAGGATCCATCGATGAACAGATCCAACCAATGATGACGCCACACAACTCAAGAATTCCCAGTGTTCAAACCAAGATCCAGTTTCTCTGGTGCAAGTTGATAACCTACAGAAGACCATCACTGCAAGAAAACTAACCCACAGAAACATAAAAAGAATTCCAAACAAAACGAAAACACAGAGAAATATACACAAAATGATGGATTCAATTAAAACTCCCAGGGAAAAATATGAATATGATAGGCATGTGCAAACTACCTGAGGATGAATTTAGGGCAACAGTGATAGACACACTAATGGAAATCAAGAAAATAATAGAGGAAGAGAAAGAACAACAAAAAGAGAGAGAAGAAATTAAGCAAGATATCAAAGAAATTAAGACCATGATAGCTGAATTAAAGAACTCAATAGAGGGACTCAAGAGTACGGTGGATGAAGCCTCCAATGCAATCAGAGAGCTAGAGCATAGGGCAGGGAGAAGGACTCAGGCAGATCATCAAAGAGAAAAAAGAATGAAAAGAAATGAAGAAAGCATTTGCAACCTATGGGATAACATCATAAGGAACAACGCTCATATCATAGGGGTCCCAGACAAAGAAGAGAGAGAAGAGAGGGCAGAAGCTGTATTTGAAGAAATAATAGCTGAGAACTTCCCTAATCTGAGGAATAAAGAAAGGCACCAGACCCAGGAAACTCAAAGAGTTCCTAATAAAAAAAAAACCCAAGCACACCTACACCTAGACACATTATCATCAAAATGTCAAAAATATGAGTTAAAGAAAGATCTTAAAAACAGTTAAGAGAAAAACAAGCCAATATAAAGGAGTCCCCGTAAGATTGTCATGGATTTCTCAACTGAAACTCTACAATAGACAGAAGGGACTGGCATGCTACATTCAGAGTGTTAAAGAGGAAAGGTTTTTCACCCTAGGTTATTATACCCTGCAAGATTATCATTCAGAATTAAAGGAATGATTTTTAAAAAAAGAAAAAACCTTTTCCAATAAGCGAAAGTTAAAGGAATACATAACCCCAAAACCAACTCTACAAAATATACTAAAGGATGTACTGTAAAGCTTGTTCTATAAAGAAATCTCACTTAAAAACAGTAAGACAACCAGAAACTGACCCACTCACATACAGTCAGTTAATCTACACAAAGGAGCCGGAAGCATTCGATAGAAAAAGGAAAGGCTCTCCAACAAATGGTGTTGGGAAAACAGGACAGTCACATGAAAAAGAATGAAGTTAGACCACTCTAAATCCATTCACAAAAATTAACCGAAAATGGATTAGAGACTTAGACCTAAGACCAGAAACCATAAAGCTCTTAGAAGACGACACAGAAAAGACTTTCCATGACATAAGTCGTAAAGAAGCCTTTGGGGACTCAACTCCAACACCAAGGGAAACAAAAAGAAAAACAAATAACTGCAACTACATCAAACTAAGGAGCTTCTTCACAACAAAAGAAAATATCACCAAAACCAAAGGGAAACCAACTAACTGGGAGAAGATATTTGCATTTGATATTTCCGACAAAGGCTTAATATCTAAAATATACAAAGAACTCATAAATCTCAACAACAGAAGAACAGGCAATCCAATCAAAATGGAAGGAGGAACTGGAGAGACACTTTTCTGAAGAGGATATACAGATGGCCAACAGGCACATGAAACTATGTTCCTACTCACAGGCTATCAGGGAAACGCAAATTAAAACAACAATGAGGTATCACTTTACACCTGAAAGACTGGCGATTATCCACAAGTCTGGAAACAGCAAATGCTGGCAAGGATGTGGAGAAAAGGGAAGAGTTTTGCACTGTTAGTAAGAGTGCAAAGTGGTACAATCCCAATGGAGGACAGTTTAGAGATTCCTCAAAAACCTGAAGATGGAAATCCCATATGATCCCATCATTCCACTTCTGGGCATCTACCCAAAAGATACAGAAGCACCCATCTGCAGAGATGTATGAATCCCCACGTTTAATGCAGCTCTATTCACAATAGCTAAGAACTGGAAATTACCTAAGTGCTCAATATCAGATGAATGGATAAAGCAGACGTGGTACATATATGCAATGGAATACTGCACAGCCCTTAGAAGAGATGAAACCCTGTCATTTGAATCAATATGGATGGAACTAGAGGGGATTATGCTAAGTGAAACAAGTCAAAAGAAGCAAAATAGATACCAGATGACCTCACTTGTTGGTGGAATGTGAATAGACAAAACAAAGGAACAGATGAAACAACCAATCCTGCAACATTTGTAACAGAACTGAGGTTACCAAAAGGGAATGAGGCAAATGGGGGCAAACCCACTGGACAATGGGGTATGGTGTGTTGAAATATAACTAAGAAATGACAGCGTATACATAGGAAATTATTTTAATGTGTAGAATAATTACTACAATAAAAAATAAATTAAAAAGAAAACAAAACAGTAAGACAGCAATCTAAAAATGGGGTGGAAGAGAGGAGAATAAAAATATGAATGGTTAGAATGAGTAGAAGACTAATCTGCTTTCAAATAAATGTAGAAAATAAACATAGACTGCTTAACCTCACATGCTAAACCTCAGGGTAATCTCAAAAAACATCTCCAGGGAAAAAACAAAGAAGACAATAAAAAGGGAAACAATCAAAACATAACTACACACGACCCACCTGAGGAGAGAATAACAGACATTAGAAGTCTTGTGAGATGTGAATACCCATAGACTGAGATGCTATTTTAATGTCTTAAAATGAATATAGCACTGGAAACAAAAGAAATCATAAAATGATTATTTAGAGAAAAAAAAAAAAAAGAGGCTGCTAACCACTTTCCAGACTCAATGGGACATGAACCGCTACCTGTATTTGACTGTCACATCCCAGGAGGATCAAGCAAAAGGAAATCCATCTGAGACATAGCAGTAAAACCAGAAGGTAGGGCAATGAGCAGCACTACGGAAAATAAGTGTGCACTCGAGAGGCAGTAGGGGACCCCACAGCCCTTGCTGAGCCAAGAAGAGACTAGGAAGTGACCCGTGTGCCCAGAGGGAAAGTAATTCAGCCCGGAAACTCATGTTCGAATATATCACCTCTCACACGTCAGGGAGGACTGAGGTGTTTTTAGATCAACAAAGCAGAGTCACCACCAGAAGAACCAGACTTTCCTCAGGAAGAAAAACCCAAAGAAGGAAGGGTCTGCAGTGCAGCCCCCCACGCCGCAGGCCGGCTCACCACAGGCAGGACTCTGAACCAGCCCTTTTCAGGGCAGCGCTGGGCAAGGCACGGTTTCTCTTTGTGCTTCCATTTCCTTTCCTGTAGATTGAGGGTAATACTAGAGTCATCTTCCAAAGTTCTATGAGGACTAAAGGGGTAAGACAGTTGTCACTCATAGCAAACAGTATCAGAGTGGTCACTATTAAATGACGGAACTACTACCAGTGGTTACTACTACCAGACATTAACTCACATTTAAATAAATCTAAATAAATTCTAAACTGAGAGAATAGTAACAATGTCTTATTTGGGGGTAAAAAGAAGTAAGACAGAATTAAAATTGTAGACAGAAACAATATGGATGCATTTCCAAATATTCTGTAAGAAGAAATTTATAACATATTCTAAGTTTATCAAAAGATACAGAAGAGATATTAGTAATGGATGTGTACATCTATGTGCTTCGTAAAGGTATAAAGAAATAGGTGGAAAAATATTTATTTAAAATTTAGGAAGAAGCATTAACCTCTAATGGGAAGAAGAAAGTAGGACTAAAGTTTACACTAAGGCCTCAATTGTTTTGGTAATAAATAATTTCTTAAGTTTATCTATGGGAATACATTTACTGTATCACATGCTAAAAAAATACAATACAATACAAACACAATACAAAAGTTACAAGCAACTTTTGTTTCTCCAAAAATAGAAACTGAAATTGACCTGTGAGAGTTTGGTTTTTTTAATTCTTAAAAATCAGAATTTCTAGCAATAGGCCATCAAAAGTGAAATTCCCCAAAAAGGGCACACTAAAAGTACTTATCTAAAAACCCAGTAGGCCCTCATGGAGTAGCAGTTTGGTCAGCCACCTCCAGTGGAGCACAGTCCACACACAAGTACCTGGGTTTGCATCCCAGGGGTGGGAAAACAACAAGGATGAACAACTAAATAAAGTAAAATGCTTCTGCTTCTTCCTCCTCTCTCTTCCTGCCTGCCTGCCTGATCGCCTTCATTCCTGCCTGTACCTTTCCTTTAAAAAAATTTTAAAATAAAATAAAAACCCACACTACACCCAAATAATCTAAGATTTGAATCATTTTACTCTCAAATCCCACACAGGGAGATGTTTTACTGTCTATCGAAAGGCTCTCTACTCATCTCTCATTCTGAATGTCTTCTTCCTTACTCTTCCAAATAGCATTTAAAAGTGACTTGATGGATTGCCATCAGTTTAACAGAGTGACACTGCTTGCTTTGAGCCATGATGCTAATGGCATCAGAGGGACTCTGCTACAGAGACAGACACAACAGCCCAACTCCAGGAAAGGCAAACAGCACTCCTGCTGCATGGCACTGCCACTCACCAAGCCATAACCACAAGCACTTGTCTGAGGAAGTAAAGGGAGACAAGAGAACTGAGAGAGCAGTGTCGGACCTCAACGCTTCTGTGCTTGTGTGAGTCACTAGTTGCGATGACGGCTTGTGTTCTCATCGAGGCATGAACTACCACAGAGATACTGTGATTAAATGGACATTGATGGAACATCACTGACATGTTGCTTCCTGTGGCTGCAAAGGTCCAATCACTTGCCAGATTCTGTACAAGACGCACCAACAACTCACCTTTGACTCCCACATGCAGGAAGTGCATCATGGAGTCTTATTCCTGGTACCACTTAGGGACGAAATCTATCCACATAGATTATACACAGTGCAGTGTCCACAAATATACCATGCTGTGGAGTCTACACATGCGTGTATGTGCAGGGCATCCAGAGTTCACACCATGTCATGTGTGTACACATATGTGTGGTATGTGTTCCCATGTGGCATGGTCACATGCACTTTTAGTGTATGCAAATCGAGTGTGCACACATTTATAGCTGAGATACACTTAATGTCCTTGCACACCTATGATGCAGGTACACACTGATGTGCACACAGAGGACACCCTCATTTCCACTGTTCCACACATGCTCAGTATGCTTGTTCACACAATCATGCAAGTGCACAATGCACTCATGCTCACACCAAGACCCTGAAAGTGCCTTCCATGCCCCACCCTTTCATGTGCTGGTCTAGTGCTGCCAGCTCTATGTGAGCAAATTTCTTTTTCAAAGCAGGACTCAAACAGGGTTTTAGAAACAGCACAAGCACTGACTGCAATAGCCAGGGTCACTCCCCAACTGGCCCTGATCAGTCCCATGTGCAGGATGGCACCTAGAGAGATTAGGGATGGACTTCGCTGTCCACAGAAAAAAAACATGTCCCTGCTACTCTTATAGGCACCATAACTAGTGCCCCAGGTCCATGGAGGCATGCAGGCCCCTCCCTGAGAGTCAGCTGTTCCTAATGGATATCAATAGGACAATTTGCACCAGTAAATGTTCTTTTCAAAACCAGAAAAGGAGCTTGTCCTCATGTTTTGGCCTTTGAGACAAAGCCTCTTAACAAAGCTCTACGAAATGTCTTAAATCACCAACCCTCTGTTCCAGGTCATTCTCAGTTTCTGGGGGAAACAGATCCACCTGGGAGAGACCCACATGGCCCTCTCTGCAGTCACAGGTTCCCCCATCAAACGCACCTGCCACAGCAGACACAGCTTGGACACCTTAACGAGGTGACTGTGCTGCGCCAACTGCAAGAAAGGGCTTACTTTTAAGCTGACGATGAAAGCACAAACACTTACACAATAAGGGACAAGCACTGACACCAAGAGCCAGGGTCACGGCCGAACTGTCCCTGATCAGCCCTGTGTACAGGACGGCACCTAGGGAGACTGGGACAGACGTCGCTGTCCATGGGAACAAACCATGTCCCTACTACTCGCACAAGCAACAGCGATGTAGAGAAATGAAGGGCATGAGAAAAGCAATGTCTTATGCTAAGGTACTCAGGTTGGGATCACGCTCTCCTGCAGTGACACCCCTCGCACTGCAGGTGCTGCTCCAATCACAGCACATGGTGCCTGCGAGGCAGTGTGAGACAGCGTGGCGGCCCCTCCTGGGATACAGTACAGATGCTGAGCCACCACCGGCCAGCCACAGCTCACCCAGGCCTGGCGTGGGGGGCCCACTGACCAAAGAGACCCAGCACTGCCATGGACAGTGTTCCCTACAAGAAGGAGAGTGGTACAGGTATTTCTAAACAAGTTAAGGGAGTTTGCTGCAGGATTTGCTCACATGCACGAGACTCCACCACACTGGCCTTGGTCACTGCACACAACTTCACGCCAACACCTGTCCTGTGCATCTCACACTGAAAAGGGCAGCTGGGGGAACACACGTGCCCTGACAGCAAATGGGAGAGCCTGGGCAGAGTTTACACCCACTGCCCCCCAGAGACAACACTTGCTCCTGGACAAAGTGTGAGCTGTCTGGGCCTCGTGGCCGCTCACTTTCTTACTACTCCTGAGTGAGAGTAACAAGGCAGACATGTTGAATGCAGCTCTGAACAGGCTGGAGTCATGGGACACAGACACTAGCAAGTCTGCAGCTCATCTTCAACTGTTACCGGCGAAATAAAAGACTTTTCAGTCAAAAGCAGGGAAACCTCATGATGGAACACCCCCAAGGGCCTCTTTCAATGTTCTGGAACTTTCTGGGCCCTGATCCCTGACCCTGCCCTGTGAACTGCAGTGACAGAGGCCATGTAAAGCCAGGACCCCAGAAATAAATGGACAGGCCACATACAACCCAATCTGGCTCCACAGCCCCAGGCCCTCCTGCTGAGACCACATGGAGAGACCTGTCTCCACAGGAGAACAGGGTCACATGCACGCAGGCCAAGCCCTCTTGCTCAGATTCCAACACAAGTGCCACTTCGCTAGAACGGTTAGAAGTGGCCAGCTCTGCCCACAAAAGGGGATGAGGATGAAGAGATACCCCAGGTGACATCATACCCACAGACCAGTCGGAGGTCCCGCAGCTTATCCCACACCAGCCGCCTGCCATCTGCACACAGACAGGGTCTGTGATCATCCCTTCAGGCAGAAATCTGGCTGAGAACTGCAGAATGATGGGTCAGAATGAAACTGAAGGTCAGGGAGGAGCTGCCTGTTAAGACTCAGCCAAGAACTTGCCTTAAACGCTCTTAACCAAAATAAAACCAGCCCAGGAAAGACCTCTCACCATTGATTTGCTTGGAGAAAGGTTGGATGTTAACTCAAGTTCCATGTCATTTAATATATGATACCTCTGGGACCCTTATTAATCAGAAGGTACTTAAACCAGGAAAATAAGAACACCAAGCGACTCTACTGTTCCAAATAGAACAGTGGGGAAATTCTGTGTCCCAGCGTTCAGGTGCTAGCTAAGTTCAAGTCCAGACTCTATTCACTGGACTTTCATTTTTTCATCCTAGGACTCCGCCAGTGACAGACCAGCTCCCAGCAAGACCTGGTGAGTTTCCCATACATTGCAAGTTCCAACAAGGCCAGGCCCTGCACTGAAGCAATTTTCTAAAGGCCCAGATAATAGATCCAAAGAAGAGATGCAACTTCTACCCAAACTCCTTTTCCACCACACCTGTTATTGCTAGAAACCACCTCTGGTTACAATTAAGGCACTGGAAAGGCTGATACAATAGAGCTGTTTTTCAGACTCAAGGGTTAATAGAAACTTTGTATCAACTTCCTATTGCTGCTGTAACAAATTGGTGACAAAGTCAGAGCCTTCTAAGGCACATTTACTCTCCTCCCACCAGAGGCCTGACCACACCAATCAGGCTCCAGGGAGAACCCTCGTTCCTGGGTCCCGGGGTGTCCGTATGTGATCACAGCTGACCAGTCTCTTTTCTGACACAACGCTCCCCTCCCTCCTGCTGTCGCCCTGTGGTGACACCCAACGTCTCTCCCTCTCGGGACCCTCATTTCAACTCTAACCCCATTATAATGGAACAGCCTCTTGATTTTACAGTTTGCAGTTTGGAGTTTTGTTTTTCTTTTTAAAG
Source organism: Solenodon paradoxus (assembly GCA_004363575.1). Classification (NCBI taxonomy): domain Eukaryota; kingdom Metazoa; phylum Chordata; class Mammalia; order Eulipotyphla; family Solenodontidae; genus Solenodon; species Solenodon paradoxus. Next base: position 284,570 of record RJWH01000471.1, on the reverse strand, counting down.
TAATCAATCATCTGGAAAAAATTACTTCTCCATATTACAGAAATTAATTTCCTCCACAGCCCACTTTTCCTAATTCTATAGCATGGAGGAAGAAAAAGGGTGTGCTCAAGAGAAAAGACAAGAAGCAATGGTTGTCTGGGTAATCTGCCTGTGGCCCGCAGGCAGGCTCTCTCCAGGGGCTGAGAAAGCAACCACCGTAGCATCTGGACTGAGAAGAGGGCTTCCAGTGAGTATTCAACCAGCCACCAGTTACCCACAGAGAAGCCAGATCCAGCCCAGCTGGCCTCCTCACAGGCACACAGGACCTACACAAACTAACCCTCACACCCAGAGCACAGGTTTCTGAGCTGGCCACACGGTGACCTGGTCATCCCTCTGTCCAAAGGAAGGGGCCACACAGCCAGGTCTAGGGAATCAGGGGAGTTACACATGGATACATCCAGTGGGCAGCCCTGAAACAGTCTGCAGGTCCCCTCGGCTCTCAGGTCAGACTCGCAGACTTCACACTGGACATGCTTACAAACTCCACGTGTGAATACCGTGGCCCCTCTTCTTGGACAAGAGCCCCAAGTTACAGTCTGCGAACAAGAAAGACAAATGTACAACAAGGCTCGCCCAGACAGATTCTCACTGGGACATACAGATGCTCCCAAGAACCTAACATGGTCCCCAGCCACTCCGCTCGTGACCATAAAAAGAGCCCACCATACACAAGGATCATCTCACAGTATGTAAGTGCTCACACTCAACCTCAGCCACTCAAACTTTCCGGAGAAAAATGCCCCCCTGATCACTGCCTGTCCATGTACAATGAAAAAGCTCAGTAAACAGAAGATCTCTTCTAACAATATAATCGTCATCAAGATCAACTCATCAACCATGAGCCTGTTCCCCAGTAACCCTGTCATTCAAAACGGAAAACCAGCCACATCACATGCCAATTCTTCCATGTCACTCTTTGTCATTGTCCCCATATAAATAAAAGAAACAGCAAAAAGGAAGAGGGAGATTGCGCAGGTTGTGACTGGTCTACATTTAATCAAAATACCTAAAATGTCAAGATACAATACAATTAGAAAATATTTGACAATCTCCACCCAAATTCACATTCCGGCTCCAGCACTTACACTTCTCGCCTAAAACAAACTTTCCAAAAATTAAACCTCAGAATTAAATGACAACTTTTTCTGGTGATGAGGCTGGAAGACAAAAGTGGAAGGCTGTTCCTTCAGAAACAGTTCTTTTGCAAAATACCATATTGGGGAAAGAGCCATTGATCTTATATTCACTTATTCCAACAACAAAATTGAACCAACTCACAAATACTGTAGCATATCAGATCAAAGCCGACATTTTCAATTTAGATCAAGAACCGTTTCCTCAGTGAACTGCAACACCCAGGCCATCTTTGCAAAACCATTTCATATGTTTTAGTAAGTCAGAAATAACAGTTGTCCTTTTATCTTTGAAATTAAGAGGGTAAGGTTTTTCCCAAAATAAATTTCCCTTTCTTTTAACTGATTTAGTTTATTCTAAGGTTGAGCATATTTAACAGGAGAGTTCCTGCTCACTGACTTTTAGAAAATGAAACATGTCACCTTTGAAATACCCCCCACTGCTGTCACTCATAGATTATTCTGTGATGGGAGATCCCAGCTGCAAATGTGCCCACATGACCCAGTCCTCAGAGCTTGTACCCAAATCTCTTTCTAAAGAGGCCCTTTGGGTCAGAGGTGCACCCTTGCCAGGAGCCCCCTCACCATCTACTCCTAAACAATTTCCCTCTGAGAGGCCTTTGTGGATGGACTTAACAGAAAGTCCAGTGTTTCCTTTCTCTTCACATGCTCTGGACAATAAAACATTCTGTGCTTTCTATTTAATTAAAAGAAAAAACAAAACAAAAAAAGAAAATCAGAAGTCAGTCCCAGGCGGGCAAGGACTGTTTTATTTACAAGTAAACCCACATCTCCTGGGAGAGGGCCCCATGAGTGTCCTGGAAATTGACATGGTCAAGCCTATACTCTCTGACTCACACACCCTGCACCCAAGCCACGAAGCCCCATATCAAGAATCTGTGCCAGAGCCAAAACCCTTTCAAGTCCCTGCCCAAGTGGTTCCTTTAACTTTGAAATTTTCAGATAAAACTGCTTTTTTGTTTTCATATTGTTATTTTTTTAAGTGATCACTTGTATCAGTTACAATAAAATGTAAATCAATTCAGTTTTTCACAAATAACAGCAGACATGGAAAGACAATGAAAAATCATCTGGAAAGGTGTTTTTTAAATTCAGTGCAATGAGTGTGGCTGTATCTTTAAATGAGATTAATTTGGGAAGTTCTCCAAGGATGGAGGAAAATTTCAGTTATGAGATAATCTAAAAAGACCTCCAGGAGAAAGTTAAGTATGCAGTAAGACCACAAGCAAAATTGTTCCTTTGAACTTTGATTTCAAAAGAGCCGAACTCCCCACTTCAACCCAACCCTGCTGACAAAGCATATTCCCACCAGGTCCTGCAGGGGTTTCCACCCTGCTCAGCGGGAAGGGTCGTAATTCACAGGCATTTACACATCACAGCACTGCAGTGAAGTGGAGACGCTAACTAGCCAAGTCTCCAGTCTCATGGACACGGTTCCACCACTGGGGCTCTCGCTGCATCCCGGTGGCCTGGTGTCCCCACAGTTCAGATAATGGCTGCCCCCACGCAGCCCGCCCAGCCCAGCAGGGTCCACATGGTGCTCCTCACGGGCCAGTCCAGCAGAACCTGTGAAGCAGCTGCCACAGGAGACCACTCATGACAGGATTGCTGGACGGTGCGACCAAACGCTGAACTTTTTGTTAATACACTTATTCACAGGTATTTACTATGTGACATTTTAATTAAATTTAAATGTAAAGACGTTGTGTGTCTGGCTACCATCGTGGACATCACAGCTGGTGAGTACAGGGGAGGGGGTTCCCGAGCTATTCCAGCTCTTCAGACCCACGTGCAGCAGTCCTGGGGTCAGGGACTTGGCTCTGCCACCCAGCACTAACATGTGTGCCCTTGTCTTTCGGTTTCCCCAGCTGTGAGTAGTGACACCAGCCACCTGGCAGGAGTGGAACAGGGCAGGGTGCTGTCGTCCTCAGCAGAGACAGGCAGCCCCTGTCCCAGGTTCTCGGTGAAGTGAGGACTGGAGAAATCAAGGTAGCCCGTTGTTAAGTGTGAAACAGGCAGGCCCAAGCAACCCCACGGCACCCGCAGTCAACTGCTCCTGGGCCACGCCTCTCCAACTGGATCCGCGCAGGGCCTGGCACACATCTGTTCTTGTGGAGACAGATGGCACACGAGGGATATGCAGGACCGTGCTGAGGGTCTCGTCAACTCAAATATTTAATTAGCTGAACTTTCACCGCTGTGGCCTCCAGTCAGTTACAGACCGGCACTTGCAATAGTGGTCAAGCCTCATCACCAAATCTCCATACTCTGAGACAAACTTGCAATCCCGACACGCTGGAAGGCACAGCAAGACCCCTTTCTCCAGAACTTGGACCTGCCGGAACCAGGCTGCCGTGGCCCTGATCTCAGACAAGACAGCATGACGTTGGGAAGATCCCTGGTGAGCTCCTGGCTGTGGTGTCAAGAATCCATCAGCTCTCCGATTACACTTCCTCCAAGAGCAGGAACCGTGACTCACGTCCTGTCATCCAAAGGATGCCTGGAATGAAATTCTACCCTGGCCGTGTCACCTGCAATCTCATCTCTCAGTTAATTACCCTTGTCTGCCGCAGTGATTCCAGGCGCATCGTATGACAGCGCGAGTGATTCCGGGTAAAGGGGAGATCCCAGCCAAGTTCTTCCACTTCCGGCATCTTTTCTCACCCAGAAACTGCCAGAAGTGCCGGAGGTGGCCCAGTCCAGCGCACCCTCACACACGTTTTGTCAGAACATGCTCCTCTCTCCTTCAGGACACGGGACAGGCACAGAATTCCAGCAGCTCACCAATTAAAAGGAAAAAGTGGTGGGCACTCAGGACTGCAATCTGATGTGAAAGTCACAGCTAGTTCAGGTGCTAGAATCTCTCCTATTTACATTACAGACAAACAGATGAAATGTGAACCTATCTGCATACGTTGTTTTGCAAACAAATGATTTTTCAAGCAGTGCTGTCTTCAGTACAAATTTACTTGCTTCCCTTATAAAAGATTTATTTTGTAAGTATGAACTTTCAACCTGTGGACTTGAGGAAAACCACACACATCTCTCCTTTCATGAGCAGTTCTCTCCTTTGCTGCTCCCCACCCCCGCTGAGCACAGGCCTGGAGTCCAGGCTTGGGGGACAGCACCCCACAACGCAGTTGAGTGTCTGCTGCTGCGCACAGCTCGGGGCATCCCTTCCTGTGACACAGCAGCTTGCAGTGGACACAGGTCAGAAGTGCTGCCCCAGTTTCTTCAGGATTTGAGGCTAAAGCACACATGGCCCCAGGCTGCCTAGAATCAGCACCCACTGTGACCCTAAGGACCAAAGCTAACTGGGCCCTCCAGGAGGTGGCATGTCTGAGTACACTGCAAGTGGGAGGGAGGCCCCACTGAGGCGTCCCACTCTGTCCTTTCCTGGCTCTCAGCATCGGAGCACGGACGGGAGAGGCAGGGGATGGCAGCTGTTGCCATTGCCCAGTGCCCAGGGCAAGGCCCGCTGTCCCTGGAGAAGGGGAAGACAGCTCCCTGGGGAGAGGCCAAAAGGCTCCTGCCAGCGAGGCCAAGTGGAGACTGATCACCAGGGGAAGAAGGTTAACACCTCCCCCCTGCCAAGGTGGAGAAGAGGCAGTCAGGAGGGACACCTTCCCTCCCCAAGTCCACCAACAGACATCATAACAACATACGGTCCATGGAGCCGGCAGGAGGCAAAGAGACACCAGCCTCTGACCTGCCAGCAGACCACAGACACTGAGTGAAACTTCTGCAACCGAGCCTGGGCACATAGTGGGGCTGGAGGGCCTGCCAGTGACAGAATCCGAATAGTCACAAAGGGCCAGATGGACTGCCTCGAAAAAATTGAGGGCCAGGGTGTTTCCAGATCTGAGCCCTCAGTCCACCCACCTACACGGGCATCAGGTGTTCAGTCAAAACATACAAGACACTCAATGCAAGGAAAGTAAAACACCTATCAACAGACAAAGCAACTGGCACAACCAGACAAGACAATGCAGATGCAACAAGCAGCAGACGGGACAGGAAGGCTTCAAAGTGTCGCCAAGTGTGTTCGAGGCTCTAACAAAGTGTGGCTGAGAGACATGACAAGATGGGACTTCAGCAGAGAAGAGGAAGTGGTGAGAAAAAGTCAAATTTAGGTGCAAGAAAATAAAAACACAGTAACAGAGATGAAGAATGACTTCAATGGGTTTGTTATAGACTTAGCCCAAATAAGACAGTGAAACTAAAGCTAGACCAATAATTACAAAACCAAAAGAAATAGTAAAAGAATGAGAGGCAGTCATCTAAGGAGGGGAAAAGATATGTTGGAAAGAATAACAATGAAGTATTTCCAAAAAATAATGACAGACATTAGGCCTCACATCCCAGAAGCTGAGAGAATCCTAATCACCTTATAAGTGGAAGTTAGTCCCTTTAATGGATATCCATCCCATCCCTCCCTTGAGTCCTTGGCAAACTCTGTCTATACTCAGTCTATATATTTGGTTTTTACAGCTTCCACATATGTGGGATTCTATATTGTTTGTCTTTTTCCATCTGACTTATGTCACTCAGCACAATCCCCTCAATTCATTCATGTTATTGGAAATGGAAGAAATTCCCTTCTTTCTCACTTCTGAATAATATTCTATTGTGTGTATCTACCACATCTCCTTTATGCATTCATCCATTGACTAGCACTTAGGTTGTTTCCAATTCTTGGATCTTATTAATAATGCCACAGTAAACATGGGGGTGTAGCTATCATTTCAAGTTAGTATTTTTGTTTCTTTTAGATAAATAACCCAAAAGAGGAAACACTAGATCTGATGGCAGTTCTATTTTCAATTATTTGAGGATCCTCCATACTGTTTCCACAGTGGCTACACCAATTTACACTCCACCAGCAGTGCACAAGGCTCCCTCTCCTCACGTCCTCACCAGCATTTGTTGCTTCTTGTCCTTTGGATGATAGTAATACTCACAAGCGTGAGGTGATGTCTTCTACTGTGGCTTGGTTTGCATTTCCCTGATGATCAGTGATACTGAGTACCTGTTTGTCACCTGTGTATCTTCTTATGAAAAATGTCTATTCAGATCCTCTGCCCTTTTTTGTTTAATGGGATTACTTGCTTTTTTATAATTGATTTGTATGAGTTTCTTGTAAAGATATTCCTCGGTTTATGACTGAAGTTCACTCCAAAGTCAGGCCCTCATGGAGCAGGTCCCCACATGTCAGCCAAGGTGCTGCAAACCAGGCTCCTCTGCACAATTCAATACTTCGGACTTGAAGGCAATGGGTCTCCAAGAAATCACACAGGCACCCCCGTTCTCCAGACACCACCATCGCCCAGACAAGCCTGGACACACGGGCGAGGTGCTGTAACCTATTCAAGACAGACCAGGGATCCTCAAGAGTACTTGCACTTCTCATCAACCTGCTACCTTTCATGCAGTTTGTTCTAACCGGATTGGTACGCAAGTCCTCCCCACCCTGTGCCTTTTTGGGGAGAGCCAGGGAGCCCTGACCCCCAGGCCAGACACCACCAGCGACAGTCGCTGGGCACCCCGCAGAAGGTCACTCTCTGATCCAGAGCTGCAGACACCCACCTGGGGACAACTTTTCTCATTCCCAAACAGAAAAGCTGGACTTACCATCGCTACACTTACCTCCTGCTCTAGGGATATGTGTGAAGCCAGGGCTCACAGGCTCCATCACATCTGAAACCTAAGAACAAGACCCATGGCTAAGAGAGGACAACAGGTCATCAGAGCTGCACGGCCATCAACAACCAGAACATTAGCAATTGCTTGGCTGTACTGGGTTTTTTCTTTTCACTTTTTGCTTAAATAATTAAAGATATTTGTTGACAAGGAAAAAATTCACTATTGAACTGAAAAAAAAATTCTAATTAAAGATTTTTAAATTCTTCCATATACTTTTTAAAATCATAATTATAGCCCTTCTTAATGTTAAGCACTTTAACTAAATGCAAGGTTAATTATACAGACTCTGACACTCATAAAATGTTAAAGAACATACGAAATGTCATCATGAATAATTAATAAGACCTCTCTGATTTGGTTCAGGCCAGGGATGCACTGCTAATACTCTTGCTATCTTATTGCTCTTTGGTTTGGGGACAATCTTACGGAATAAATCAAATATTTGGCAGCCAAAGCAGGAGTTCAAAATAAGCACTTAACCTACCTTAGAAATCAAGGTGAAGACTCAAAGTCACCTTACATAGCAACCCAAAGAGTGAGAGGTGATTGCTAATACACTTTGCAGTAGAACAGAGACAAGACACTTGTACAAGGGTTTTCCTACACCCCCGGCAGACACGACCCAGGTTATCTTGTCACAGAGACACATGGGAGCAGTGCTGAGGCGCCCAAAGGGCAGGATGCTCCTGCCCTCCAGGGACAGCCTTGTTGGGGGCAAAATGACTCATTCAAATATTCAAATCCAACAGTATTTCATGCGCTCGTACATGAAAACAGCTAAAATTCAAGTAAATCATAAACCTACTCCAATTACAAATGTAATTAAATGCAGATAAGCTGTTCTGGTGGTTAACATAATTACTGTGTTAGAACCACTCGCCTCTCTCTGCACTGCGCAATCCCTGCCTCCCCCTCCTGCTAGAAGCACAGGACACACTCTGGGGCTTACCTGTGCCAAGCTTTCTTCTGTCTCTTGGGGCATCGTAACAATTGCATTTTTATTAAATCTGCACACTATCAGTGTGGGGACTTGATTCTGCTTCAGGAAGAGTGACACTTGTGACCACATTTGATACAGTTGATAATCAACACAAACACCGCTTAGAGGTGGCACTCTGTGATTAGTGAGGACAGGACTGTCAATATTTAGCACCTCTAGGTTAGAGCTCATACACATGTTTGCAGGAGCATTCTTAAATGAGAATATCTTCAACAAAAATGATAAATATAAAGATTTTTTAAGTAATTGTACATCAGGTCACATCTTTATCAAACATTCATGCAACATGGAACACCCCTCTGCAGCACCTTGGGTGCTAAAGTTCAGGGAAGGGGTGACAGCAGACCACTACCTGTGTCCACCTGTCACCAGGGCAGCTTGTGTCTCCAGCTCCTCTTCGTCCTGTCGCCCTGTCATGACCACAGGTGCCTGGCCATGGGGAGCTGGACACCGCTGCTGGCTGCTTCCTGACTGGGCGACCTTCGTGCAGGCAGCCTGGAAGGAGGGCAGTTGTCTCCAGGAATCTCTCCAACAGTTTCCAGCACTGGAGTGTGGGACAGGTCTGGGACAGATCAACATCTGGGACAGATGTCATTGCCATGCCAGGGACGATGGCCTCACTTCCTTCAACCTGACCCCAACCCTGTCATTCCAAAGGCCTTGAAAAGGTCTAATTAAATCCTATAGCCACTAGCACATAGGCTCGTGGCAGCCCCAGGTCACTGAATGTGCTGCTGGACCACCGACCACTGTCCTTCCAGAACCACGTAGCCAACCAGGGCTCAGCTCTCCTGGTCTCATGAACAGACAAGGCTCTTCTCCACACTCTACCAGAACCAAGCTGCCCCACATGGAGTGTCCGCGGAGTGAACCAGACACGGCTCCTAGTTTGGCCAGATGGAGTGAGAAGGTGCCAGGAGTATGTGTCTAAGGGATGTATTCCCAAACCACCTTTTGAAACCTCCTGTCACAAAAACATCCAAAGCTCTGTTCTTGCCAGGAGGGACCAATTTCCACTGCAGCATGGCGGCAATGCAGCCAGCTTCCAAACCCAAAGGCACCACGCACGCGGCTGAACCAGAACGCATGTGGTGCTGGGGCACAGAACTGACCCTGACTCACTACACAGCCAAGGAGTGGAGCAGCCACCTGGTCCAGGGGCAGGACAGACCATGCACAAGGCCTCATTCCACTCCCACAGCAGAGGCAGAAACAGCTCTTTTCCTTAGGAGTTTCTCTCCTTTTAAAGGCTCTCCAGATAGGCTTCCCCTACGGCAGGGTCAGCCCCTCGGCCACACACGGGCCTCCTCCAGACTCACTCTGTATAGTCATGAGCCTCGTCATCACACAGACCCAGGGCCCCCTCAAACACTCTTGCTTCTAGCAGCCATATCATACATTTTGTTGTGAGAAACACGAATAAGGGTATCAGAATTGGCACAGATGGCAGCTTATCTGGACTTCATACCAGTATAAAAAGGCAATGCCTCATGCCCTCTCATTTCTCCCAGTCTCTCCTGGTGTTTTATCGGCCTGAGTCTTACGACAGGTTATTTTTAGCCTCTTAGGAAACAGCTGCACTAACTGCATTTGGCATTTCCACTCACAGCAGTCCTAGTCGGTGAGAGCTCAGGGACTCTGAGCATCAGAGTGTGTGTGGGGAAGTACCCCTTGTTTCAGGAGTGCTGAAAGTATCCCCAAACATGGGGCCATGGAGCCAAAAGATGTCTATTCAAATATAGGATGCAGCACCCACATCATCCAGTGCTGAGCATGTGAGCCTAGTGTCCCAACTGTGAGTATCCTTGAGAGGATGATCCAGAGGGAAGTTCAGCAAACTTACCAGACCAAGGGCTTACCTCCTGTTTGTATGTAAATATGCCATGGACAACTAACAGGCACTGAGCAGTCACTGAATTTTGCACAAGACTTCGTCCACCACCAGGTCACCTGTATGATGCTGGTTTAACTCTCTGGGATTTAGGGCCATTTTTCCCACATCTTCTTCCCATCCACAGACGCAATGAGTCCCACAGGGAGAGCATCTGTCTAGGAGTCTGGTGATTTGGTGCCTCCTCTGTGGGACGGGCTGGAGAGCACAGCCCAGGCCTTGGCTCCTGGTCCACATTGCTTGCATCTGTCACAAACACTTCCACGGGGACACAAGAGGAAGTCTTCATCCTGCACCAGGTTCGTTTCAGGTATCTGTGCAGTGTCCTCTCGACCTACCTTCGACAAAAGGGCTCAGCAATCCTCTTGGCTAGTACCAGATTCTTAAAATACTCTGCATACTTCCATGTACCTACCTACATACCTAACACTGAATTACCTGAATTTTGTTTCATGAAAAAAATATCTGTTGTTCATCTAATAAAGTGTCATGTCAGATTGGTGAGCAAGAACTGGTCAGACCATCTTCCACCTGGTTCTAGATGGATTCCCACCAGGGGCATTTCCTCCTGGATATTTGAGGGACATGTGATAGAAAAGTCATCATCTAATTGAAAGGGCCATCATTTCACCAAAGAGCTGACACGTGGCTTCTGAGACATCCCAGGTTCAACAAGAAGAGCAAGTCTTCCCAACAGAAGGACCAACACTCAGCCACCCGGAGCTGGCCGGCTCTCCTGGTCCGGGCCCCAGGCACTTGTTCTCAGGACGCAGAAGGTCGAGTACATTTTCAAACCACTGTCTCTCTTTTCTTCAAAGCTTGACAAGGGAGAAGTGAATAAAAGAACCACTAATCTCAAAGGAGACAACCAAACTCTTGCCCAGGAATGAAGTGTCACCAACTTACTTCTTCCTGAGAGCTGGGGATACAGCTTTCCAAATCATCATGTGTGCCCCATGTCTAAGAGAAACCACATTGTGCAAAGACCTTGCTTAATGACCCTCTATATTCTAAGTCATCCTCACTTCAAAGTTAGACAGAAGGGACTCCTGGGCAGTATTCTGGGCAGTGACCAGGGAACCAGCAGAAGTCTCAATCCATGCTTCATGAATAAACAAATTTCAAAAACTTATGAAAACACCATATAATCTGACATGCTAACTATACAGCTACTTCGTCACATTGACAGATTTGCTTCAGTTTACTCAAGAAAAGGTAAGTAATCTTGATGGAAAAGCAAAGGCTTTACCAAGAGTAAAACTACAGCGCCATTCTGTTGTGCGTGACAAGTTAGCCTAAATATTTAAATTCCAGGAGCACAGTACTTGCAAACAAGACATTAATACAAACATATCACCTTAAACAATACCAAGAAAAGACCACCTCCTCCTAGGAGGTGACAGCTGGACTGTGAGTTACCAGCAAGGCCGTTGCGGGTGGGGCCTTCGTCTCCCCACAGCCTGCTGCACCTCCACTAGTTAGCTCATCCACCAGGAGCCTTTCCTGCTGTCCAGGCCATGAGCCAGTGTAACACATTATGGTTCAAGTTGGCAGCAGGGTGAGGAAAGTGGCGAGTGAGGACAAACTGTCTGGCCAGCTCACACCAGACCCCAGCATACACCGGGCACCTCACCCCAGCTTCCTTCAAGGCTCTGCTACACCCCAGGCAACGGTGACGTTCAAGATAGGAGGCCCAAGGCCATTCTTGACAAACTGTTAATGTTTGGAAATCTAAACAGATGCTCCTCTAGCTGAGAGCTAAGATACCATCTTCCACCAGTTACTTTCCAGGATAGTCGGGGTCTTCAGGGCTGCTGTGTTCTGGGCTGGCCCACAACCCTGAGCCTACATGGCCGTGCCCTCTTGCCGGTCACTGTGCCCCTGGGCTCATTCATAACTCGGACCACCCTCCTGGCTCACCTGGAAAGCCAGCTACGCTCTCTCATAACTGCATGTCCGAGCAGCTTCAGTCACACTCGGTAATTAAACCCATGTTTCACTCCACTGCCACCATCACTGGAGCCCTGGAGCCAGCAGCACGGGCAGCACTGCTGTCCCTGGGCCGCCAGGTCCCCTCCTCTGCTCCAAGGGCAAAGATAGCAAAGACAGGGCTCGTGAGCAGTCCTGGACAGTGTCGCTGACAGGCCCTTCCTAGACATGCCATGTGAGAGCAGTTCCCGTGTCAGAACAGGGCCCGGCTCCAGAGCTGTGAGACCCACTCCCCCAGCACCCCCCAGGGTCACTGGGAACATCCCTCCCAGAATTTCTGACCCCAGAAGTCTGGGTGGAGCAGCAGAGTGTGCGTTTCTAACCAGTCCCTGTAGCAAACCTAGGGACACACAAGTGCTGATTCGAACCCAAAACAACCCAGGTCTCCCTAAACAGGTTCACGTTCCTCTCCCCACACGCTGACTTCAGACCTGTGCTGGGCCCGTCACTTGCAGCTGCGACGGTCACAGGGTGGTCCCAGCCACCTCTGCGTGGCGCCACCTCAGAAGTAAGCTCAGACCCATGGCAACACTAAGAAAAAGTTGTGAGATGGCATTACTCACTATTTGTAAAAATGTTCACGTGAAGTCTATAAAGAGACCAGGAAATTTATAAAATGATGGTAGGCTTATGAATACAAATTATTTTCTCAATTTTCCACAATGAAGTCAAATTTTCTTTTTTAAGGAAAGGTGCAGGCAGGAATGAAGATGAGCAGAGCCAGGTAGGAAGGAATAGAGAGGAAGAAGAAGCACTTTATTTTATTTAGTTGTTCATCCCGGTTGTTCCCCCTAGCCCCAGGATGCAAACCCAGGACCCAAGGATGGTATGTGAACTGCACCGAATGCCTACTCCACCAGGGCACACCAACAAATGTGATTTTTAATAGTAGAAATGCTTTTTAGGTCATCATACCCAATTACATATCTGCCGCATGATCATCATACAATTTTAAAGAGAACAGCAGAACCTTAGAACAAAGTACCTCAACCTACTGACAGTGTTTCCCTCCCAGAGAATGGGGTGGGAAGGTTGCTTCCCCTCAATTTTCCTATGTTAACAATTATGTTACTTTTAAAATGCAAAAATAAAACCGTTCTCACAGTTTATGGAACATGCCAATTACGGGTACCCATTGCTGGTTTCCTGTTTTAAATCAACTGGGAATTTTTTCCCCTAGAAAGTAGCACACCAAGTAAATTATTTTTTTAACTAAAGTGAATGAACACCCATGCTGACTCACACACCTTTGCAAAGGTGATGTGTAAAACATGCATTTAAACACAGTGTTTAAACACATTGTGTTCCAAGGAATACACACAATGTGGCATGCCCTGGTGAGCAGCGGTTAGGCTGACTGCCTCCAAAGGAAGAAGCCATATACCTCTACATTGGGGTCCTGAGTCCAAGGGGAATCAACTAGTATGAACAACTAAACAAAAATAAAGCAAAAGATGCTTCTTCCTCCTTTCTCTTCCTGCCTGTTCACCTTCATTCCTACCTGCACCTTTCCTTTAAAAAAGAAAAGAAACACATGCAATGTTATCTGCTTGTTGCTATACATTTTATTATACTTGGGTATCACACATGAATTTTATAGCAATTACTAAAATAACAACTCCTGATATATTAACCTATCACATAAAGACAAGAAACTGAAACAGACACACAGGTTATTACATGACGGCAAGAGTTCTGTGAGACTGACAAATTATTCTGAATTAGAAATCCAGCTCATTAGATTGGATTCTCCAGGGGGACGCACGGAGGAGGACTCTCTTCAAAGCTGTGCACAGACCCACAGTGAAGAGCTGCTATTACCGGAACCATGTCCCGTTCCTTGGGCTGGAAACCAGAACGTTAATGTTTATGAAAAGTAACACCTGCTTGTCAAAGCAAATTCGACCCTGAGCGATGGGCGAGCAGGCAGGTGCGGGGGAGGGGAACAGGGCTGCCACTGACCTTGTTAACTCCACACACATACTACCAGGCGTGTGGCCTTTGTTTTCATATCTAATCATAAGGAAACTATATGTCTCTTTGGAAAAGGAGAAATTTAAGGAAACGTAAAATAATAAAACACCTGGTGTACCCTGGTGGCTTAGTGGGTAAGTCTGCCAAGCACAGTTCATGTACATCCCAAGGTCACAGGTTTGACTCCCAGGGTCTGAGGGAACAACCAAGATGAACAACTATTAAATAAAATAATAGCTTCTTCTTGCTCTCTCTTCCTGCCCATCTTGCTTGCTCACCTTCATTCCTGTCTGTACCTTTCCTTCAGAAATAATAGTAACGAAACTCCCTTAAAGTAGAAGACAGAGAACCAACTCTTCCTCCGCCACAGCATCCAGTAATGCTCAGACCCGAGGTCCTGCTGTAGAGCTCAATGTCGAAACAAGCGGTGAGCGTTACTCACAATCCTGATGCAGCCAGCTCACACGTGTCATCCTCAGAGTGCTCTCAAATGAAGTTAATTTGTTTTCAATTTAACCCCAAATTCCAAAGGTCACAGTATTTCTGGCAGAAATCATTAAACGCTTTTGGAAATAAGGAAAAAAGGCTCAGGGTTCCTTGTACATGGCACTTGGTGCCAATGTTCAAGGGGGCCAGATGCAGAGCTGCCAACACCTTAGACAGGCTGCATGTCCTGGGGGAGAGCTGGGTGTGGTACCAGGCCCCCAGGTGCAGGGGTGGGAGACCTCAGTCATGACAGCAGCACTGATCCTGTGTCCACGCTCACACCACATAGAGACCAAACCTAAGTGCCCCGCGTGAAAGGCAAACTTGTGTCTTTCAGACAGAAATGGATCAAGAAATGGTTTGTTCTTGCCCAATTCCCTTTCCTCCTTTTTCCAGAGCAGCAAATGCAGACACTACACATAACCAGGTGGTAGGGCCTTAGTGAGGTTGGGTGAAGCCCGGAGCACCCAGGCCAGGACCCCAGCCACCCTGCCCCAGAGGCTGAGCAGTGAGCGGAGGTGCGGGCACAGAGTGAGTTCCTCAGCAGGAAAAGGCCTGTTCGATGTGGGCTCACCACCGTCAGGACAAGAAAACCTGGGACCTGAGTGTGTCACGAGGATCCTGGCTCCCCTTCCTGACATGGTGATCCTTGCTCACCATGAACAGCAGGCAGGGAGGTCCAAAGGGAGTGCTGGGGTGCCCACTGTGCTGACGGGGCTCACCAACTGCCCCGCCCCACCCCACCTTGCACCTGGGCCCGGCCACCGGCACGCTCATCCAGCGACTGGCAACCTCACGTTTCCCTCACCACAAACGGGAGCCTGCCTTCCTGCTCCAGGAGAGAGCAGAAGGCACAAAAGCTGTTGCCAGGAAAGCAGGGCCTCCCAGGGGCTGGGACACGGGTCTGGGTCTCTGTTCAAGACTAAAGATTTCCAGTTGTGGATGTGAGTCCTTAGGAGCACATCACTGAAAACCATCGCTGTTGTTCCCTGTTTTTAAAACCACTCATTTGTGTAAGAAGGCAGCATCTGGATATCTAGAGACTCACATTTTCCAAAAAAAATGATGCTAAGAGCCAAAAGGCCACAGCTAGTGGCTTCCGAACACCTGTGGGCCTGTCCCGAAGGCAGCCACAGACGAGCCCATGCAGTCTGTCTGGCACTGCATCTCTCTGCGGGACTGACAGCTCATGGGTGCTTGCACTGCTGGGGAGGCCGGGGAACTGAAGAAACGACAAGGTGACAGTGCTGTCCCGAAAACAAGCAAATGGCCCTCAGAGTAGGCAATGTTCCCTCCCCTCCTGCTCAGCGTCCTGGTCCTGCACATGGTCTTGGCTCATGCTGTCCTGTCTGCCAGACCTGCCTGGGCCTGTGCCTAGTCCTGTGCAGCTGGCCAAAGACCACACCCCTGACACCTCAGAGGTGTGCAGGCCACTCAATGCCAGTCCTACCCGGCTCAGACAGGACAGCACTGATGATGGCTCTTCTGAGCTCTCTCAAGTTCTAGACTCATGTGTGCCTTGATGACTCCACGTTTGTGCACGTCTCTCACAGTGAGGCCCTCACCATGTCCACGGGAAACCCCCACCAGGCAGCTGGGATCCCTCAGGCTTTGCACCATGGCCTCTGGTTTTCTGGTGAAGAGAGAGGCAGCAGGGAGGGTGGCAAGACTAAAGGGAGTCGGGTCCCAGGGTCACCACCATAGACAGCACTGGCCAGCTGAGCAGCCATAGCCAGACCACCAGGACGAGGCCGACCCTCCTAAGTTCATCCTCAGAGGAAACACAGGCGGCACGAGCTCTGTGCACCAGAGACGCTGCAGGCACATGAAAGTGCCAGACTCTGAGACTGGGAGCAGGACTGTGCCGTGCTCACCTTGGGTGACCCAGACATCTCTGGGTTTAAAGTGAGAAGTAATATGTGCCTGAAAACTGTCTTCGATGTGGCGGGATGGACACACAAGGAGGAAACACACTGTGTCACCAAATGGACACCAGTCTAAGAGGTCTGCACAGACATGCTGTCAGCAGACACTAACAGATCAGTCCTCCCACAAGGCTGGGACAGCAGTTACAGGAGTCAGGAATCCCTCACAAAGCGTTGACCAAGACAGCCCATCCCCTCTCACCCTCTGCACCTCCCAGTATGCTGACTCCACAGGCACACAGGTGTGCATGAGCCCCTTCAGGCACTTTCACCGGAGACTGGGGTCCAGAGGAGACTAGACAACCCCACGCAGTCCGCTTCTGAGGGGACACCCGTACCCCTACTCGGTCCTGGCATCAGTCCTAGAAGGGAGCCTTCTGGTTCAGTCCACTTGGTGGCACAGGCCTCTTCCCCAGGCGTCTACACACATGACATGTAAGTTCCACCCCCTTTCATAAGCCTCAGTTAAGGGAGATGCAGGGGACAGAGTCATGGCCAGAGGAGACACAGAGCAAGTTTAGTGTATGCCCGACCAGGACAGGATGTTAAAGCTGTCACACAGCAGAGCGGAACAAAGTCTCTGGACTTAGAAGAAAACCTCACTTTCACGGCAACGGGAACCAGAAGCAGCCATATACCAGGGGCTCAATACACCACCCACCAGAGTGGCCAGGTGCTCCCATAACCGAGTTCCAGAAATCTAATTTTAAACCCCTTCACAGCAAACAAGAATAGAGTTCCAAAGACCACAACACTAGGTCAAAAGCATTAGCATTTCAGGAGAACCCGGGAATCAGAATCACAGAGGCTATCTCCATGAAGACCTTTGCTCCTCCTCACCACACTCACCCCAGCTCCCATGTTACAAAGAACAAGTGCTCACAACAGAATCAAACCATCTGGCAAAGACACCACAATTTTCTTTTCCATGAAAATGACCATTTTCAAAGCACAAGTTCTGTGTTTCCCACCTGCGCACCCTCCCGGGGCCTGAGTGTCAACTGTCCCTCCCAAAGGACGGGTCTGCTGTCCTTCTACTGGGCTCACACAGAGCTGAACGTGGGTCTGAGGCTGGTGCTGTGGGTTCGTTTGGGAATCGTCACAGATGTTTATCAGTGGAGGGGAGCAGACATAGACTGGAAACAGACAGGAGGAAAACGCAGCCGCCATTCACTCTCCAGCACTCAGGACCTAACTCACATGGAGTCCCAGCCAGTGATCCTACCGAAACAGGGAGGTCCTTGCAGTGGGAATGCAACTCGCACTGCAATGAAACCCATTAGCACAGGCCGAGGAATCGGGACCACACTCCCAGACCTGGGAACTAGCCTGTCCATGTTCGGTATATCACCTTGTGAGCCCACAAACATGGTGGCCCCTCATCCATCCATCTCGTCCATCCACCCAGTCTGTCCTCAGGGGTGCTCAGTCCTCCCACACTAGCAGCTCCTCCTTCCCTTCACCCCGCTGTAGCAACCTCCCACCTGCCCCAGGCCTTGGCCCCTGGTTTGACATTCATTCACTCTTCCGGAAAACCTCCTTCCTTTGGGTACGATGAACCAGCTCCTCCTTCAACAGAAGCCGGGCCTTTCTCACCTGCAGCCTCTTCTTCCCCAACTCCCAATGCACTCATGCCTCTGGCCTGCATCCCACCAGGACCATGCCAGCTTCACAGGCATGTCCAACCCCCAAGTCCACCGGTCTAGGGGTCTCCACTCACAGGTGTCCAGGACAGCCACCTCCTCTCCAACCACACCACCTGGCCCACTCTCCCACTGAGATGCCTCCTCTTCTGTCGTTATGCTGCTGGGGCCCCTGAAGAGTCAGCACGCAGTTCACCCACTCCCTGCAGGAACCCTGGCTGCTGCCCATCCCCCACACCTCTGCTTATGGGTCAGAGGCTGTGGGAAATCTGTAAATGGTATAGAAATCACTGAAGACAGGCCTGACAGGTTGTCCCAAATAGCTGTCACCCCCACTGCGGGGACGGGGTTGAGGCACTGTCCCAGCAAGAGGTCCCGGTGGTCATTGGCTCCCTATGGTGACAGAATTCTTGCAGGGCTCTCCTCACGACCACGGCAGTCCCGCAACCTGGTAAGAGCGCTAAGCACATTCACTGCACACGTGCACATGTGCTTACATACATGCTCACACACACACACTTAAACACACTGAACGCACAGGTCTCACATGTGCACACATGTGCACACAAGTCGGTCAGGGCCCACACACCAAGAGGGCTGCCACTTCGTAAAACAAATGCAAACACTTGGGCTGGCAGTCTAGAAAATCAGTGCCACGGCACAGCTGTGGGGCAGTGGGGCTAGACCACCCAATGTTGGTATTCTATGTGCTTCAGTCACAACCAGTTTCCAAAGTTAGCAAAGCTGTCACGCCAACCTGCACATCTCCCAAGTCATTGAACAGGGCAACTCTATTTTGCTCCAGGGAGGACACAGGGAATGGCTGAGGGAGATCTGCTGAAATACTGTGCGTTCTTGACTAGGGCCCCATTTAGTTAGCAGTCTGGCGTGAGCCCTGGGCACCAACTCTGAGATGGACCAGGCCTGTCACCACAGCTTTCCTATCACCACCTCTATCATGTGGTAGTCATCCAATAACACGACACACATGCAAATATGTTATGAGCTGGCCAGCATCACGCTGTGTTGTCACTGTTAGGCTTCTGACTAAGCAGCCTGAAGTGCACTGGAGAACAAAGACGCGTTGGCATCACATTAGTGTTGTCAGAGTACGATGACTGTTTTAACCCACATCCCAACAATTTTTACATTGCTACTTTTTTTTTTTTTTTTTTTAAGGAAAGATACAAGCAGGAATGAAGGCAAGTAGGCAGGCAGGCAGAAAGAGAGAGAAAGCATTTTATTTATTTTTTTTTTAATTTAATGGTTCACGCTGGTTATTTCCCCCTACCCTCAGACCCAGGACTCAAACCAGAGGTATGAGGTTTGTGCTCCTTCGGAGGCAACTGACCCAATCACTGCTCCATCAGGGTATGCCTATAGTTACTTTTAAAGTTAAAAAACAATATTCTAAATTGTAAAGTATCAAGCATTTTTAACTGCACCCGATATACACTAAAAGTATTTAAGGATTTTTAAAATAAGTATCAGGTCAGACAGAATTGCAACTCTTGTTCCACATGTTATAATTCTTGATAGCAGAAAAATCAGCCCGCTCTCACTGCTGAAGAACAGATAATGAAACTTTAAAGCATATTAAAAGTCTTTATGAGTGTGAAGCACTTTAATTATCAGAAAAAAAGACAAAGTCTTTGAATTATACTGGCAACTCTCAGAATCACTCACCAGCCCCTGGGGCTAGGAGAGCAGACTCTGCTAAAAGCTGACCTTGAAAAAGAAAAGTTTTGAAGATTTAGGTTTCCTGGATATATCAGAAAATAACATTTCTGCACTGTGGGCCCTCTCAATATTTTTATTTCATTTTTACTTTGGATGATTTATGAGGTATACGTGCATATTTTAACTTCTTAGTGTTATATGTGTGTAACCTTTACTAAATTCATTCATAATTAAATAGTGCTTTTAACCAAAAGGAAAAGGGGAGGGGGTGAATAATAAGTATGCAATTTAAAGCAAGATTTTTAATTACGAGTCCAACAATTACATTAAATAATTGGTAAATGATATTTTTGATAGCTCCATAAAACTTCACATAGCAGCACTAAGCAGACGCTGAGTTCAGTGTATAAGTTAGCTTTCAAACAGAAGCATACTGGTCATCTGAAAGACTGAATTTTCTCTCAACAAAGTACGCAGAATCTACGTTTCTGGCATAACTGAGGGGCTGGGGAGGCCTACCCGGTGCAGCTCAGAGGCCCTTCCAAGGAGAACAGAGCAACCTCAATCACTTCCTCAAGCTCCATCAATAGAACAGGTGATGTGTGTGAGGGTCCAGGAAAAACAAGAGCCGGCTGCTCTCAGAAGCTGGAGTCAGGACTCCCGCGTGACCCTGGGCTGGACTGGTGTTTGGCACACCTGGGCATACAGTTGTACACGTGGAGACCCTCATACAGGCCCTATCCTCCTTTCCCCTCCGGGTCCAGCCTCTACCTGAGCCTGTCAACAGCCTAGGGACCCTCAGGCTGACAGAAACCCTGGAAAGTGGAGGTGTCCTATAAGGGGTGAGAGAGTACAGTTCACATGTATAATTCTCCATTTCAGTTTTTTTCAAACTGGGATTCTATGAATGAAGATTCCTTCGACCCCACTGGCAGCAGTGATGATAGGTACAGGCACCTGCTCACAGGCAGGGAGTTGCAATGGAGAGGAAACCAGCACTTTTCTGCCTTTCACTTCTCGTCCACTGGTGCCTATGCTGACCGATGACGGGCTTCCTATCCAAGAGACAGGCCATGGGCTCCTGGGGCCTGGGAGTGAGTCAGGGGAGCCATGCCCCAGGGACAGAGACTCCAGGGTAAAGAGGGGTGCACAAGGGGAGGGGCTGTGCTGGACACATGGTCCACACATGTTCAGTTTCCAAAGCACCGCCTGCAGTAACCTGTGATGATGGGAGGTCATCGTTCCCCCAGACAGAAGCCCCCCAAACCACTCATTCCCCAGCAAGCATGCCACCCTTTGAAGGGATGGAGGACCAACATGGGTCAGGATGAATGTGGAAATGTGGAGGAGTAGAGGAGTGCAGAAGGGAGCAGAGGGCACAGAGGGGAACAGGAGTGCATGTAGGGGAGCAGAGAGGTGCAGAAGGGAACAGAAGAGCAAACAGGGGAGCAGACGGACACAGTGGGGAGCAGAGAGGCACAGGGGAGCAGAAGGGCACAGAGGGGCACAGCGGGGTACAGAGGGACTATGGGGGAGCAGAGGTCCCTGGTCACAGGAACAAGACAAGGCTTCCCTCCAAATAGGAACTGTGATTGGTTTGTAACAATCAGCTATGTTTTGGTTTGCACTGCCAACGTCTTCATTATTCTTTCTGAAGATTTTGCTATAAATCACAATTTCCATTCTGCTGGAATGAAAAGCTCTTTGTCTGATAAGGTACACAGGGGCGTGCTGAGGGGAGGGCCATGCCTCACACGCTCCAGAGGATCCATCAGTGCAGGGCCTCCTGTACAGACAGTGGGGCCAGAAAATGCAGGGCTCTGCAATGGGCCAGTTTCCGCAAAGAATGATTTTTACACATTTGACTACAAAAAGTCTTTTATGGCAGGGAGCAGGCACCTGATATTTCACTGGAATAGTTTCCTCTCATCTCACTTGATAATACACAGGCATTTAGAAGACAGCCCGCAAGTGCCCAGGGCCCTCTGGAGGGTGTGGCGGGTCCTTCCCAAGGCGGGTCATCACGCACAGCACCCCACATCTGCACATCCCACCCCACTCAGCGCACCTGCTCCTACACACAGGGGCAGGGCCTTCTCCACTGTGCTTTTCTGGAACCCTGAGCCCATGTGCTGGCCACCTCGGGACTCTGGGGAAGTCGTCCTGCCACTCACAGGTGCCTCTCTAGTGACCGTACAGGAGAGGTGAGCACAGCACTAAGCTTTCAGGCAGGTGCTGGTCGAATGTGCTGGCACACGCACCCCACCACCAGGTCCCCTGCAGTTGTTTTAAGTGGTAACAAGAACCAGTCCATCTGACACTTCAAATGGCATTCTTCCTGCTATTGTAATTTAACCCCCAAAACAGGCAAACACCTCCTTCAGGAAATGTAGAACGCCTAAGTATAGACCAGAAACACAGATAAGCACATCATACAACCTGTGACAAAAGACAGCCATTGTTATCAGGAGGGTCATCAACACCCACCCCTGACAAGTGAGTTCTAATAACACAGTAATCAAGCTTGTATTTACATCCACTTCATTGGAAGGTATTCCTGGCAGAAGGACAGGAACCAAACCAAATCATCAGCTCACAGACTGGGCAGGACTATCACTCAGAACCCTGTCAGAGGCACTGACACTCAGCTGTGTGCACAGCGACTAGGTATGGGATCCTCCTCACTCAGACCCATGGAAAAATAATTGAAATTCCCCCATACAGTCCCCAAAACATGTGATAGGCTGCCCTGCTGACAAAGGAAGCCCTTTCCCCAGTAACCAGACATCCACAGCAGTCAGGAACCAACGCTCCCATCCTCCCCCACCCCACCCCACCCCACACACACACACATATGGAGTATCTGGGGTCAGAGACAAAGTAGATGACTCTGGTGGTGAGTCTAAGTCATAGCAGTCCTCTCCTGGAACACTCTGTATTATGAAAATGCATTGAAAAGAAAATTCACAGTGCAGTGAAATGGTTCAGTCAGAGAACTAAACTAATACCATCTACTAGAAGTCAAACTGCATCTTTCATTAAGATCGGGTTATTATGGGCGCACCCTGGTGGATCAGCAGTTAGTTCGATAGACTTCAAAGGTGCAAGCCACATACCCTGCGTTCGCCTCCTGGACCCAGGGAGAAGCAACCAGAGTGAACAACTAAATAAAAATAAAATAAAATGCTTCTTCCTTCTTTCTCTTCCTGCATACCTACCTATGCACCTTCATTCTGGCCTGCAACTCTCCTTAAAAAAAAAAGTGGGGTTATTATGAAAGTAAGGGGCTCTTTAAATTTAAATACTTAACTGGCAAATAGTCTTGTGTTTTTAGTTCTGACCACTATGGCCCCTGCTAGGACATGTGGTTTTCATGGTTTATAGGACAGGTGTGATCATAAAATATGCAAAAACGATCCAAAACAGAAGGAACCCTCCATGTTTTCTGCATAAGCTGGCCATGTGATGTCCAGCGCCTGGGGGTATATCACACCACTTTTCACAAGAAAAAGGTGCAATGGAAAAACAGGCACACAACCATCTTTGTTCTAGGATTTATTTATTTAGAACAAGTCTCCCAGGCTCCTGACACTAGAACATCTTCCGGAATGAGGAACTTCATGTTTTCTGACTCGAGAGCTGGGAAGCGGTTGCTGCCAAAAGCAATATCAAATGGCCTTTTTCCTGTTGTAGGAAAGGGGTGCAGTGACCACCTGGACACAGGGCTGAGGCTGCAACAGGAGAGTCAGAAAACTGGCGGGAGGGGACATAACAGAAGAGTCAGGACAGCGCTCCACCAAGTTCCAGGGCAGTGTCCTCCTGTCACACAGAAAGAACATCCGTCTCCAGCATGCTCGGAGCTGCAGATAGCCTTTATTTACATAAAGGAAAGGAAGGCATGAGATCTGTCCTAACAGGACCCTCTAATCACTATACTGTTTTCACAATGGTGAATACTCACCAAACAGTTCTGTGACAAGGATCTAAAATTAAAAATAGAATAAAAAAGGTCAGAATGCTGACATTATTAACCAGACTATATGAAAATAAAGGATCTTTGTTGAGACTTTTGAGAATATAGTTCCCTAAAATATCCTTCCTAGAACTCTGCCCCAGTAATGGCTGGAAATTAAGTTAAATTATTACAGCAAGTGGAAAAATAAATCAAAGCAAATAAAATCAAAATAAATCAAAGTAAATATATAGAGCATGTCCTGGTGGCCAAGCAGTTTAGTCCACCAGGTGCAGGCCACATAGATCCCCAGATCCTATAGGTTCATGTCCCAGGGTCCTGAGTAACAACCAAGATGAACTAAAAACAAAGAGCTTTTTTCCTCCTGGCTCTTCCTGCTTGCCTGCCTCTGCTCGCCTTCATTCCTGCCTGCACCTTTACATTAAAAAAAAGAAACATAAATATACAAAAAGAACACCACCTATACCATGAAGCCTAGTATCTTTTTTAAATGTTTCCCACTTTAGATTTGCTGGCATAACTCTGTGAGGAGAGGGCGAACCCAGGGTCAGGAAGTGGCTCCCAGAGCTTTAAGGGCAAAACGTGCTGGACCCCCTAGCTGCACACCTGCTGGACCCCAGGTGGATTCTTGCCAGACTCTTAATGGACCCCTGGCTGGTCACACAGCTCTCAGAACAGGATCCTTTTCTAAGCTGAAATGAATTTAGATTGGGTTCCAAAAAGCAACCTTCATAGGACCCGCCCCAAGGAACAGCAAGGGTTCAAGACATACACAAGTGTCCTCACCCAGAAGAGTGACACTGTTCTCACTGGCATCCTCGCAGCACCCGACCTAAGTCCAAGTGAGGGGCTGTGTTCTTCTCTTACGCGGACACAGGCTCTTCGGGGCTTGAGGCTCCATGAGCGCCACGGCCCTGGCACCCAGAGGCGTGTGGGGCACAGCCTCTCCAGAAAAGAAGGGAGCTGGATAATCACAGGGACGGGCACAGCATAACACGTGCACCATCCCCCTAGCTGGTAACAAGGAGACCGTGAAGGTCACTGCTCGTAGAGACATGTATTCCTGGAAACTCACTTAGAATATTTTTCCCAGAAACACCACCATTGTGAATTAACAGCATTGTCTCTTGACCAAAACGGCTAAGATTTCTGATAAAACCACACCATATCCTGATTCTAAAACATGTAGAGAAAAGCTGGCTCAAGGAGGTAATGTTTTTCATGTTTATCTTCAATGAGAAACACAGGATATTTTCAAACACACAGATGTGCACAGGTGGACAGGGACACCTGTGAGCCCACCCTGGAGACAGGCTCGACGCTAATGTGAACTCTGAGGGGCCACTAAGAAAGCACAGGCAGAGAGAGTCCACTGAGTACCCACGATTCAGAAAACCAAGATTCAAAAGCTTATGATGAATTTTTTACCCTTTGAAATTCAGCCTACTGTCTGCACAAAGAAGATAATGTCACTTCCTTAGGAAAGATGCTAAAAGGACTAAAAAAGATGAAAATTACAAGGCCCCATGTTGTGAGGGGCCTCAAGGAACACAAGCGTCCCAAATACTGCACCCTGCCCCCATTAGTCTTTCAAGAATAAACCAGGGTGCGCCCTGGTGGCCTAGTGGTCCAGAACACCTGGGAGCAGTCCCACATAACATCCCAAGGTCCCAGGTTCAAGATCTGGGGCCAGGGGGTGTAACCAAAGTGAACTCAATAAAAATAAATAAAGTGTTTCTTCTTTCTCTCTTCTCCTGCCTGCCTACTCACCTTCATACCTGCCTTTCCTTTAAAAAAAAAGTAAACCAATTTTCAAAGTGCCCTACACTCCCACCCCCTGGGCAAGTGCCATGGCAGGGTGCCTGAGCAATGCCCCCCTTACCAACTCTGCCCCCCACATTCCTTCCCGACAGACAATGGACTATCACACCCCAATTTCAGAAAGCTCCTTTCATGAACACACTCTTCATAAAGGGCAGATTTCATCCAGAGCCTGTTCATGTCAAACACTAAAGCCACCAGGTCAGCAGGAACGACAAAATGCAAGCCCTCCAGTGACCAGGAGGGAGACTACAAAATACCAACAGGCATTACAATCCCAACTCATCCACAGGGAGGGCTCTTTCCATAGGAAAGTGTCACAAGTAAAAAAGTCTCCAAGAGTGGGCTCTCCTAACAGCAGGTAACCCTGGGGATATGTCTCAGTCTGTGGGACCTGCAGAAGCCTCCCCTCATCACCACAAGACATGTTCACCGGAGCTGAGAGCACGAGGAAAGAAGTCCACTCTCCCTGTCCGCAGCACCGGCATGGACTGAAGGCCCAAACAGCAAGACAGAGACTTGACCAGCCCTGAGCAGCAATGGGACATAGTTTCTATCCTGGCAAGTTCCATGGGTTGAATAAGGGATATTTTAATGACTTAAGTTTGAGTATCATCCCCTTGCTTAAATATTTCCTTGAAGATTATATTACTAAGTCTCAACAGCTTTTAAGTATCCATTATATTCACCAAAATAAATAATAAAAGATGTCATGAGCCTGACAAAGCTCTCTTAAGAATCTATCCTGAAGCACAGCTCACTCTTACTACTTTATTACTTTTAAATAGTCTATTACTGTACAGCATTGCCGCAGTAACTTCTGTGATACCATTAAGTTGGGGTGGGGTTTCAAACTCTGTAGTTTTTTCTTTTAAAAGAAGAAATACATGCCAGTTGAGAGGAACAACCCACACTCCCACAGACACACATGGGCTCAGACAACACCACGGTGACCTGAGGGGTGTACTGAGGCAAGCAGCAAGTGGGGGCCAGGCCTGGGTCACTGCAAGACCCTTGCCAGTGATGGCTCTGACTCTCAGGAGGGCCTGTCCTCACAGCACCCGGCTGTATGTGGACATAACATCCACACTCACTCATCACCAGACTAAGGCCTGACAGCAGCCGACCTCTCCACACTGAGGGCAGGACGACTTGGCCTTCCAGTGGGTCCCACACAGGCAGGCAGTCTTCAGGACCCCCAGGCTGAGGGACGGACTCCAGCGGGAGGTTCACACATTCTCCCGATTTGACGGCTAGTGCCTAAACAGGGTACCCGTCCCCAGAAACACCTGGCCTGGAGCCTGAGTCAGGCTGTTCTGCCCCCAACTTTCCACTGGAAATGCTTACAGGGATATGGAATCACAAAGGCCATGGAAGGAAGCGCTTTGTCCTCAAACTCAAGGAGGCACAGAGGCTCGATGAGCACAGTGAGCACACAGGTCACTGTCAGCGCAGAAGGGTGAAAGTGCCTGCCTGGAGGCACCTGAGGGGGAGGCAGGCAGCAGGGCTGAGGACACCCGCAAGGCATGGGAGGCACTTTCAGCGAAGCACAGGCAGGTGCTCATCACAGCCTTGAGAGGGGCTTACTGCAGGTACAAAATCAGGGGATGCCCAGTGGACAGACTCATACGGTTAGCCCAGAAGAGTCTCAGGGCCCTTCACAAATTCCTGCACAAATGGTTTGAAAAATGACCTAAAGAAATGCAGGGAGTCCCGAAGTCATTCACTCATGAAACACGGCCTTTTGTGTTTCAAAATCAGTGCCTGAGTGCACTCCTCTTGGCCAGCTCCCATGTCCACTCTTGCCTGTCTGGGTAGCTGAGACTCAACCTCTGCTCTGTCCTTTGTTTGACCCACTGCTCCTGGCGCATCTGATGGCCTCGTCAGATGGTCTGGAGGGTCTGCTCAGCGCGAGGTCACCTCACTGACAAAATGAAACTTCTCTATTTGCCGTGCAACGAGTCATCTGTATACGTAGCAACTCTCTCATGAAACACCCAGAATCTTCCCATAAGGCCAGTTAGTGACATCCATTTCAGGCAGACTGGCTAACAAAGCTGTGCTGCCTGGAAGCTTCTCTGGGCCCTTCCATGGGAAAAAGTTCTCCTCTTCATGGGGAGTCAAAGGCAGTTTTGGTAAGAAAAGGACATGGAGCAGAGGGTGTGGCCGTCAGTGCAGGGGCACCAGAACCAGATCCCAGAGCTCCCCCAGGGTGTCAGTCCGCGCACAGGCTGTCTAGAGGCTGTCCACACGCAGGCTATATTTGAAAGACACTGCTCAGTGCAGGGGCGGAGTCCTCTGGGACTCCAGAATGAGGTTTCTCTCTGCGCAGGGCCCAAGCATCCCAGGGCCCAGCGGAGGCGGTGAGGCCAGGCATGCCCTGCTCTTATTTTACACCTGATCGATGTTATCGCATTTCTCTGAAAAATCAAACAAGGGACATGTGACCTGGCTAATCAGCTAACTCAGGAGAAGGTGACATAATTGTGCTGCTACATGAGGAACCCTCTGTGGTGCTCACAGAACGAGTCTGGGCCTGGCCACCAGCCTTCAATCTTTTTCATCAGGACACAGAAAGTTTCCAAGCCAATCAGCAAAACATAAATAAATAAATAAATAAATAAATAATAAAAGAACCTAAAACCAGCAGCCCAGGCACATCCTGGTGGAGCAGCGGTTGGGTCAAGCACCTCCGAAGGAGCAAGCCACATGCATACCCCTGGGTTCAAGTCACAGGTCTGGGAAGAAAAACCAGTGTGAACAACTAAATAAAAAATAAAACAAAGATGCTTCCTCTTCCTCTCTCCTCCTGTCCACCTGCCTCCTACTTGCTTCATTCCTACCTGCACCTTTCCTTTAAAATTCAAATTAAAAAGTCAGCAGCTCAGAAGACTCAACTGTTTTGGGGCTTCTGCCAGTTGTGGCCCCCCAACCCATCTCAGCCCCCAGCACATGTGACCCACTCACTCTCCAAGGTGGTCAACAGCAATGAAACTAAACAGCAACACCCCAGAAAGGACAGCTTGTGATTTTAAGATTAATAGCTCTGTATCTCCGTATTTCTCCACTTTATTTGTATCAAGGACTTAGTAAACCACCAACAGATCCTAAAGGAAGCTGTGTGCTCGGGGTGGGGACACTCCGTATACCTATCTCTATCCCCCTTTCCAAGAGCACACATGCAGACATGAGGCATTTGACCCTCTTAACAAAAACAGCCATGCCACACAATAGGATTCTTTGCATGGCTCACCAAAGAAGGAAAATTCTCAAGTGGGCAACCTGGAAAGTAGAGGTATTCAGAGATACTGCCATGTGTGGAGGACCCATGCAGAGGGGCCAGAAGCACTACCTCCCCTAAGCGGCCTTCCACACAACAGCAGATGAGATGACCCCCCCCCCCCAACACCCAGGACACATCCGGATGTGCAGAACTAATTCAAATGACGGCAACCCATGGAATGATTCTGAAAGGAACCAGAGATGATCTTAACATGACTAGGGTGTGAGCGGCTGAGTCAGTCCATATATGTGACATCAAAACTAAGATTATCCAATATATCCCTTTGCAATTCAGAAGAATGCTACAATTCATCCCATAAATCACTGCTTTTAAAAAATCAGCTCTAAAAAAAGAGACAGCCCATTTGAAAAGGGCTGGGAGGAGGCGGGTAAGAAGTGACTCACAGAACCCAGCTCCAAACCATAACAAGAATATAAAACTAGTGGGCCAGGCACATGCAAAGCAGAGACGCGTCATTACAGCTTCAACCTCAGAGTCAGAATCTGAGCACAAACACAGCACCTATCCTATAAGCATCAGGACAATCAATCTTAAGCTCTGTGCCTGGGTTTACTCTCCTAGCTGCCTGGCTGAATCAATATCTCTATTCATTCATCGAGAAAAAGAACATTCAAATTTAATTATTTTCATACCTCCAAAGGACTTTTAAATTCAAGTCCACACATTTAAAACCCCATACATATCCAAGCTGCTATTCTGTGAACACTTTTCAAATGCGAACACTTTTCAAAACACAGGTAGCACTATTTTGAGATGCCTTTGATTCATCACATGCCTTTATGTATTTAGACAGCACTGATGTGATGCAACAAAGTAACAAGTGTGAGAAGACTCCAATGACACACCACCACTTCCCCTCCCTTCCTCCTCACTCCCTCAAGGAGGATGGAAAAACACTTTTCACACACATCTCCCAGAGCCAACTCCTTCCTCTCCCCACAGAGGGCACAGAGTTGGGACTGGCAGGAGGGGCGCTGCCCTGGCCGGTCCTGCGATGCCCCCACCACCACCACAAAGCTCATCCTCAAGACCGCACTGTGTGATGATCATGGGCAGGCTGATGTGAACTGCTCCTCTGTAGTTTTTAAAATGACTGATTCCTCGACCAACACTGAGGAGTGATCTTCCTTGATAGCCTCGCTGCCCAGCTCAAGGCCCAGGGCCTCTGAAGTCAGGACGTGGGCTGCTTGCTGCACCAAGAAATGCATGCTTGCATGCGTGTGTGCGTGCATGTGTGTGTGTAAAAGAATTCTCCTCACAGAAACCCAGCCATCTCCACAGGCTGTATCAAAGGCAAGTTCCCTACATTCTACCAAAATAAGAACTCAGGCAGCGTCAACGAGTGGGAGAGAGCTCCTCTGTGGGCGCAAGTTCCAGGACACTGCACAGAAACAAGCCATCAGTTAGCAGAAACATTTTGCTAGATTTCAATCAACACGGAATCTGTTTTTAATAGGACATGTGTCCGTCTTCATAGAGAAGTTTTGTACTGGGGGCAGGGTCGGGGGGCATAGGGTGCACCTAGCATCCAGAGAGCCTACTTTCCCAGGAGGTAATCTCTGGGCAGTAAAGACCTGCAAAGAGAAAGGAGGGAGGGAGCCTGGGCTCTGCAGTCCAATAAAACAGAAACAGCATCAGTCACGTAGCAACACGGCAGCCAGCGAAAACCAGGCTAGATTCCTAGACACCGCTAAGCCCATTAAAGGCCATATGAGAACATGAGAATGTCCTACTGCTCCTTCAATCTGTACTATGTGCTTAAAACGGAACTGCTGCTCCGTCCTCAGTGGAGACAGCACTGGAAAGTCTACTTGTTTCCACAATATTTCTTGATCAGTTTAATAAAACGATGAAGACTAATTTAAGAACTCCCTCCACATTAATAAATCTTGACTGAAGATAAAATGTGAACGCAATACAGTTAAGTGATCCTGTATTAGAAGTTGTTTTAACTTTTCTCTTTGAAAATGGAGATGATGGGGATGTGTTTAAGTCCTATGCTGTAAAGACACAGATTCCCAACCCTCCCACTTTTTGGTTTCTATTAAGCAATAAGGAGAAACAAGTTAACTTATTTAAGCCAGTGAGACTATTCTATGCAGTTACACAAAATTCCATGTGATCTTTCCAACCACTCCTCATCTAGGTACAGACAAAAGTCAAGGACAACTTAGCCTGTGGATGGGACCCAGAGGCTGAGGCTGGACCCCAAAGCTACAGTCTTTTATGCTTTCATTAACCTGGCGGAGAGGGTCTGTGGCTCCACAGGGACAGCAAAGCTGGGCTCCTAGACTCTGCACACCAAACTCATCAGTCCGGACACAGGCTGTGTCCATGGAAAGAGACTGTGCACACCTTGTTCAGCCTTGTCCTCCTGTGGCAGTGACTACTCATCCACCCACAGCAGCTGGCAACAGGTGCTATTACCCACAGGTGCATGTCCCCCAGTCCACGCTATCCATGAAACTATGCTCAGGGATGGGCTGGTTCCCATGGGATCTGAGAGGTAGAAACGAGCACCGTGCAGATGGCTTTTCCTCTGCTGGGCTGGTCGGACACTTACAAGAGGACAAGGCCTGGGTGCAGAAGTGCTGGTCTACAGTCCAAGGGGCTGTCCCCCCCACACACACACACACACACAACACACACACATGCACACACACACTGGACGCCTGTCCACTGGCTGACAAAACCCAAGAACTAGGGCAAGATTTTCTATCAGCTACTTCATCCTCTGGTAGACCATACACCCTGCACACTTCGTCACCAGTTTCACCCCAAACACATCCCCAGGGCGTGGGGCACCTCTGCCCGTGCGTGTCCGGCTTCCACTCAGTCACTGCGGGGTGCCTGCTCAGCACAGAAGCCGCTCAGAGAACCTACACCGCCCCAGCAGAACCCCAAACTTGAATCCGAGTGTAAAGAAATGTACACGGAGATCTGAAAAGGCAGTGACACCCCCCCAGCGCACGTCTATTCCCCTCTGGCTCCAGTGTTAAAAGGAAGCAGAGTCAGCATCAGCTCCTCCCTCGGAACCGTTACGCGAGCTCGGAGCCCGGCCGACACCGCACAGGGTCTACGCTTACCACTCGGGGACTGCCGAGCTCTGTGAAAAACAGCAGAACCCGACCTCAAACTTATGACAGCTGAGCACATGACCCAGCACTGGAGCAAACACGAAACCGTACATGACGCTCCATGAAATCACGGCTGCAAATCTGTCACAAATTCGAAATCTGAGACGATAAGAGCGAGGCGCAAACGCGGCCGGAGGAGGGGGTGGTGCGGCCTCCGCGACCCCCACAGCTCGGCACGCGAACAATGGTGCGACCCCCGGCCGGGACGCGCGGAGCGAAACCAGGACGCAGCCACACAGGGGCTCGCGCCCCAAGTCCAGCGACAAGTTGGCTTCACAATCGGGTCCCGGCGTCTCACCCAAGCTCGGCGCGGGTGGGCGGCGCCGCGGCGCATCAAGGGCACGAGCTCCGCGTCAGGCCTCCCCGGCCCGCCGGCCCCCGCCCGGCCCCGCGGAGCCCAGGCCGCACCCGGCCCCGGCCCTCGCGGCGTCCAGGCCTCGCCCGGCCCCCGACCTCGCGGGCCCAGGCCCGTCCCCGGTGCGCCCAGGCCCGCCGCAGCGCAGGGTCGCGGCCCACCCGCCGCAGCCGCAGGGCGCACACGCGCGCCGAGCCCTGGGTGCCAGCGCGGCCGCCCGGCGCGGGCCTCACCTTCCGACAGCTCCAGCTCCAGCTCGGCCAGGCGGGCCCGCACCTCCAGCGGTAGCGCCATGCCCTCCAGGCTGCGGTCCGCCATGCTCGCCGCGCCCCCGCTCGCCGCCTCTTTGTTCGCAGGCCGCGGTCCCGGCCGCTCCTCGCGCCCAGCGGACCCGCACCAGCGGCGGCGCGGCCGGCTCTGCTCGCGGCGCCTGCTCAGCGCGGCCCCGCCACGGCGGCCTCGCGCCCGCCCCGCGCGCCCCCGCCCGCGCGCCCGTCCCGCGCGGCCTCGGCGCCACCGCCGGTGCAGGCCTGGCAGGAGGCGAGGGGCGCGCTCGCCGCTCGGGCGGGGACGGGCGGGGACGGGGGCGCGTGACGCGAGGGCGGGGGCCGGGGTGGGACACGCGGGCGCGCGCGGTGGGGGCGGGGCCGGGCGGGACGCGCGCGGGGGCGCGGGCGCGCGCACGGCTCCAGCGGGGCCTCCTCGCCCGCCAGCACCTCGCCTCCCTCCGCGCAGAGCAAACGTACCTGCTGGAAGCCAGGCTTGACGCGCAGGTTCAAGGGCTCCGCGTCCTCCCCGGCCGAGTGTGTTTGAGCGAATTCTTGGGGCGGTCTGAAAAGGAGCTCGCGCCGCGGAAACAGCGCGGGGTTGGCAGTGTCCGGTTCTGTATCCAGCGCCGGGGGCCTGTGCCTGAGGCCCCGCCCGGGAAATGCGGGTGGACGGGCGACCCCGCATCTGCCAACTGCTGCAGCCCCGAAGGGCAGCGGCTGGCACACCAGCCCTTCCACAGACGCTCTTGACGCCTTCTGGCCTGTCGGTTCCCAGGGCGGCGCCACGGTTCCGACCCTTTGAGCGGCTATCACTGCCCACTGTCCAACGGAATGGCCTCACGACGGCTCCCAGGCCGGAACCTCAAACCCGAAATTAAGCCAACGCCTTCTCTTGACGTTCATGGCTACTTGCTTCTAACACCGTCCACCATTTCTTATGTATCCAGTCAAGAAAGGGTCGCCCTTAGCGCTCGTGCCCACTCAGTCCTCACCATCTGCTCCCCCATCGTCTCCAGTCTCCGCAAGTCCTATGACCGACCCCGGATGCGCTCCTGAGTCGCCTCCTGGCGCATTTGTGGCTGCTATCTGGCCATACCGTCCACCTGGCCCCAGAGGACAGCACTGTTTTTTCTGGGGTCCACTTCTGGACTGGAGCCCACTCCCCACCTCCGGGCTCCGACTGTAGTCCCGCCCTCCAGTTGTCTGGTTCACCGAGCCTGTGTGCCCTCCAAGCAGACTTTCTCCGGGTACTTCCTCCTAGGCGGCCACCTTCCTACCCACCTCCAGGCCCATGCCACCAACAGCTCATCCGTATCTTCCTGAGCTGGCGCTTCCCGAGGACAAGCGCTCCACCCTGCGAGGCGGGATTTGACAGCATCTCTCACGGGTCTGCCTGCTGCAGCGGAGGGCAGTGAAAGAAGTGCACAGTCGACAACAGTCAGCTTGAGAAAGATGAACCCAAGCTGCTGTGCTTTGTGTGCTGTGGACAGGAATCTGGTGGGCGGTGCCCCCAATGGGCACAGGAATGGCATCCCTTCCAGGTTAAGCAGCCCCTTCCTGCTGCAGGTGACAGGTGGCAGAGAGACAGTGCGTAGCCACAACAGACTCCATTCCATCGTCGGGAGGAAAGGTCACATTTCTGCAGCGGTCCTGCCCTTTCCCACAGGAAGAGGCATCCTTCTCCGGGGTGGGAGGCATCACAATGAAAAGCATGTTCCCTTCATTGTCCTTGCTTCATTCTATCCCTGATAGGCTTCTAAGGAGGTGCTGTTCTGATTAAACCCAAATATGTACTTAGATTGAGAGTAAAGTTTCTTCACTCTGGACATGGCTCCCGGGTTTCCTATGCCATCTAGACCCCCGAAATCCAGCCTCATCCCAGAACCAAATGCCTTTATCTAGTAGTAGCACCCCTTTCACTGAGTAGTCCACCCGCCATCAGACCTGCTTCCCAAACTGCCGCACTTCAACCTACTCTTCTCTCATATGACCCTTGACCTGTGCCCTCTGACCTGTACCCAACCTCTGACTTCTGACCTTGGCCTTTTTTACCCAACCCCCAGGCTCTGCCCTCAGCCCTGGACCTACATTTTTGCCCCTCAATCCTGACCCCACCCTCTGACCCCTGCCCTCCACTTCACCCACCTCAGAGCACTCCAGGACTTTGTCCCCTGTCCTCCCACTGCAGCTCCATCCTCTCCTCTGTGCTGGTCATGCACCCCACGGTGGGAGCGGGCATCTGCCCACCAACCAAAGGCTTCTGCCTGGCACCAGGGGCCCTGCATAGGCTCCCGCATGGTGGCTTCCTCCTGGCCTTGTGCCCACCACCCAGGCCTCACCTGGAGAATCAGCTGAAGCATGTGGGGCCTTCTTCCCTCACACCCCCAGCCTGTGTCACATCACAGAAGAAGTTCCTCCAACCCAGGCCAGCTGAAATGCCACTTCTCCCATAAAGCCCTCTTCCAGTCCCCTGATTAGAAAGCCCCCCTGGGACGCACCCTCTTCTATGGGACTAGTGCTATGCAGAGCCCCAAGTGACAAGGTGCTTGTCTCTAACCTGCACAGTGCAAGGGACACTGCAGCCTGGCAACAAACAAGGGAAGAGCCCCACTGCCCTCAATCCTGATCTCTTCTGCCCCAGGGCTGAACACAGAGCTCGGAGGGATGTCAAGCTGGACACATGGCTCCAGAGGCCTGCGCGGGACTGGACCTAACAGGTTCTTTGCTTCAAAGTGCCTTCAAGACCTCTGGAATTCACCATCACTGTCTCATCTCTGTGCCATGGCAGAGTGCCTTCGGAAAACAATGTGAACCCCAGGTGCCACTTGAGGGGCACGGTGGCAGCTTTTAGTAACACTAGCACGGCTTGGCTATGGATGAAACCAGGGATTGCACAGCCAAATCAGGTCTCAGACACAGACAGGGAGCAGGCAAGAGACAGGCCTCAACAGGTCACAGCCTGGAGGGTCCCACATGTGAGCTGAAGACCTCTCACTCCATCCCTGCAGTTGTCTCTGCTCCATGATGGTTCCACTGAGACATATCCAGAAAAGAGCTTTGCACTACTCAGGGCAGCCATGGAAAGCCACGTAGGTGTCACTGTGTTGTCAAGTCCAGTCATCCCTTGCAAAATGGTAAGCTGTTAACCACTATTTCTTTCCTTCAGAACTGGCTGCTATTTTTTCTTTCCTGGATTCCAAAGCCCATTCTGCATGAAAGCTTAATTTAACTATTGGTATCAACTGGGCTCTGGATTTCAAGAATAGAGGTGGAGGGAAGATGAGGGGAGTATTGTGAGTTACAGTGGCCCAGGAGGGAAGAGCAGGCAGGGAGGCCAGTCCTCAGTCCTCGGGACGACTCTACAGGGATCTCCTTGGACCTGCACTATCTCACTCCTTGTCAGATCAACACAGGCTCTGTTCATGCTGTCTCCTGTGAATCCAGACTTTGTGGATTTGTTACCTTTTCCAATGTCACTAGGAAAAATTGTAGACTTCTCTGTGGGAAGCCCCAAGCCCCAAGTCCTAGAGGTTGGTGGCATTTAAAGCCACAGCTCCCTAACTGACATTTTCTACAGAACAGTGCCTAGCAGTTTCTGGTTTGGGTTATGTTTCATTTTTGTCTTACCATATTATAGAAATTCAGCTTGGGAAGAGCTCTGGGTTACAGAAAAGACAAGAGTAAACCATCTGAGGCAGGAAGTTTGGTTCAGTTAATAAGTACTTAGCAGCTTGAACCCTTGAATGAAACTACACTTACAAGAGATCATTAACATTTTTTTAATTCTTTTATATCATTACACTTTTTTTTTTTAAGGAAAGATGCAGGTATGCCCTGGTGGAGTGGTGGTTGGGCATAGTCCACATACATTCCAAAGTCCCAGGTTTGCAACCCAGGGCCAGGGGAAATAACCAAGATGAACAACTAAATAAAATAAATAAATGCTTTTTCCTTCTCTCTTCCTGTCTCCCTGCTTCTTCTTGCCTTCATTCCTGCCTGCACCTTTCCTTTCCTTTTTTTTTTTTTTTTTAAGGAAAGGTACAGGCAGGAATGAAGGCAAGCAGAGGCAGGCAGACAGGAAGAGAAGGAAGAAGCATTTTTACTTAGTTGTTCATCTTGGTTGTCTCCCCCCACTCCTTGCCCTGGGACATGAACCATGTATGTGGCACTCAGCTAGGGGTCATGGACCCAACTGCTACTCCACCAGGGCACACCCATTATAAAATTAAGTAATGTGAATATGACTAAGTTCCATGGAGCATTGTCTGCATGTCCGTGTTTGTTACTGTAGAGGATATAAAGAACTTCCAGGTCTCCCTAGAACAGCATACAGCAGAGGAGAAGGAACAAAAAGTAACCTGGGAGTGCAAAGTGGGGCAACCTTTATGGAGAGCAGCATGGAGATAGCATAAAAAATTAGAAATTCCATATGATCCAGTTAGTCCACTTCAAGATATGTACAAAAAAAAAAAAAAAAGAAAGAAAAACCACACACACATTTATTTGCAGAGATATGTGCTATGTTTATTGCATCACTAATTATAATAGCCAAGAGCTGGAAACAATCTCTGTGGCCATCAGCAGATGATGGAATACTACTCATCTGAAAAAAGAAAGATGAAATCCTGCCATTTACAACAACATATATAGAACTAGACTTTGCTGTCTTAGTGAGACAAGTCAGAGGAAAAATATGAACATTGTATAATTTCACTCCTATGTGATGATATATGGAGAAACCAAACAAACAAAGCAAATCAAACAAAAATAGACTTTCAGTCTACAGAATCAAATTAGCGAATACCAGAAGGGAAGGGGGGCGGGGTGGGGGTGGCAATATTGAGTAAAAGGGGTCAATTATATGGTGAAGGACAGATGAGACTGTTAATGGTGAATTTAATGCATGTGTTTGATTTACAGTGATGCCCACCTTAATCTATATCATGTTAGAATGCAATGTTACCTCGAGAAAAAAATTTAATTAAAGAAAAAAGTTCCTCCCTCCAAAAAAGAGAAATTCTTACTTTAACTAATTTGGTTTTCTCTAGCATTGCTGGAAATACTGAGAATTCAACTGGAGTCAAAGATGTCTCCTTTAGAAGTGTGTGAAATTGATCTGAGTCAAAGCCAAGGATTTCATTGTATGTATTATTACAAGTCAATGTGCAATTATGTACAATGTAGCTATTTCTCATCATTTGAGTACATTTTTTAGCACTTGGCTAATTGTGATATGGATAACTCAAAACAGGAAATTATCCAAAAATTATTCCTGTTGGTCTCTGATCATATTTTACAGCATGTCTTTTGTGATTATGATTGACTAATGCCTGACTTAATTAAGCTAATGTTAAAATTAATTGTCTCTCCCAGAACTCATTTTGACCAATGGCTGACACAAATGCCACATGCAATTGGGACATGGACCATGAACAGCCCAAGGACAGGGGTTTGTGATCTGGGACAGAGTGGGGGTGATGGTGGGGAACCAAAATAAATAAAATGCTTCCTTCTCCTTTCTTAAGAAAAAAGCTTCCTCCTCTCAGTTCCTATCTCTCTTTAAAAAAAGAAAATGAGAGAAAGAGAAAGAAAGGGGTAATTGAGGACAAAAATTTTGCCATCAAAAGACCACAAGGTGGTGTGTACTGGTGGAGTAGTGGTTTAGTCCACTGCCTCGGGTGGGCATAAGCCACATGCATATAAGGACCGGGGTTAACACCCCGGGGCCAGGAAGAACAACCAGGGTGAACAACTAAATAAAATAAGTAAAAATTCTTCCTCCTCTCTCTTCCTGCCTGCCTATTCACCTTCATTACTGTCTGTAGCTTTCCTTAAAAAAAATTCCACAGCAGTGTACCTGTGGGGACTAGTGGTTTAGTCAGCTGCCTTCGGGTGACTAAAGCATAAGCTTCATCTCCCAGGGACCTGAGTTCAAGACCTGGGGGCAGGGTGAAAACCAAGATGAACCAAGTCGAACAACTAAGTTGCTTAAGTGCGTCTTCCTCCTCTCTCTGCCTGCCTATCTGCTCACCTTCATCCCTGCCTGCACCTTTCCTTAAAAAAAAAAAAAAAAAAAAAAAGTCCACAAAGTGGTGTAGCACCAAAATAGAAAATGTTCAAATTCCTTTCAGAATGAAAATATCTATTTCCTAATGTGCCCAGAGTGACTTCTGCAATGCTGAGGTGACCCTACAAAGCTCATAAGTGGTCTGCATGTCCAATGGGCACAATGCAGAAATGCGCTGCAGATTGGAGGCACCACCCACCATGTGCCCAGGAGACCTTAGGTGTCCCCCATCTCCCACCCCCAATCAGAAGACAATTGGGACTGGTGGGGAGAAAAGATGGCCACTCCTGTGGGGCCACACTTCAGCCCAGCCAATGACTGTGAAGTCTGGGTGGTTAAGATGAGCTCCCAGCACGTGCCTCATTGAACTCATGGAGAAGGAAGGAGGGCGCAGACCCAGCATCCCCCCCCACAGTTGAAGGCACTACCCCTGGGGCCCCTCTGCCATATGTCACTCCACCATGGCTGCAGTGGGTGGGCTTCCATCATGGACCCCTCAGGAAAGTGAGTAGCTGGGCCCCATTGAGAGGGTGGGGATCTCTAGCCCTTACTCAGCCACCCCAGACACTCAGGTTAGTAACTCTGCCCCCTTGTTGCAGCTGCCATGCTGCTGGGCAGGAGACAATCACACAAAGTCAGAACCTGCCTTGGAAATTGGATTTAGGTAGGTGGGTATTGGCACGGACACCCCCTGTCTACAAGTCCTGCCTGGGGTGCAGCCACTGGCCAAAGACTCAGCACTAGGATTTTACTCCATGAGCAAGTCCCAGTGGAATTCTCTCAGTGAAATAAGAATAAGAAAGACATTGTATGATTTCAC
Source organism: Solenodon paradoxus (assembly GCA_004363575.1). Taxonomy (NCBI): domain Eukaryota; kingdom Metazoa; phylum Chordata; class Mammalia; order Eulipotyphla; family Solenodontidae; genus Solenodon; species Solenodon paradoxus. The sequence goes on along the minus strand of RJWH01000471.1, from coordinate 245,337 downwards.
TCATGTGTGGTGTATAGAGAACCCAAACAGGTGTAGCAAATCAAACAAAAATAGACAGTCTATAGAGTCAAATCATGGTCACCAGAAGGGAAGTAGTATAATCGGGTAGCAGGGTCAATTACACAGTAACCAACAGAACTGGACTGCAGGTGGTGGACTTACTGCATCATATACAGGTGCTAACTTGCAGTGATGCTCACTTAGCCTATGTTTTGCTGTGATGCAATGTTCCTGCAGTAAAATTAAAATTAAAGACATTAGCCATACTAGGGCTGCAAACACCTTCTCTCCTGGGTGTGCCTCTTGGAGGGCATAGAGAGGGGAGAGGCCCCAACCCAGTAATCGGGGCAGCACTGGAGCAAAGGCCCAGAACAGAGGACAGCCAGGCCCAGGGCACTCCCAGGTCGACATGGGAGGAAGGACATGACTGTCCTGTGAAGAGTCACTGTGATCTTCACATGCAGAGGCCCAGAGGCATGCCTCACTGACCTGCCCAGCCCCTACAACTGTCAGGGTGTGCTGCCCTTGGAGAAACTGGACATATGCCCAGCCAGCTTCAGGCTACAATCCAGCCCCAAAGGACCATCATCTCTAAAAGAAAGACCCCTGCTGTGGGGCAGGGTGCAGAGAGCCCAGGATTCTCCCCAACACCACACACTTGGAAGCCGATCCACCTCCCTCTGGAAGAAAGCATGTAGGTGTCCAGGCCATCAGATGGGGTGGAGGGCAGGGCTATGGATCTCAAGTGCTTGGGGATTGCTGAGCAGCCCAAGGGTAAGGTCCATCCTGAATGATGCTGCCCAGTGCCCATCTCTGCCTCAGCCCCCCTGCCCTGCATGCCCAAGAGGTGGCTCCCAGCTACCCCAGAGCAAAGGGCCCATGAAGGGGACCCTGTGAAGAATCAGACCAGGAGTACAGCCTTCCAGGTCCAGAGGAGAGAAAGGGTGTAGGGTGACAGAATCTGACCCCTCCACCTCTCCAGAGCCCAGGCTGAGCCAGGGCAGGACAGGGAGGAGCCCGAGGGAGTGCACAGCATGCAACCAGACACTTGAGGGGGTCCCACCTGAGAGGGACACCACACATTCCTATCACTCCAGTGGCCTCAGGGATCTCCCCAGGAAATGGGGTCAGGATGGTAGGGGAGTTCGTGGGGGGGGGGAGCAAGTGAAGCACAGCCACCTCCCAGAGCTGAAAACTTTCAGCAACCAGCGCCCAACAGGATGATGCTCTGACTCGATACCACTGATGCCACTCACTCATAAACCTACAGGTCAGCAAAGGACAGCTCCGGTGAGAGCACCAGCCTCCTCCCAGAGAAGTTCAAGTCTATGGCCAAAATCTAACTGTGGGGTGAGAACTGTTAAGTTTTCAGTGAATACATTCTCATTAAGTTTTTAAAACTCTCTGAAGTATATCCTCTTTTAAAAACTGATTTAAAACTATGTTACAGAGCTACAGGTGTCAAAACAGTGTGGTACTAGCATAGAAACAAACACATGGACTAACAAAGCAGAACAGAAAGTCAGAAATAAGCATATCTATCATCTATCTATACCTATCATCCATATCTATCTATAACTATCATATATATAAATCTATCATCTATATCCATATCTACCTATATATTATCTATCGATATTTATCAATCAATTTATCTTTATCTGTACATACATATATATGGAGAGAGAGAGAGAGAGAGAGAGAGAGAGAGAGAGAGAGAGAGAGAGAGAGCTCTATATATTTCTATCTCTGTATCTCTGGCTACCTAATATTTGACAGAGGAGCCAATAAAACTCCATGGAGAAATGACAGTCTGTTCAATAAATGGTGCTGGTAAAATTGGATATCTATGCATACGGTAATGAAACTAGACCCCTGTTTCACACTGTTAACTCAAAATTAAAATTAACTCAAAATTAAGACATACAAATGTAAGACTTGAAACCATAAAATTCCTAAAAGAAAACATAGGCAGTAAACCACTTGACATCAGTCTTGGCAATGATGTTTTGGATTTCACACCTAAAGTACAGTAACAAAATAAAAATAAACACATGGATGACATCAAACTAAACAGCTTCTGCATGGCAAAGGAAACCATCAATAAAGTGAAAGGACAACCTAAAGAATGGGGAAAAATACTTGAAAATCATATCTGATAGGGGTTAATACCCAAAACACATTAAAAAACTTATAAAACTCAGAAATCAATAACAAAAAATCCTCACCTAACAAACAATTCAATTAAAAATGGGCATAGGTGTGAACATTTTTCCAAGACATACAGATGACCAGCAGGTACATGAAGGCTCATCACTAATTATCAGGAAATGCAAATAAAATCACAGTGAGTTTTCACTTCATACCTGTGAGAATTATTATTATCAAAAAAACAAGAGAGATGGACTGCCCTGGTGGAGTAATGGCTGGGTCTGCCAACCACTTCGGCCAAGTGCAATCTGCATACATCCAGGGACCCAAGTTTGTGCCCCACAGCCTAGGGAACATACAACATGAACAACTAAATAAGAATAAATGAAATTTAAAAACATATGTCTCTTGGATTGACTTCCAGATGGTGACCCAATAGGCAGAAATTTTGGTCCGCTCCCCACAGATACCGAAAAAAAATCACCTATTTTCCTGAGACAAACACCAAGAAATCAGTGGCACTCCAGCTGGACACAGAACAGCTGATGACTAATGGTGGGTAAGGGCACCTGGTGTGGTGGTCAGCTAAGCCGTGGTTTTGAGACAGAGCAAGAATCCCCGAGGTGCGGTGGGCTGATCCAGGGGAGGAGGCTAGAGATCCCGGGACCAGCTACAGAGGCAGTGAGGAGCATGCCCAGTGAGGCTGAGATATGGAGCCAGGGATAACTGGATTGGTGGAGGGTGAAAGGAGGGCCAGTGCACCAGGAGCTGAGCTGCAAACCTGTATGGTGAAATTGCACTGGGAGCCGACATAACTGGAAATCAGCCAAAGAAATTCCCAGCCCAAATTCCTCCCACAACCATTTCACGCCAGAAACTCAAAATCCAATGAGCAGATGTCCTGCCCACCGCATATCCTGCCCATCCGATATCCCAGCCTCAGGATTACAGCGAGAAAACAGTCTCATACAGGACCAAACCTCAACACCTTAAAAGCCACACAGAAATACAGAAAGACTGCAAATATTAAAAGTGGAGAGGAAGAGAAGAGAACAAAAATGTGGATAGTTAGAATGAGTGGAAGATTATTATGTTTTCAAATAAAATTAGGAGGTAAACATAAAACTGTGAATGCTAACTTCAGGGTAACCTCAAAATACATCCCCAGGGAAAAATCAAAGAAAACAAAAGGCAAAATCAGTCAAAACATAACTACATCCATCCAACCTAAGACAAGAAAGAGAACAAAAGCATCATTTCGAGCACATGCAAAAGACAAATTATAAAATGGCACTAAGCAACTGTATATTGATAATCACCTTAAAGATTAATGGACTGAATTCACCAGTCAAATTACGCAGAGTGGCTGAATGGATTAAAAAGCATAACCCAACCTACTGCTGCATTTAGGAAACCCACCTTCTTCCTAAAGATAAACAAATGCTCAAAGTCAATGGCTGGAAGGACCATCCTACAGTTGAACGGTAACTACAAAAGAACAGGAACAGCTATAATCATATAAGATAAAATAGACTTCCATCTAAAAAGCATAAAAAAAGATAGAGATGGACACTATAAAATGATTAGAGGATAAATCCATCAGGAAAACAGCATTTATTAACATATATGCACCAAATGAAGGAGCATCAAAATATATGAAGTAAATATTGTTAGACCTAATGAGAGATATTGACAGCAACACAATAATAGTGGGGTCTTCAACACCCCACTTACAACAATGGACAGATCAATCAGGCAGAAAATTAACAGGGAAAAAGTCACTTGTCACTTTAAATGACCATCTGGAACAGGTAAGTCCAATAGACATATACCGAGCACTTCATCCAACAACTACGTATTTCACTTTCTTCTCAAGCACGCATGGAACATTCTCAAGAATAGATCATAGGCTGGGATACAAAACATCTCTCAACAAATTTCCAAAGACTGAAGTCACAACAAGCATCTTCTTGACCACAATGGCCTAAAACTGGAAATCAATCACAAAAAGAAAACTGGAAGACCCCAAACTAATTGGAAACTTAATAATATGCTCTTGAAGGACTCTTGGGTAAAAGAGGAAATCAAAGAGGAACTCAAAAAATACTTAGAGACAAATGAGAATCAAGACACAAGCTACCAGAATCTATGGGATACAGCAAAAGCAGTATTAAGAGAAAAGTTCATCACAATCCAGGCCTATCTCAAGAAACAAGAAAAATTGCAAATAAACAACTTAACTCTACATCTAAAACAACTAGAGAAAGAAGAACAATTAAAGTCAAAAATCAGTGGAAGGAAGGAAATAATCAAAAGTCAAGCAAAAATAAGTGAAATAGAAAACGAAAAGACAATCCAGAAGATCAATGAAACCAAAAGTTGGTTCTTTGAAAAAAATAAGCAAAATTGACAAGACATTGGCTACACTCACAATGAAAAACAGAAAACTCTCATAACTAGAATCAGAAATGAAAGTGGAGAAGTTACAACAGATACCACAGAAATTCAAAACATCGTAAGAGACTGCTATGAATAACTCTCTGCCATCAAAATGTACAAACTTATGGACATGGACAGATCTCTAGAAAAGTATAGCCTACCAAGACTGAACCTAGAAATATCAGAAAACTTGAACAGAAAAACACAAGCAAAGAAACTAAGTAATCAAGGGCCTTCCCCAAAATAAAAGCCCAGGACCAGGTGGCTTCTCCAATGAGTTCTACCAAATCTTTAGAGAAGAATTAACACCTATTCTTCTCAAGCTCTTCAAAAATATTGAAGAACAGGGAACTCTCCCAAATACTTTTTGTGAGGTTAACATTTACACTGATACCAAAAGCTGACAGAGATGTCACCAAGAAAGAAAATTACAGACCGATATCACTAATGAAAATAGATGCAAAAATTCTCAACAAAAATCGAATTCAACAATGCGTCAAAAAGATCATCCACCACAACTAAGTGGGATTCATCCCAAGGATACAAGAATAGTTCAACATACATAAATCTATTAATGTCATACACCGTATCAACAAGAGCAAAGAGAAAAACCACATGATCATATCAATAGATGCAGAGAAATCTTCTGACAAGATTCAACACCCATTTATGATTTAAAAAACTCCATAAAATGGGAATAGAATATAAATACCTCAACATAACAAAGGCCAGATATGAAAAACCCACAGCCAACATAATAGTCAAAGGTGAAGAATTGAAAGCATTTCCTCTTAGGTCAGGAACAAGGCAAGGTTGTCCATTACCACTGCTATTTAGCATTGGAATGGAGCTCTTAGCCAGAGCACTTGGGCAAGAAAAGGAAATAAAAGGAATCCAAATTGGAAAGGATTTCCTCATTATTTGCAGACAACATGATTATATATATTGAAAATTGCAAAAACTCTATCAAAAAACTTCTAGAACTCATCAATGAATACAGTAAAGTAGCAGACTACAAAGACAGTGCACAAAAATCTGTTCCATTTTTAAACACAAACGGCACGCTAGAAGAAAACAAAATCATGAAAATCACACCATTTAAAATAGAAGTTAAATGAATTAAATACCTGGACATATACCTAACAAAGGAAGTAAAAGATCTATGCGATGAAAACTATATGTCCTTCATAAAAAAAATAGAAGAGGACACAAAGAAATGGAAAGACATCCGCTGCTAGTGGCTGAGATGAATCAATGTCATTAAAATGGCCATCTTACCCAAAACAATATACAGGTTTAATGCAATCCCCATTAAAATCCCACAGGCTTATTTCCAGGAAAAAAGAACAAAAAAATCTTAAAATTTGTATGAAACAACAAATAGCCAAATAGCCAAAGCAATCATTAGAAAAAGGAATGAATCTGGAGGGATTACACTTCCAGACTTTGAACTGTTCTATAAAGCAATAGTAATCAAAATGGTATGGTACTGGAATAATAACAGAGGCACAGATCAGTGGAATAGAACTGGATTACCAATAACAGACCCGTTCACATCCAGTCAGTTAATCTATGACAAAGGAGTCAAAAGCATGCAATGGAAAAAGGAAAGTCTCTTCAACAAATGGTTTTGGGAAAACTGGACAACCACATGCAAAAGAATGAAGCTAGAATACTCTCTAACTCCATTCACAAAAATTAAACTCAAAATGGACTAGAGACTTCTTAGAAGACAACATAGGAAAGACTTTCCATGACATCAGTCGTAGTGAAGGCTTTGGGGACTCAACTCCAACACCAAGGAAAACTAAAACAGGCATAAACAACGGGGACTACATCAGACTATGGAGCTTCTTCACAACAAAATAAAATATCACCAAAACCAAAAGAAAACCAACTAATGGGGAGGAGATATTTGCAAAGGCTTAATATCTAAAATATACAGATCTCATAAATCTCAATAACAGAAGAACAGGCAATCCAATCAAAAAATGGGAGGAGGAATTGGAGACACACTTTTCTGAAGAGGATATACAAATGGCCAACAGGCACATGAAATTATGTTCCTACTCGCTGGCTATCAGGAAAATGCAAATTAAAACAACGAGATATCACTTTACACCCGAAAGACTCGCTACTGTCCAAATGTCTGGAAACAGCAAATGCTGACGAGGATATGGAGAAAAGGGAAGACTTTTGCACTGTTAGTGGGAGTGCAAATTGGTACAACTCCTGTGGAAGACAGTTTGGAGATTCCTCAAAAAACTGAAGATGGAAATCCCATATGATCCCATCATTCCACTTCTGGGCATCTACCAAAAGATACAAAAGCACCCATCCGCAGAGATGTATGTATCCACCATGTTTAATGCAGCCCTATTCACAATAGCTAAGAACTGGAAACAACATCAGATGAATGGGTGAAGATGTGGTGCGTATAGACAATGGAATACTACACAGCCCTTAGAAGAGATGAAATCGTGTCATTTGTATCACCATGGATGGAACTAGAGGGGATTATGCTAAGTGAAACAAGTCAAAAGAAGAAAGATAGTTACCTGATGACCTCACTTATAGGTGGAATGTGAACAGACAAAACAAAGGAACAGATGAAACAGAACCAATCCTGAAACATTTGCAACAGAACTGAGGTTACCAAAAGAGAATGGGGTGAGCGGGGCTGGGGGTTGGTGGTGGAGCCCACTGGACAAAGACCGGAAAGAACATTTGGTGATTTTGTGGAGGGCATGGTGTATTGAAATATATCAAAGAAATGGGGAACCTATACATAAGAATTTATTGTAATGTGTAGAAAAATTGCTATAATGAAAATGTATAAAAAAAAAAAAAAAGAATAAATGGAATGCTTCCTCCTCTCTCTTTCTGCCTGCTTGCCTTCATTCCTGCCCATACCCTTCTTTAAAAAAAAAGTACAAGAGGCACAAGAGCTGGTGAGGAAGGGGGAAAAAGGGAGCCCTGTGCACTGCTGGTAGGAGTGTAAGTTGGTGCAGCCTTCATGGGTCAGTGTGGAGGATCCTCAAGAAGTTAAACTAAAATGACCCAGGCATCCCAGTTCCGGTAGTTATCTAAAGCAACTGCAATTGGGATCTCAAAGAGATTTCTGCACCATGTCATTGCACTATTATTCATAATAACCAAAATGTGGATAAAATGTAAGTGTTCGTCCACAGATGATCAAGAAAATGTCACACACGCCATGAACATTAATCAGTCATAAAAAGACGGAAATCCTGCCATTTGCGGCAACGTGGATGGACTTCGTGGGCATTATGCTAAGTGAAATAAGTTAGACTCAGGAAGGCAAATACGGTACGTTCTCACTTATGTATATATATATATATATATTTTTTTTTTAATTGAACTTACAGAAAGAGATCAGATTTGTGGTCATGGGATGGAAGAATGGAAAATCAATGAAGGTGGTCAAATGGGACAAATTTCAGTTACAAGATAAATGAAATAAATACTGAGAATTAAGGTAGGATAGCATAGCCACCAATGCTGTCTGATATTTAGGGACGTTAGAGTAAATCTAATTGTTCTCATCACAAAATAAAAACCCTTTGATTGTAACTGTATGTGGTAATGGGTGTTTACTAGCTTATTGTGATCATCATTTTGCAATAATGTGTGTCATTGTACCGTACACCTTAAACTCGTTGAGGGCTATGTTAATTATATTGTACTAAAACTGAAAAAAATAGTAAAATAAAAATTAAAAACCACTGAAAAGATCAGAGTTGCTTTTCTCACTCGTGACACGTCACAACAGTAATTCATGGTCTTATAAAAATGCCAACTGTACACACAGTCACTCCAGTGAGTACACTTCTCAGCCCCGGCAGGCCTATCTCCTAGCTCTGGCAAATCTGTTTAAACACAAAGCTATTATATTATGCTTACTGCTTGGCAACATTATATTTACTTAAGATAATTATAAACATTTCTCCCTATCAATTTATATAAATCTACTTTGTTCTCAAATAGCTACATAAATTCTATTATCCAGACATAACCTCATTTATTTTAGCATCCCTACTGACAAGAGTATTTAAACAATGTTTCTATAGCAAATAATGCTTCCCCGCGTATCTCCCATGCCTGCCATCTGCATTTTCTTTTTTCTTAGAAATATGGCTGGATTGAGGGTTATATATTTTACTACCTGGTTAGATCAAGCCTGCTGCCTTTTGACTCAGTTTACCTTCCCAGAAGTGCTACCTTCTATGTGGGCGGACCTCGTGGGTACCTGCAGTGAGCACCCCTTGCTCCAGTCTGGCCACAGGGCACCTGCTGGTGGTGGGATCAGCTCGCTGCTCTGTCCACTCATGCGCTGCTCTCCAGCCTGCAGCTGGCAGGCTCTGCCTGATGCAGCACAGGAGGGCAGCTCCAAGCCCCACTCTAGCTGCCCATGCCTGGCTTCATCCATGACAGGTGCAGGATGGGAGGGTGGAACAAGGGCTCCCTCCAGCCCACTTATAGGTAGAACATCTCCTCACACAGGTTTTATTGGTTTATTGGATATTATTGGTTTTTAAACTTCTTGCTAAAAAAATAATGCTTTCATTTTTATTTCCCAGACTCCTCAGGGGTCATCTTATTCCATCATGTGCATTGGCCATTTATATTTCCTTTGTGGATTGCCTCTTTTCCATTTCTTTACTGGTTTCTTTTTTTAAAAGATGTTTAAATATTTTCCTCCCTAAAAGTAAGGACTCAATTTTCTTTCCCTAGATCCTTGTTTTATTCACAAAGGTGAGATGGAGGACAAAGTTTTTTTCAAGTAAATCAAGCAAATAAAACCTTCAGGAGACATTCAATTACTGGATAGTCCCAGGGTACAGGGTACGTGAATTATCTGTGCAATTTCTTGACTTTGTAGTTGCAGCCAAGAAATGTTAGATTATGTCCATTGTACTTTGTATTTATATTGAACTAAAGAATTTAGAAATAAAATATCACTCATTTGTTCTTTAAAAACCACAGAAATTAATTCTTCCTCTTCTGTTTTCTAAAAAGCCTTTCTCACTGTTTTTCCTAAAACCTCCAGGCTTCGTGCTCAGGCATGTTCTTTTGGTCCATGTTGGGTGAATGAGTTAACTTAGAGAGGAAAAAAGTTGGTCTCAATTTAGTTCTGTTCTGGATGGCATCCTGAGCCAACCTCTCACTTTAGTGGGTGAAGGTTGACCCCAGGGAAGGACTCAGGTCAGGAGTGGAGAAAGTGAAGCAATTTCATTCAAGTGTAGAAGGCAGACAGGACCATACCTGGCTTGTTAGCAAAGGGGACACAACTTTCCCTCTAGAAATGAAAAACAGCCACATCCTGGTGGCTTAGTGAGTAAGTCCATTGCCTCCACCTGAGTATAGTCCACATACATCTCAACGATCCAGGTTCCTTTCCTGGGACAGGGTCAACAACCAAGATGAACAACTAAATGAAAATCAAATGATTCTTCCTCCTCTCTCTTCCAGTCTGCCTGCCTCCGTTTGCTTTCATTCCTGCCTACAACTTAAGAAAGAAAGCAAGAAGTGTTTTTGGAAGGTTACTGACGTAAAAGTAATGTTAAAAATTCAACAGTATGCCTATGTATTAATGTATTAGTAACAATGACAAATAGAAAATAAGGAGAGAGAACAGACGCTGTGCAAATCTTTTTCTTTTTTTTTTTTTTAAGGAGAGGTGCAGGCAGGAATGAAAGCAAGCAGGCTGGCAGGCAGGAAGAGAGAGCAGGAAGAATTTTATTTTATTTTTGTTTTGTTATTTTTGTTTTATTTTGTTTTGCCTCTGGGCCCAGAACATGAACCTGGGTCCTTGGGATGTATGTGGATTGCGCTCCTTTACAGGTGGTGGACCTAACCACTATTCTACCACAGAGTGCCAAGTGTTAATCTTGACAGGAGCTAAAAATATAAAACATCTTCAAAAATATTAAATAAAACAGTGAATAGCATGTGTGACAGCAACTCGGAAGTGTTTTTATGAGCGACAGAAGGCCCTCTGCTCCTTGCATGACTAAGGTCACCACTGGACCTCCCTCCAGGCAGACAGTGAGCACGGTGACACCAGCAAGGCCGCTGGGATCTGGCACGGGGGACCTGCAGCACAGGCAGCAATGTGTTGGGAACCCTCCCTCCCACAGCCTAGAAGACTGGACACAAGCCCAGGGAACCCATGGCCCTCGGGAGACTCCAGCAGGGGATCCAAAGAGGGGGTCCCTATCCCGTGCGCGGTGACAGCAGACAGGAGGGTTGGAACGAAGCCAGAGCTGCCTACCACTCACTCCAGAGCCAACCTTGGACTTCACATCAGAAGTTTCGGGGTTCAAATGACCTTACAAACACCCACCAGCAGCCTGGAGCCTCTTCTAGAGAAAGATAAGAAATGACAGAAGCAAGATGACCCAGATGCAGGGCGAACAGTGGCTGTTGAAATGACCCTAGTGACATAAAATAGGCGGCTCACAGGAAAAGGACCTATAGAAAAAGAAACAGAAGAAAGTTTCTGGAGCCAAAGAAGCAATATCTGAAATAAACACCTGTAAACATGAGTGGACCTAATGGCAGAGGGAGATGACAGAGTGCACGGACCGCGCAGGAGCGGCGCCCCGACCAGGTCCTGCAGACCCAGTGCCTGGGTACCTGGGAGCTGGCACTGCAGTTCGGCCAGGAAAACGCCAGGGACACAGAGCCCTTTTCCTGATCCTTGCATGGCTCTACCAGTGGGGTCTGTGTGGAGCTGCCACCAAAGTGGACACACTCACCCGCCCCAGTGGACACAGCTGCCCTGATGGACGTGAATGTCCCAATGGACATAGTCACCCCTGGTGGACAGTACCGCTAGCAGAGGGAATTCCTGCTAAAGAGGGGAACCCTGCGCCATTAGCTACAAGGCACAGCTCACAGCAAAGGGGACCCTGAGGTGATGGTGCCTTGGTGGCTTCCACAGAGCAGTCAGATCTTCTCGTTGGAAATTCACCTGCACTTCGATTCATTTTCTTCAGATCCTTACAGACTGTACATTTCACACCGAGTGGCATGTGTCTCCACATGCAGTGAGGTACCAAACACACTTGACCCTCCCCAGGGTCCACGGTGCTCCACCACTGCCCCTCCTATGCCCACAGCCCCCATTCTGCACCTCTGCCCCCTCACTCTTGCCCCTGGCCCCTGGCACTTTGGCCTCTCACTCCTGCCTTCTGCCCTGCACCCCTGCCCTTGCATTCATATCTTACCTCTACCCCCTCACCCCAGCCCCATGTTCCGCAGCCCTGCTCCTGCACATACCCCTCACCTCTGCCCTGTCCTCTGTCCCCTGCACCCCTGCTCAACTCAGAGGAACCTCCTCAACCTCAGGTCCTCCCAGAACACCCAGTAAACAGAAACGTCTCTTCCCTGCTTGTTGGAAGAAAGGAGGGCAGCGGTACCCTCTTCTGCCTCTCAGAGTCCCCAGCCCTGGCGAGTCCCCTCCCAGCATGTGGCCCGTGGGAAGCACAAGGAGGAGGTCTTTGGAGAGACCCTGACTCTGCCCACAGCCTGGGAGTTAGGGGACGGCCCTGGCATTCAGTGGCACCCCCAGCACAGAGGGGCAGGAGTGCAGTGGAGATGCCAGACTCATGACTGTGGTGAGACACTGAGCTCAGAAGCAATGCATGGACTTTTCTTTTTAATGATATAGTCACAAGAAAAACAACGATTTGGCAAAACGTTTACAAATGAAACCTTTGAAAACACAGACTGTGCACCTTACTTTAGGGGACAGAACCTGAGGCCTGGGTGTGGACGTGCGATCTGACACAGCAGGCAAGGGGACATAGCCATCTGACACCTCAGCCCGTCCTTCCTGCTCCGGGTACCCTGACATTCCTTCCCCCATGTGAAGGGACCATGTGGGTCTTGCGTCGCCGGCGGCTGGCGGGGCGGCACTCATGTCCATGCAGCCTGTAGTTTCTCTGTGACTCGCAATTCGGAAACGTTCACTAGCAGTGCTGAGCACACTGCACCTGCACTGAGAACCACCGGCTGGCAGCAGGTGGGGGCTCTGAGGCATCTCTGAGGTGTCTTGTGGGTGTAGATGGAACATGGGAGAAGGTGAAGGGGCAGGGTGGCCTTGGGGTGACCTTGACCCTGCAGGCCGCAGGTTTCTCCAGGCCAGGCGACCAGAGGCCTTACTGTCGTCACTCACTGCCTCCTCCCACAGCCAGCTGATGTGACCTCTCAGGGGTTCTCAGAGCCTGGGAGGCATGTGCCTGGGCCCTAATACCTGTCACACACGCATACCTGTCCTTACCGGTAACCTGTCCATACATGCAGATGGGGCTGTGTGAGGCGAGAGAGCCCCTGAGGACAAAGTCAGGGTTGGGTGGAGAGAAAAGGTGTGGGGCCGTGTGGGGGCACCAGAAATTCAAATGGGACGCTGCCAAGCATGCACCTCCTAGGACTCTGGACCAGAAGAGCGACAGGTACCGCCTCTAAGAACTATGCTTGGTCCGTGTTTGAGCACTACTGTGGAGGTGGAGTTTAATCACGTTTTATTGGACTCCTACACCTGTCTTGTCACCTGCTCACAGGGTTACTGGGAAATGGTGACTACAGAGCTGGTGCCAGACGCTCTGCTCACTCTAAGGAGAGTTTGCTGGCAGGTAACCGTTGATTAAGGACTGGCAGGCCTGGCCCTGCACCAGCTGTGCTCAGGTGACCACGTGGGAGCCAGGTGAGACAAGAACGCCCTGCACCTGTTGGCAGAAATAGAGGCAGTGGAAATCTCTGCAAAGAGCTGGAAAGTGGAGGACACCGAGTGCCAGAGTTCATTCAGGGACACCAGTTTCTACCCAGCTGCCCACCACACAGTTGTGGGGAGAAAGGCCTGGGCCTCAGCCTGGAAAGGGTGGTCGGGCCGCTTCCAGCTCAGGTAACTGTAGTCCCAGTGAAACCCTGCTGGCAGCCCGGGCACTCAAGGGCTGCAGTGCTGAGCCCAGCACTGTGCGAGACCTCCAAAGTCCACCTGGCAAGGACACCCCACCAGCGGGGCTGGACTCTGAAGCCTGGTTCATGTTCTGACCAGGAACACTAGCATCTACCTGTGATCCTGGTTCCCTTCTAGCTCTTTCCCTGAAAGGGAGCAGTCCAGCTGGAGGCTGGAGGCAGGGCTACCGTCCAGCTCCAGTTGCCCAGTGTGGCCCACAGGGCGCTGCTGTCGGGGGTGTGGGGGTTGCCAGTGAGAAGACCTGCCCTGGACCCAGCCCTTCACCTGACCATCACCCCAGGCGGCGGCAGTAGGACCAGACCCCTGTGTCCCTGGAGCCAGAGGTCAGAGAGAGCCAGCCCCACACCCCTCTGCAGTTAGTGTAAGTGAGGTGCTGCCCCAAGACCCAGGCTGCTGTGCTGAGACCGAGCGGGCAGCTGGGTGGCATTCAGGGTCCAACCATCCAGCCAGACGCTGCTGCGGGAGCTTGTGAGGGACACTACTCCCGTGAGCGCCTCAGTTGTGAGTGAATCTGCACTCGGTCACTCACTCCTGGCTTCCCTGCTACTCTAAAAGGTGGTGACTCCATGTGTCCTTCTGCAAGGCACTTAGGAGTGTGGTGAGGACTGATGGCAGCACACAGCCCCTTCTGATGCTCAAAGGTCAAGAAAGGACATCTGACCTGAAGGCTGACTGCACGGGGCCGCCTTGTGACCTGGCCAGGAGCTTTCTCAGTGCAGGAGGTGCCTGTGTGCATCCTCTCCAGTGGCCCCTGGACCTGCCCACACTGTCTAAAGCTGGACAAGCCTCGGGGGTCTATTGTCCTGTTTGCTGTCTTCTCAACCGCCTCTCCTGGGACCACTTCCTCAGTAACCTACTTGCACTCAGTCCCCCTGCAGGGCACACAGTCCAAGTCACACTCTTGTGACTGACCTCCATCTGAGCATAGCCATTCCCTTAGGTTCTGATCAGGAATCTCGCTCAGCCCCCTTCCTGGCCCAGCCTGGCCAGGGCCAGCGGGCATGCAGTGGGAGGGCCTGTCGCCTTGGGCTAGGAGGGATGGTCCCATGTCATGCCTGTATTTTCCCTTTGGGAGGGGAATAGCAGAGTTTCCCGACCACCAATGGATGGGGTCAGCATGATGAGCAGTGTCCACGGCTCTACATGGGGTTGGTGGCTGGGTTCAGTGTCAGCCCAGAGGGAACCCAATGCTCAGCATCACAGCAGAGGGCCATCAGGCTGGCGCAGGAGGCCTCAGCTTTTGCCATGGGACCTTCAGCCACCATCCTGGCTCACCTGTGCTTGTCCTGAATTAGGGTCTCAAAGACCCTCAGCTCTTGCCAAGACCAAGTGCTCCAAAGTGGCCTCACTAGCATTCCAGGGCATCCCAGAAATCCAGATCTCACTCTGTCTCTGTCTCTTCTACCCCCACCTCCCTAGGACAGAGGCTCATGGGGATGGAGGAACAGCTGAAAGTGTCTGCTGGGATTTGACACCCAGGTGGCCAATCCTCCTGAGTCTTAGCACACTGGGCCCTCTGGGCTGGCCCATTCCAGGGAAGGGGGTGCTATGCCTGCGTGCATTAGACCCACAGTGGCCCTCAGGGGCCACTCTAGAGAGTGATCAGTCATGCCCCAAGCACACTGGTGCCTGGGCACCAGGCAATTAATTCAAGGCCAGGTCCATGTGGGACATCACAGGGCAGTGACCTGGAGGGCCAGGCCCCTTTATCTCCCCAATAGCTCCTAGGGAAGAAGCCTGCCCTGGGACCACAGTGGGGGACACATCCTGCCGCAGGGTGGGGGAGCCAAGTGCAAACCTCCTTCAAGTCCCAAGGAAGGTGACCTGTCTAGATAAGTCTCCCATATGGATTATAGTTTGATGTGATCGTATTTTAGATATATTGAGTTAAAAATATTGCAAAATTCATTTCAGAAAAAACCTTGTTTTTTGTTTTCTTAATGTAGTAACATTGGTTGATAACACAACGCAGGTCTCAGGTTTCCAGTGGTACAAATCAACATCTGTACAAACACATCGCAACCATCACCAAAAGTCCAGTTACCATCCAGCACCATACAGGTGATGCCCCTCTGCAAATTTACCCAGCCTTCCCTTCTGGTAACACTATTTTCTTCTTGTAGTCTGTTTGTACTGGTTAAATTTGGTTTGTGTTTGTTTGGTTTCTCTATATACCACACATGAGTGAGATCACTTTGTGTCTTTCTCCTTCTTAATTACCTCATTAAAGTATGTCCATACATGTTTAAATGGCAGGATTTTGAATTTTTATGTTTATAATGGAATAGTATTCCATTATATATGTATATATACATGCATACATATATTTTATATGTATATATACACATTTGCATGTATATATGTATATGTGTATATATATATATGTGTGTGTCTTCTTTATCTACTCATCAGATGTTGACCACTTAGATAATTTCCAATTTGTGGTTATTGTAAATAGTGCTGCAATAAATATGTGGGTGCATAAATCTCTGATTCAGTATTTGTTTGGTAAATACCCAGAAGTGGAATAACAGGAACAAAGATCATTTTTATTTTTAATTTTTTAAGGAATCTCCATACTGCTTTCCATAAAGGTTGCACCAGTTTACACTCTCACGAGCAGTGTGAAGACATTCTCTTTTCTCTGCATCCTTGCCAACCTGTATCCAGTCTTTTTGGTAACAGACATTCTTACGGGTGTAAGTTGATATTTCATTGTGGTTCTGATTTGTATTTTCCTAATAATAAGCAATGATCTCTTCATGTGCTTATTGAGCACCCTCTACCCAATTTTTAATCATACATTTTTGTGGCACTTTAGAAGTTCTCTTTATATTTTGAGTATTAACCTCTCTTTAGATTTTGGGTATTAACCTCATCAGATGTGTGATATGCAAAAATATCTTCTGCCATTTGGTAGGATGTCTTTTTGTTTTGATAGATTTTTTTTTTTAACTGCAGAAGTTTTTTAGATCAATGTAGATCCCATTTGATTATTTTTGCTTTTTGCCCCTTGGGTTCAAGTTCCAAAGAACTCTTTAAGCCAAAGTCGAGGAGAATATTGCCTAGATTTTCTAAACGTATTTAATGGTTTCAGGTCTTATGTTCAAGTCTTTAATCCATTTTGAATGAACTTTTGTGTATGGTGTCAGATAATGGTTTAGGTTCATTCTTTTGCATATGACTGTCTAGTTTCTCAACACATTTATTGAAGAGACTTTCCTTTCTCCATTGTAAGCCCTTGACTCCTTTGTAAAAAATTAATTTTCCAGACTTCTAGTCAAGATGGTCACCTGGTAGGAGCAAGACTCAGGTCCTCCCCACAGAGCAACTAGGAATTCACCTACTTCCCAGAAACAAACACTGTGGAAAAGCAGGCACAGAGGCTCTGGAGACACAGCAGCCATCATGACAACAAATGAGATGAGAAAACATTCGGGTTCAGAGCTACACCACAGACTCAGATTAGGGATTCCATCCACAGTGGAGGGGGTGGAAGTGTGGGAAGAGTCAACCTGCCCAGGTATTACAAAAGCAGCAGAGAGCTCACCAAACAGGACGAGGACTTGGAGCCTGGGGAGAGAATCCAGGTGCAGGCAGAGGACTAATGTCTCAGTGGTTTGAACAGGAGACCCAGTGAGAAAATTATACTGGGCACCCCACATCCAGAAGGCAGCTAGGGGAATAGCCCACCCTGACCTCTTCACACCATATTACCACAGAGCTGCAGAAATCCGCCTACCAGAAATCACACTCTCAGGCTTAAAGGAAGAGAAGAGTCTTCCAGAGGGAGAAACTGTCAATGCTATCCACTAGCGCCACCTTTTGCGTGGAGCCTAAACTGCAGTCTGATTGCTAATTGTGGGCCAACAGCCAGGGGGCATTGCGGTTGGGAGCCGGGATGTGGGGATGGGTTATTTATCCCCCACACAAATTCCAACCCCATAGACTGAACTTTTAGGCAGCAACAGAGGGCTCACATAAGAATTTCAACAAATCCAACAAGATCCAGACCTACTCAGTATAGTCAATATCCTACACAAGGCCATCACTGCAGGAAAACCTAATCCACACAAACATAAACATGCCAAATAGAGCAAAGACACAGAGAAAAAAATACGTGAAATGATGGAACTGCAAACTTCCTAAGTGCCGAATGTCAGGTGAATGGATAAAGTTATGTTACATGTATACAATGGAATACTATATGGTTCTTAGAAGAGATGAAACCCTGTCATTTGAATCAACATGGACAGATCTAAGAGGGGATTATGCTAAGTGAAATAAGTCAAAAGTCGAAAGATAGATACCAGATGATCCATGAATAGGCAAAACAAAGGAACAGATGAGACAAAACCAACCCTTGGATGCTTGCAGTAGAAGTGAGGTTACAGGAGGGACAGGGATGGGGATGAGGGGGCAAGCGGTGGACACTAGTGAGAATACTTGGTAATTTGGTGGAGGGTAGGGTGGGCTGACATGTATCTGAGGAATGGGGAACCTATACATATGAGTTTATTTTAATGTTTAGAATAAGTTACGACAATAAAAAATGAAAAAAAAGACGGCAAAACAAAAATCAATTGTCCATACATGTGCAGGTTTATTTCTGGAGACTCAAGTCTATTCCACTGATCTGTGTGTGTTTTTTAGTTTTATTTATTCTATTACAATGCTGATTTGATAGCTATTACTTTGCAGTACAGTTTAGAGTCTGGGAGCACGTACCTCTATTTTGTCAGTGTCATTTTTGCTATTTGGGGTTTTTTGTTTGTCTTAAGGAAAGGTGCAGGCAGGAATGAAGGCAAGTAGGCAAGCAGGCAAAAAGAGATGGAAGGAAGAAGTGTTTTATTTAATATTTATTTAGTTGTAATATGAGTTGTTTCCCCTTGGACCTGGGACTTGAACACAGGGGTATGTAGCCTGTGTTTCTTTGGAGGGAATTGACCTAACCACTATTCCACCAGGGCATGCCTGAGGGTTGGTGGTGGTTTTTTTTGTTTTTTTTTTTTTGTAGTTCCAAATTGGTTTCATGATTCCCTGTTCTATTTTTCTGAAGAATGCAATTTAGATTTTGATGGGGATTGCTTTGAATCTATATACTGCTTTAGATGATTTGGTCAGTTTAACAATTATAATTATTCCAATTAATGTGCACAAATATCTATTTCTTTGTGTTTTCTATTTCTTTTCCGTAGTCTCAGTTTTCAGTGTACAGATCTTTCACTTCTTTGGTTAAATGTATTCCTAAGTGTCTTACTCTTTTTGGCACAACTATAAATGAGATTGTTTTCTTAATTTAATCTTCTGATGGTTCATCGTTTTTGTGTAGAATTGCAACAGTTTTGTATGTTAATTTTGTACCATGCTACTTTACTGTTTTAATTTACTTTATCTTATAGCTATCTTTTTTAACAGAGTGTGCGTTTTCTATGTATAAAATCTTACCATCAGCAAACAGTGGGCATTTTACTTCTTCCTTTCCTATTTGAATGCCTTTTATTTTTCTTTTCTGACTGCTCTGGCTGGGACCTCCAGGACGATGTTGAATGGCAGTAGTCAGAGCAGGTATCCTTATCTATTCCTCATCTTAAAAACTAGTTTATTGGTGCACCCTGGTGGAAAACAGGTTGGGTGCAGGCCACATAGGTACCAAAGTCTCCAGTTTGTAACCAGAGGCCAGTGGGAACAACCAAGATGAATAAAAAATAAAGTGCTTCTTTTACCTCTCTCTCCCTGCCCACCTATCTCTCTGCTTGCTTTCATTCTTGCCTGCACCTTTCCAAAGAAAGAAAGAAAGAAAGAAAGCAAAAGAACAACAAAAATCACTAGTTTGGTTTTTTTTTGGTGCATGCTGGTGGCCTAGTGGTTTAGTCCACTATGACACAGTCCATGGTCCCAGGTTCAAGGTCCGAGGTTCAAGACCTGGGGCCAGGGGAAAACAACCAAGATGAACACCTAAATAAAAACTAAAAGCAAAATTAAATGCTTCTTCCTTTTCTCTCATCCTGCCTCCCTGCTTGTCTTCATTCCTGTCTACACCTTTCCTTTAAAAAAAATCTATTTTTAGAATTATACATCATGATGAAGTAGAATTTATCCAGGATGCAAGGATAAATGCACAAATCTATTAATGTAATACACATCAACAAAAGGAAATCATATGATCATATTAGTAAGTGGAGAGAAAGCATTCAATAAGATTCAGCACTCATTTATGATTAGAAACTCTACATACCTTAACATAATCAAGACTATACTCAATGAAAAAATGGCAAGTGTTTCTTTTAAGATCAGGAATGAGGCAGGCTATCCAGTCGCACCACTGCTATTCAACATTGTACTGGAGGCCGTAGCCAGAGCAATTACGCAAGAAGAAATAAAAGGAACCTTGATTAGAAAGGAGGAAGTACATTTGCCACTATTTGCAGATGACGTATGTAGAAAGCACTAAAGATTCCATCAAAAAAACTGTTTGAATTAACTGTAAATTAATTAATAAAGTAGCAGGCTACAAAACTGATATACAAAAATCTGTTGCATTTTTTGAATAAACAAACGATGGGCTAGAAGAGAATGAAATTAAGAAAGCTATCCCAGTTACAGTAGAAACCAAAAGAATTAAATACCTTGGAATACACTTAGCAAAGGAGGCGAAAGACATTGATCAAATAGAAGAAGACACAAAAAGATGTTTATTTTTATGCTTTGGTTACCAGGATGTTCAAAATCATGGTACACATGACTTACTGGGTGTTGCTGAGTCAGACCCTGCAGAGTTTTGCTTGACCAAGGCTTTAGCTGGGCTTGTTGAAAGGGAGGGCGTGGGGCCCAGGTGTGGACTCACCAGTCCGAGGCCAGGAGGGGCAGTGGGACCAAGAAGGAAAACCTGGGTTACCCCGCAGTCTCTTCCCCACACCAAGTGGTTCTTAGGACCCTGAAGTGTGGGAAAGGCTGGGACAAGCCATGGTGACAGTACTGCTATCAGGAGCATGGCCAACACTCTTGGAGCAGTTGTGCTGTTTGTCACACGCAGAGAACAGGAAGGCTCTGTGGATGACTCAGTCTGCAGCCTTTGTGCATACACTGGGGCCCAGGGTCGGCCTGCTGGCCCAATGGGTTCCTGAGGTCAACACTGTTTCCTGTCTTCTGAGGATAATGTGAGGTGTCAGAAGATGTCTGGGCCCAGCACTATACTTTTTCTTGCAGAGGACTCATCCCCTGCTTGCCCCTAACCTCTGAGCTGATTTTCCCTTTGGTGGTCTCTTCTGGAGCAGACACTGCCTGCCCCTACAGCCCTGCAGGCAGGATGGCTGGCTGTTGTGCCCTGTGGGGTGTGGAAGAACAGGACGGCACCCTCCATTTCCCTCTGAGTGGAGCTGCTCTAGCAGACTCTGTGATGGCGGGGGTCCCATCATAACACAGCATTAGCACGCTGCGTCGAATGCACCTGTGCCCACAGCCGCTGAGTATGGGCCACACCACAGGGTACGACTGTCCAACCCCCAAAGCCAGGCAAAAACAGTCTGAGCTCCATCACCTGGGCCCTGAGGACAGCAGGTAGCGCCCTCCCACCCGAAGGCTGGGTCGGGGAGACTTTCTCCAGGAACCAGCTCACCCTGCATTCACCAGTCATAGGAGGCCGGTGCATGGCAGCTGGTCTAGGGCTGCCCACGAGACTGCTGCAGGCACCACACAACCTGGGCCAGTTCTGGGCCCTCCAAACCCTAACCGCCAACTGTTGGAAGCTTGCTTTGCCGAGAAGCTGCCCTGCGCTCCCAGAATGACTCTAGGAGTCAGCAGGGAAACCCATGTTCCTGTTTCTTTGACGTTTCACTGAGGGGCCTCCGGCCAAGCAGTTTCACTCCTGGCTCCCAACACCTCATAACTTATTTCCTGAGAATGAGCACCAGGTCCCAAGACCGGCCGCCATCAGGCCCAGGACAAGCACTACTCACGCCTCAGACCTTCAGGGACCCCGAAGCGTCTAGTCACAACAGTCGTGTCTGGCCTGGTGGTTGGGTCCCCACGGAGGTGTGCGGCTGAGCTGCAAGCGGCAACCACGAGACAGTGGGGGAGCCATCAGAGCCAGCTGACAGGCTATCTCCCTTGTGCTCTATCCCTGTCCCAAGACCTGGCACCTTACCTCCATCCGTTCACGCAGCAAACTGGGGTCGCATGACGCTGTCCTGAGCCCCAGGGTCAGGCTGACTGCCCTGTCCTGCAGACTCATCTCTGCTGGAAAAACGGATGGATTTGTGAAACACCAAGTCCTCCTTCAGCCTCCCTGAGGTGGACTGGGAACACGGCATTACAGGACTCCACACCCACCCGAGCTGTTGCACCAGCCAGCCAGCAGGTTGCTGGGGGGCAGGAAGGGCTCACAGCTCACCTCACTGGCATCTCCACCAGCAGCATGCAGAGCAAGGGTAGCTAGAGCCAGCAGAGCCGAGCAGCCTGCGTCAGCCATCCAGATGTGGTTTCCGGCCAATGAGATGTGGGGTGGTGAGGCAGAAAGAACAATAAATCCATCACTCTTTCTCTCCCCAATCTTTTCCTAGGCCAGGCTCGTGCATGACAACACTCAAAATTGCCCTCATTAACAATGAATGGCTGCCATGCGAGCCACCCTTATTGACACTGAATGGCTGCCACGCGAGCCAGTGCTGAGAAGTGGGTAGGAAGCGCACAGCGCAGAGACCCGCCTTCAGGACAGCTGGCTCTTGTGCCGACTCACACAGATGAAGGGGACAAGTCCAGTGTTGGAAGAGAGCTACGGACACGGATAGAGCCTCACTAGACCCTGCACGTCAGCTCTGAAAGGGGCAGTGGTTACACACGGTGGAGCAAGATGAGATGACTGGTGAGAGGAAGACCCTCCCCGCCAAGCCCCCAACTACACACACATGGATGAAGCAATGGCAGAACATGAAGGTGGGCAGGCACGCATGGGAAGACCTTGTGCCTGTGGTGCAGGGATGCTTAGGACAATCAGGAAGGCAGAGGGCACATGTGAAACCATGAGACAGAAGATGCTGAGTAAAGACACCTGAGAGAGACAGAGGCACTGTGTATACCACACAGAACATGGATCAAGGCCCACGCAGGCGACAACTCAGAGGGGATGGGAGGCCTGAACAGACTGTCACAGGAATGTTGGCCTCATACTAACATGGCTGTGCTTACCTGGTCGCCTGCCCGTGCTGGTGTCACCTTACTTAGGGCCAGTCACTTCTTCCTGAAATTCATTATGACTGGAAAACCCCAGTAGACCAATATCAACCAAAGTCTTCAACAGGGACAGGGGCCAGCACGGGGGAACCGAGGAAGACTTGTACTTGGACAAGTCATGTGTGAACAGTCATGTCAGTCCACGCACATATACTGATGGGAGGAGATTAAAAAAAAAAAATCATACAAAAAAGCACGCGTTCTTGAAGAAAATTTTAATTAAAAAAAAAATCAAAAGAAAAATGGAACAGTGCCTAAATCTTTATTTTTCATAGCCTACATTTTTTCAAATTAGACAGTTTTACATTGAATGACACAAAAGGAAACTTAAATTACCAATAGTTTACATGTAAGCTTGATTCCAGTCTTAATGAAAAGGAGGACAAACTAAGAGCCCTCAAGAGCTTCCTGCCACACCCATCCGACCATCAGCGCCTGCTCCCTGTCTTGATTGTCTGCAATCCGCGTGACACGGCAGCTCGAAGCACGCGGCCCAAGGAGTCACTGCCAGGGAGACGTGGACAGCTTGCCTGTGAGTCCACGCTAAGTGTCAATGCAGATCTGACGAGAGCAACATGCGTTTGCCACCCATGGGTGAAGAGCAGTGATGGTCACAGAAGGGCTGATCAGAAATGTCACAACATACTTGTGACACGTGCCTACTCTACTGGAAATTCATGCCTGGTGTCACAGGCTGCATTCCTATTCTTATTTCAAGTGGTGGTATCCTCATACACTGTACAGGTTACCATGTCACCTGTGATCTCCACACCTGACTCTACACCTTGAGATGCGGGGACAGGACAGTTACATTTAATCAGTCCCAGTGCCGGCCATCAGCTCCCGGGCACAGCCCCCTTACTTGTCCAAGAGTGGAAATCTCAAGGTAACCTCACAAAGGTTTCTCTTGACATCACAGAGCTATTTGGCATGTCACCTTTGCTGAATAAAAAAGGCAGCTATAAAAATCACGTCAGAGCAAAGTTTCAACTTGCTGTGACAGACAGGTTGAGGGGCAGGGCCACACCCCACTGCGGCCAGCAGAGCTGGGCCCACGACCTGCAAACAGAGGAGCCATGGGGAAGGGCTCACCCTTTTAAAAACCAGTGTCAGCTCTCCTTTTGAAAAGGCTGTGGCACTCAGGACCCCTGGGGATGAGAGCTTGCCTTACTGACTCTCCACAGTGTTCATTAGTTTGGGTGTGAGAGGCCAATCACTTCTGATTTTTCAGACATCAGTCTGACAAGGAAAGAACTTCCCATATTCCCTTCACAGGCATTTGCACAATATCAGCACTGTCTCTGGACATCTGAAGAGTGACGGCTGGTCTGAAGGACCTTAAATATAATAGGGAGGTCCCTCTGGCAGGAAGACCATGCTCAGCTATTTATGATTGTAAGTAGTAGATTATTCACCATTCATGTGAAGATTTGCCCGCTGGCTTCCTGTGTCACACCTCACAAACCCTCCCCATTAGATGATTAGTGCACATCACATACTTTAAAGCGAGTGAACAGTCTGAGCTTTAACATACTCCATGTTTCCTTGCGCATCAGCAGAGGCGGAATCAGTACAACACACCAATATGAGAAAAAGAACAACCTCAACAAATTAAAATAATATTCAAACCACAACACTTAGTTTATCTACACCCAGCTCCATAGCCACATTTATAATATATCAATAATTTTTATCAGATTTTCTCTTTAGGGCGCTTCTTCAATATGTTCTGACTATTTACAGCTGTACAGGCCGAGCACACACGCCCGAGTGCACACATTTAATACAGTATCGACCATTTGCATTTACAGGGTTCTTCAACAATCTGGAAAACATCAACTGTTTAAGATCTTCAGGGTTTATCACAAACACCTCTGCGGCCCTCCGCCGCAGCGCGCCTACTCAGCGAGATGAGCGACCGCGGGTCCCCAGAACTGAGCGACTCGCAATCCACTCCTGCCCCCCGGGCCTGGCTCCATGAGCTCTACGCGGTCTTATACAAAAGTTAAGGCAAAGTCATTTTCAAGTTTAAATAAAATTCAAGTCTTTAAATATTGGATGGAAATAATTTTTAAAAATTAAAAAAAAAAACAAAAACAAAAAACTAAAAACCCTCAGTCTTGTTAAATAACATTTTATGGAATAAACTTTATGGTTACATTTAGCAGGAAATATTCTTATTTTAACGACTGCTGCTTAGAATACTTAAAGAAAAAATTTAGCATTTTAAAACAAAATAATTTATGTCTAACTTTATATAAACTGCTAGCTTAGTGCATGCCTGTTTTAAGGAATGCAGCACTCCCAGAGGGCTCAGTGAGACCTCATCTTGGAGGTATGGAGAATAGGACTCACACCTCTGCCACAAAACTCCCTCGTGACTGAGGAACCTTCCATCTGTGTGCGACACGGAAGTGTGCGACGGTGCCCAGGGATTGACCGACGTGGGGCACACAGGAGCCGGGCCACCCCCCTTGCCTCCCCCGAGTTCGTAGAGCCAAACAGCATCAGGGCACGAATCTGTGTTGACACATCAGTGGGCAACAAATTATACATTTTCATTAGGTTCTATTCACAATGTGCTTGGAATCTATCTTATACAACAGCCACTTGGAATGGGTGAGAAGCTGGCTGCTTGCTTGCAGTACATTAAACTCGAGGTTCCATCTCCCTTGGGGACTCTCTGCACGTTCGTTTTCCAGTATATGGAAACTGGGCTATCCGGTCATGAATGACACACCCACTGCTGAGACTCTGCATGAACATGCAGGGGCCAGTGTGGCGCTATTAGACCTATCCCTTCTCTGCCACACTCACACCTTCTCCCGCTGCGTCAGCCCTCAGAACGCCTGGACATTTTGGATATGCACTTTGCTAACCAGTTACTTTAAAAAATGAAGTAGCATAGTTCTGCTTAATTTAGAAAAACTCACTATATAGAGCTTGCATTCATAGCCACATGGAGGCTTAATAAAAAATATCAATTTGTTAGGATAAATGCATTTTCTATCCTGAAAAAAATCAGACTTATGCATCACCTCCAGTTAAGCACCAACCTAAAATAAGGTTTATATTAATTAAATCCTGAAAAATAGATTTTTTTCAAGAGGGGTCTGACCCGGGGAATAACAGCAGCATGGGCTCTTAGGGCCCATCTGCACTGCAAGCTCCCAGCCAGCGCTCACCCTTGTCCTGTGGACCTGCCCGGCAGCGGCCTCAGCGCCTGCCCCCCTGCCCACCTTGGCGCTCACTGGGGAGACTTGGGTGGGGTGCTCTGCTCTCTGTGTGGACGCCTCCCTGCAGCAGGGGGTGAGGGTCGGTGGCCAGGCGGCCTCCTCTGGTCTCTGGGGGGTCCCGGGTGGGACTTGGGGGCGGGGGTGTCTCTCTCAGCAAGCTTCTTCTCTTCTTTCCCGCATCCGGCCAAGTTTGGCTTCTGTTCTTTAGGGAGCTGCAAGGGGGAAGATGGAGGGTCTCTGCTTGTCCTCTGACAAATCTCTGCATAGCTGGGCTTTCGCAATTCCTGAAACAGAGACACATCTCTGGGTGACACGGGCAAGGAAAGTGCACTTTAGTACTAGCAGTAGAAAAGCTTTCCAACTATCACCAAATTCCCACACGCCGAAGTATTTTCATATTAAAAAGGCTCATAGTTTCCTCTGTAGCACAACTTTCCTTCCAAGATACTCTAGAAATATCCTTTGAAAATGGATAAAACTGGAAAACTATTTCATCCCCATAAGCCATTTGTTAACTTAAAAATAATTTAAAATCACAAATCTAGTAAAATGTGTTTTTAAAGATTCAACCTGTGAACAGCAAGGGTTTAAGTCCCAAATCTGCCAGTGAAGATTCAGCATGGTGGAACTGATGGCAGCACTCAGAATAAAAGGGCCCCCGCTCCGCACAGGGAGATGGCAGCGGGGTCAGTCTGGGGAGCACAGGCTGTTGGGAGCTGGTCAGAGCTGTGGGGCGAGCAGCCTAGAGAGCCCTGCACCCGGCCCCACCCGCTGCCACAGACACGCTCAGAGCACAGCTGGAGACGAGCAGGCACCTACCGTGCTGGCACCATTCACTTGCACTGACTTGCTGGCAGTAGTGGCGAGGGTGGGTCTGTCCATGCTTGGGGTCTCCCTCTGCTTCTCTACCACCTTGGGGTCCCTGGGAAAGTGCAGTGAGAGTCACTGTCGGTACCACAGGTAGCCCCCGTGGTCGGACACCACATGTGCAAAGGTGGCACTTACTCAGGTAGGCGGTGGCCCGGGGACAGGGCGCGCTCATTGGGGGCGTACGATGACGGCACTGAGGGATCTCTGGGGCTAGCTGCAGGAAGAGTACTGGTGCTGGCTTCCACGTTCGGGCTCTGAAAACACAGGATAAGGAAGTCGGGCCTGTCACAAAGCTTAGCGACACCACCAGGTCAGGTCAGTCGACCCTGTGCCCACCTTTTCCTCAGCAGGAGTCTCACCCACGTTTCGGCCTCCCCTAGGCCTCTGCAATAACTATGGCAAGCTTGCTTTCTCAAAGGCGTGTTTATGAAAACCAACTTCATCTTGGACACTGCAGGAGTCTGCTCCGTGTGGGGCCCCACCACACTCCACGTGCGCAGCTGCTGGGGCAGTGTGCCGGTCCCCAGCCTAACCAGGAGAGGATGAATCACACCTCTAAGCGAACTGCCTGAGCTCAGTCAGGAGGCAAAGTTCGAGAGGCACTGAGGTTCTGACCCACACAACAGACCCACCCCCTGCCCCGCAGTGTTCTTCATGGTAACAAAATAGGCAGTACAGCAAATAAATCACTGCAAGTGAGATTAAGCACGAAACGACAACATTTTCTTAAAACTCCATCTTTCAAAGCAGAAAAAAAGTGGGGAAGAGAACTGCATGGACCTGGCTGGAAGGGGTGAGAGAGGTAGGAGAGTCTCTCCTCCAGTTGAAGGAGTCAAGTCAATGGAAACATGAGGCTGGGAAAGGCCTCCTTGCTGTGAAAGCTCCTCTGAACTTTGACATGTATTCTCAGGAGACAGGGGCCCCACCAGGTCATGGGCCACACCCTGCAGGTAGCTAAGTCCACCTGCCTGCCCTATAAAGGGCCTAAATGGGGATCAAGGCAGCAGAAAAGGTTGTCTGACCTAGACTCAGGTTCAAACTGCCCCAAAGCAGCAACTCCTATTCAAAAGCAATTTGTCAGAAACTAAAAATGTAAAATATAGTAGCTGCTGTTTCTGAGGTAAGCTGGAATCCTGCCCGCTTTGAGTAGGGTCAGTCTGAACCAGAATCATGGTCTGTAATTCAAGCCTGATCTCTAATACAGCATAAGAGACATCTATGACAAAAATGGCTGTGTACACATCATACTTGATACACTGTGATCCCTGGTAGCTGCTAAGTGCAGATATGGCTGCGGGCAGAGCCTGCCCCACTCCGGTGCAATGTGGGTTCTTTAGATGGGGGAGGCAGGCGGAGTGGTGGCGGGTGGATACGCTAGAAAGAACAAGGGTGCCTGAAGTGACTGCAGCCACATGGCTGGTCATATAATCATAGGCTCTTGGCACCTCCCGGGTAGTCCAACATGACTGTGGGCAGCAGGCAAACCCTCCTTCACGAGTGCACCAGGCAGGTCCCTGAGGAGCCAGATGGGCACCAATACCAACTTCTGTGGTTGCAGCCAATTCCTGGGACTGGACACCTGCAGAGCAGTTTGGCAGAATAGAGTTGATCAAGAGCCACCAGTGTCACAGCAAGGTGACTTCAACCTCTTGCTGTTCAACTAGATTACAAAAAATTATATTACTTTTCTATATGTCAGGATTTTGTTTATTCTACAGACCTGACAAATTAGGGAAGGTCCTAAGCAATCACAAGGAAATGTACCTTAAGTCTGGGGAGGGAAGCAGCATGGCTCCAGTTGGGACTGCAGCAGTCTTATGTGCACCAAGGCGCTGACCTGCCGTGCCATCTGCCAGCTGCCCCAGCACTTGGCACATGACAAGGACCAAATGAGGACCAACCGGGCAGCAGCACAGCCCATGTCAATTAAGTGCTAATGCAGGTCTGCGTGGACATCTTACCCTATCTTTGGAGGATCCTGTTAGCAAGTTAGACAGCCGGTTTTCAAATAAGTCCTCTGTCTTCAAGTGGCCGGCTGCTCCGGGCAATGGGGGAAAGCTGGATAGTCCTAACTCGAAGCTGGGGGATGGAGGCTGCAGGGGCGTCGGAGACTGAGTCTGGCTCCTCTGAAAGAGAGCACACCTATGAAGTCACATCAGGTGGACAGCAGGGCACACACATACACAAGGGAGAGACAGATGTCTACCCTCATATCTCATTCTTGCACATCTGTAGAGACAAAGATGCAGAGGCCAACCCCGCTGCTCCTCGTCTCAGTCAGCAGTCAGAGGTGCCCCGAGAGCGCAGAGGCAGTTACAAACAGGGGCAGCACAAGAAGGTCCAAGTGGAGACCACCTGCTCTCTAGATAGTCACCCATGGTAGCGGTCTGCAAGCTAAGCAAAGGAAATATGGAAGAAAACAAGAATGTACCCTTCATGGCGCCACAGCTTACCTGAGAAGTTTTACAAAAACGTCCACTAAAATAAGGGCTTAACAAAAAAGCACGGGCAGGGGTCTTTGGTTATCTGAAATTAACTCACAGAAACAATGCGTATTCTCACATCAGTACATGGTACTTGATAACAGATTTTACCAGAGTCCCTGACTTCAAGAAAGCAAACTCAGCCTGAATTTACAATCTCAGGAGAAAGGGAGCAGATTTTTTTTAAAAGGCCTGGGGTGGGAGTGGGGTCTAATTATTATTAAAAAATTTGACTAGTCAATTTTGTTGGCATAAATTTAGAAGTATTTTAAATTGGAATAACAGATAGAAACCAAAAACTAGAAATTAAGTTTGATATAAATGAGTTTTCCTATAATTACAAATTAGAAGGCAGAAATCAATACAGAGAGACATAAACCTTGTGCTTCTGTATTTATGTGTGCCAGATTTAAACTTCATTAGTGCATTGTAAAACTGTTCACATTTAGATCTTCAAGTTGAGATGACAGTTTTTCTTGAAAAAAATCTCACTAACTTGAGAAAATAAATCAAGTCTTCCACATGCCTTATGACATTTAAAAGTTTCTCCACTATATATACAAAACACCTACCATTTGGGCAGGGCAAAATACATATTTTCACAACAAAGCTAGAAAGGGCCTGTGTTTCCTAAAAATCTACACCAACAGGAAGTTGATCCCAGCCTCAGTGGAATGTAAAGAAACCTCTGGGACTCA
This sequence comes from Solenodon paradoxus, assembly GCA_004363575.1. Lineage (NCBI taxonomy): Eukaryota > Metazoa > Chordata > Mammalia > Eulipotyphla > Solenodontidae > Solenodon > Solenodon paradoxus. Next base: position 215,225 of record RJWH01000471.1, on the reverse strand, counting down.
GGTGGAGGGCAGGCTGCAGGACGGAAAACAGCCCAGGGCTGTCTCCTGGGCGCCCTGCCTGCCTCTCCTCAGGAAAGTGTGGGAGCCTGGAGTTGACTGACATCACTGTCCCAGGCCCTCAGAACATGGCAAGCAAAATGTCAAAGTGCCACCAACAGCAATGCTAGAGGCTTTGTTTTATTACACATTTGTGTTTCTAAGGCAGTTCAGCTTTCCAGATGTGTTTTTAGGGGGAAAGATTTCACCAAACTTCAAGTTTTAGGAACAAAAGCGGCGGGCAACCACTGCCCACAATGAGTTATAAACAACAAAGCCAGCCTTGGTGGACCCCGGGTGAACACTGAGTGAGGGAACCGCCAGTTCGCACCCCTGCTGCCGCCTTAAGTGTCTGAAGGCGCCAGAGCGCCCACTATCCGTGGGCAATGAAGGACGCAGCCTCCAATAAGCACGGCAGAACTGGCCACTGGACTTTGTGTGCGTCAGGACAAAACAAAGGAAAAGGAAATGGGAAAAGTCACCCTGGAGTTGGTGATTTACTGCCCTTGAACAGAGATGAAATGCTCATCAGAGGAGTTCATTAATTCTAACTAGAACCCACCAATATGAATGGCTGATAAGAGAGGACTAACGCAAACCAGGCTAACCTGGACGCTAAGGGATAACCTGAACTTTACGCTGCAGACAGGAGACCACCTCTTTTGTAATGAGGAGGCACAGAGAATGCTTGGGCTGGACCAGGAACACGCTGAGGGATTAAGGCCCCAATCTCTCCCCACTTAACCATATTCATCTAAAGGTCTTGTAAAAATGACATAGGCCTCATGTACTTATATACTTACTGTAAACTTCTCCTCCCTTTTCTTCCGATAGCCAAAGGAATTTTTCCTGGAGAGGAAAAGCAGAAAAGACTGAATTTTTCTCATTGGGAATATTTTCAAAGCGAAATATCAATTTAGTCTTTGTAGCTTTTTACTTTGTTACAACTACTTCATTACTGCTTAACCAAGAGTTTGCCGTCTAAAATCCCAACTGAAGAAGTGTCAGGAAAACAAAAATCTACAGAAAAGGACTAAAACTGTTATCTATACAGGGAAATACAAAAGACAAAAACAAAAAGAAGAAGTGGAAAAGCATGTGCTAGAAGACGCCTTCTAGTGGGCGAGCAGCTGTCATGACGAGGGAGTGTGGGCGCCCACCGCAAAGTCTAGGCGTGCGGCTCCAACACCGTTGTACAGGAAGCCCACCCACACCCACATCACAACGTGGGACCCTCAAGGCTGCTGCACAGGGCTCTGCGCTGCTGTCCTTGCCCCAAGATGGCATGGTTCCCAAGTTAAGCCCAGGGCCCGCCTCTGTTTTTACTATCCCTCTGTCATTTCAGTGATGCAAGGACACCCCATGGCCTTGCAGTACATAAACTGGAAAGAAGTTCAGAAATGTGACCGGTAAGCCCTCTTGCCCAGGAGGGACAAGTCCCAGAGTGAGCACCCAGTAGTGGGCACAGCCACACCCTCTCCTGTGGAACAGCCCAGAACTCCTAGAATAGACTTCCAACACCAGGTAAGAGCCGACTGAGCCACAGGAGCGCCAGTTCAAGCCCCGGAGCGATTCTGTAGGTCATTTTGCACTCGGGTCAGGGCCTTGACAGGCCAGGCTGCCACTTCCTGGAGCAGAGCAGCAAGCAGGCATACGCTGCCACTGTGTCCTCACACTGGATCCTGGCTGGACAGACTCATGAACTAGGACCAAAGGTCTGGTGACCAGGAGACCATGGAGGAGGCTTGTGGAGGGAACAGCATGAAGCTGTCTGTTATAACCGCTGGCCCAGAAATCTGCTCGGGAGAGCCCCAAGAGCCTGACGAAAGAGGGAGCAGTCCCTGGTGAGCAGCAGCTGGCACAAAGTTGCTGGTTTATCACAACCCTGGCCCAGGGGGTTGGAGGATGCAGTGCTGTTGTAGCTAGGACCCCAGTCTATGGGACTTTGTCCCATGGTGCCTAAGCAAGGCTTTGCTCCCTTCTTGGGGAGCAGACTAGCCAAGGCAAGACTCAGTGGCAAGGACAGGGACCAGCACTGCCCTAGGATGTTCCTCATGAGCAGAGGTGGTATGCCTGTATCTGTCCACCGCTGTAGAGGCATGAGGCACCCTTCACGTCACACCCAACATTCCACCAGCATCCGCTTTACATCCAGTGTTCCACTTAGTGCTGCCAGTTTGGCTGCTTCATCTCCCAAATCGGACGTTTACTCAGGACACAGGAGTCAGCACCTGCTCAGCTGTGCCCTTCCTGCCACTGGTGCTCCCTGGAGCAGAGAACCATATCTAGGTGAGGGTCCTGAAGGACAGTAAAAACCAGAAAGGGGTGCTAGTGAGTCAGGACCACTGTGGGCTTGGGGCTTCTGGAAAGCAGGCGTGAGTCACCCTTAGTACAGTACCTTGTGAGGTTTGGAGTCAAGACACAGGAAGGCAGAGCAGGTGACAGCTGCCCACTGACCTTGTGCTGCGCTCAGCTATGTTGGCACAGGCCCCTCTGCTGATGGGGTCCCTGAGGCATGGCGCTCGGGTTAGAACATTTAGGTGAGAGCAGGACTCCCCACTTGGGAGATGGCAGGGCTGGGCTCTCCATTTGGGGGGCAAAAGTAGCAGCTTGTTACTGTTGATGCCTGGAGGCTGGGACACTGTATGAGAATTGACAAGAACTGTGGGTAAAGGCACCTCTGTGATGTGGTAGCACTCTGTAGGTCACTGTTCTGCACGCTCTCCCTGTCAGTGCTAGGAACAGGCAGGAGTTTGGGAGGGTCTTGGAACTTGACTAGTGCTGACCAGCATGGAGTGCATGGCTAACACAGAGCCAGGCAGTGACTAGAACCCTCGATATGGCAGTAAGCCCTCCCTTGGGATCTGCTGCAGGCCACAGCTCTGTCCTGGTCCCCTTGCCTGTCCAACACTACAGTATCCGCCACCATCTCCACCCAGTGCCGACACAGTCTTACACCTCTGAGACTTTCTGTTGCATCCACAACCAGACAGGTGAACGGGCAGATGGGCTGTGGGGCAGGCAGGTAGGTGCCACACTGAGCCTGTCTGGAGCACCTGAAAATCTTACCCTGTTTCAAAATAATGAAGACTTGGTGGTTAAGTTAGTGAGCAGGCGGAGACTAACAGAGAAGGCTTCGCTGCCTCACTGCCCATGCTCATGGAAACATGGAAAAGCAAGAGGAAGCAGTCACAGCTGCTGTCAGGGCAGCCAGTAAGGCAACACAGAAGCCTGCTGCCAGAGGTAAGTTAGGCAGCTCCTCCCCTAACAAGGTAGCAATGTGTGGAAAGACATGCATGAAGGGAAGTCGCACAATTATCTGTCTTTGACGTGCAACGGAGCTTGTGTGCAGGTGGGATGGGGAGGGACGGGTCACAGGTCCACAGGAGAGCTTCCTCGATCCTCCATGGTGGCCATGACCTAACATGGTCCACTCCAAATATCATTCCTCTCACTGAGCAAGTTTATAATCACAACAAAGACAAAACCAGTTAGGTCTAAGTCTAATTCACCTCAATGATTATATAAACCCTTTGATGTTTATGAATTTCTGTTTGATCCTCTGTGGTGTATTTTAAAATAATGCCTATGAAGACATACCTAAAGTAATGAATTCTGAGAACATCAAGGGCTTACACAGGTGCACAGCACAGGCTCAGCGGCAGGCTGTGTCACTCACCTTCCTCTGCCTAAACCAGGAGAGGACTCGAGACTGGTCTGCTCCACGCGCCCGGAGCCCGGGTCTCTCTTGGCGTAGGTGGCAGGGTTCTGTATGCGGGTTCTTGTTTGACCTGTCTGCCTGGTCTGTGGGCTCCGGACACCGTTAATGAGCCGATCCGTAGCGAAGCTGAATATGGATGGGCTCTCCAGGAGCCCGGGCCCCCTCTCTGCACTGGGGACGGTGTGGCGCAGGTGGGGCTTAGCAGGGTTCCTGTGAACACAATGTGGGGGACACTCAGGGAATCCAGCCATCCCAACATTACAGAACTATGAGCCGACACAGGGACGTCAGAGCAGAAGTCTACCTAGAACAGTCAGCACATGATGTGTCTGATGACACTGATATACACGGGAAGTTCAAAGAAGACTCAGTAGCACCACAGGTATCCGGAGCCTTCTTGAGACCCTGTCCCATGGGCACCAGCACACCAAGTGCCCCGTCTTGACAGAGGACGCCTGTGCTGTGAATGGTTTTATCTCTCATGGACACTACCAAGTCAAACACATCATCAGAACACCAGAGGAGGCTCTCAGTAGTACAGGTGACTGTGCATGAGGTCATGAGCAGCAGGGTCACATGTAGGATGAGGCAGAGACCTCCTACTATGAGAACAGCAGCATTTCAGTCACTTTTGGAACTTGCCTGCTTCTTGGAGTGTACTGTCTGAGTGAAGTCAGAGGAGAGGCTGCAGGTTTGAAGGCTGGAGATGTAAACCCATTTATAAATCCAGTATTTGGAAATGGAGTTACCTAGATCATTAAAAACAAACATGTCAATATTCCGTAGGCTTGAGTGTGTAACACTCACATGGCAACCATGTCAGGGGTTGCGTAGAAGACACAGGAAGGCTGAAAAGAATATTTAGAACCTCACAGTCCAGTCCAGTTCCCCCACACGGTCCTCAGACAAATCTGGGTCAGGACACTTAATAAAATTCTTAACTTAGTTCCTGCTTTCTAACCGTATCTTCTCTCTGTTCTGACCTTCCATTTTAATCCTGTCCTAATAGAAACAGCTTTGCAACTTTAGGCGAACCCTGTCTCAGTCCATCAGCCCAGCTCACCCTCCAAGAGGGAGTTTAGGACAAGTCTCCCATAGATCTAATGTAGATGCCCCCACTAATCCTCTCACACTCACTCACCAAACTCACATCAGTCCCAACCAGGGTCTGATGGATCTTTCTAGCATCTACCGTAGCATCACTACAGAAATGTGACTGGACTCATTACAAACCCATGAATTTCAACCACAGACCTTAACACAGGTCCAAGCCTGTAAAAATTAACCAAGTCACAAATCCAGGATTGGGGTGAGAAATGAAATAACACTTGTAAAATAGGATGTCTTTTACTTATCCTCTGCTATTACTGATCTAATAAACCCTTTCTCCTTCAAAAATGTCTCCCCCTGCCTATCCCTCTGTTTTTGCAAGTACACAGTTAGATCAGAGGTCTCAACATGTTCTGTTTTGCTGGAGGTCACTCAGTCTAGGAAAGGAAATGCTAAATGAGAGGGGCGGTGAGCTGGGCAAAGGGCTGAAATGATATTTTGTAAGATTTCCATGTATGTAGCACAGTATTTCCTCTTGTGACTGACCAGAGTCCCTGACCAGTGAGACAGGCCCTGCCTCTCAGAACGGGTCTGGGATCTGACCTGCCAGGCCACCAGGGGGACCGGTCTCCCAACGGAAGTCTGAGGTCTGTACAAGTCTGGTCCTGGTGGAAACCGTCAGTCCTTGAGGGACCCAGAGAGTGCCGTTCTGCTACACGGGGGGCTCCATCGGACTCACCAGGGGAGGATCCAGATAGCTGTGTGCTGCCGACCATGTCTGGGGGGCCAGCAGACTGTAGAGAGGGAACTGCTGCTGGGGACTGTAGACTGGGGGGAAGTAAAAGGACGCTGCGTAGCGCTGCTGCGCGTACAAGCTCATGTCCACAGGCCTGAAGCCATTCTTTGGCAAAAATGTGTTGATAGCTATTGCCTTTGCTTTTATCCGTGCCTATGTGGAAGGACAAGCATTGCTGTTAGAACATTCAGATATACCACCTTGTAAATAAAGGATAACCAGCGCCCTGGCTTACCTTAATTGGTTTTCCTTGAAAAGTTTTGACTTCTTCTCGCAGGTATTTGTAAGCCTAAGGACAAGATCATCCAAAACACCACTGTGTGAATCTTACAAATAAAGTGGACTGAGAGTTAACACAACTCCTCAAATGCGAAACTGTGTATAAAATATAATGGACAGGACTTACAACAGAGTCCACCTAAGAACCTGCAAAGAGGGACAGAACCTCTCCCGACAGTTCTCATAAACCACATCATATGCAGTGTTCTAAGTTTCAATGTAACACAAACCCTCCCAAGACCACAGGCTAGAAATTTTGACTGATGGGGAATCAAGAAAACTGAATTGCTACTAAAACCCCCAATTTGAAATTGTTATTTCCCTTAAGGAAAAGAAAAGTCATTATTTGGCACGCCCTGGTCGCCTAGAGGTTTAGTCCACTACAGTGCAATACACATATATCCCAAGGCTCCAGGTTAGACTTAGGATCAGGGAGACCAAGAAGCAAATGCTTCCTCCTCCTCCTCTCTCTTCCTGTCTGTACCGTTCCTTTAAAAAAAAAATTATATACTCATCTTGACCCTGAACCTAAATTCCTCTATATGGCTTTAAAAGGTTTAAAACCAACTGATCCAACCTCATCTTACCACATTCCCGCTCGAGAGCAGAATCTGCCCTGCTCTCCACATACAGGCCCGCCGTTGTGCTTATACGCACACATAAACACATCTGGGAAAGGACAGCTTGCTCTATACACATCTGACTAGGAGAACATGCCCCTGCTCCCCACACACATACATATACTCCCAAACAGGTGCACAAACATATACTTACAGACATATATACATAGGCACACACACAAGCTTTCTAAGTCTTTCTAACACCATGACACCCAGTGAAAGTTAGTCATCTTTGAATTTACCAAACACATTCCAAATATTAAAACTCAGATTTTCCTGTTTATCTTACAATGACCTCAGAAAATTACAGCACCTGCTGTCTGTACTGCTACACAAACACACTACACTTTTATACTTCATTTCCTCTGAACTTTCTAGTCAAACCTAACACCACAAAGTGATGTCTTCTCAATGCCAAATCAGCACTGGTCCACTCATATTCCTGGGGTAGGAGGCTTACCTGCTGTGCATCAGCTTCAGTTTCAAATGTGATGAACCAATTATCATTATAGGCAAATTCACAGTTTATAAATTTCGGCAAATTCTCTCCTTTAAATAGTGCTTCTACTTCCTAGAAACAGAAAATGTTAGAAATTAGTTCTCAGTGATTCCACCTTTGGTCCTCCACACACAAAGCAGATGCCTCTGGGGTCAGTCAACATCCTAGAGGGTAAGGGAACCTCTTAAGCAGCTGAGGAGTCTGGTGGACCTCCACAAACAGGAAGTCGGGCCCACACTGAATGACAGTGCTCCTTCATTCCAAGAGACCAGTGAGCTTGCTTACTGTGAAAACATCAATGCATCCTACTAGCAGGCTGACAGCTACACAATGAGGGGGGAGGGATGCTAAGAAATTTAAAAATTACTGAATTTCTGCTTAGAGCCAAAAGTCACAGGAAATGACTAAAGACAAAATACATGAGACAATGGCTGTCGGACAGTAGCCCTCAACTGCAGAACTGTGCTGAGGGGCAGAGATGGGTGAGCCTCCAGGGGCTGCTCACCATGTGCTTTCTAGCACAGCTCCAGGAGACACAGGCCCAACCAACAGTTCAGTCCCTCGGAACCAACAGAAAAGCCCCTGGGATGGGTGGTGTGTCTCCCTGCAAGGTGAAAATGCTCCTCACTCTCAGCACAGCAGACACCCTGGGAAGGGCCCACTGCCTCCACCCAGCACATGCTCCTGGACCACACTGTCCCGTGTCCCTAAGAGACCTGAAAAGCTCAGGAATACTGTAGGGAGGAATACAAACACATTCAGTACCTAATAAAGTAAAACTCAAAATGCCTGGCCCATCAAAATTTACCAGGCACACAAATAGGAGAACATGACCTATCATGTGAAAAATCATTCCAATTAGACCCAGACATGACACATGTGAGAAGTGATTAGTATGAAAGATGTTAAAAGAGTTACAGGGCATTCAAAAGATAAAGATTCAGCATGTTAGACACATGGAAGATTTTTTAAAAAAAGAATGATCCAAACTGAATTTTTAGGAAAGAAAAATACTAGGTATGAAATGATAAATACACTGAATAGGATTAACATCTAATTGAAAATTTCTAAAACATAAAAAGGGAGAAGGGGAAGAAGTATTTGAAGAAATGATGGCTTAGCAAACTTCAAAGCATTCACATTAGGGATGATTCCAGATGGAACCAACATCTGGACAAAGCAATCTGAACACATTGGACAAATACTGGATGACACAGAGGAATATACAGGTACAAATGATGTCAGACAGAATCGACATCTGGACAAAGGAATGAGGAGCACAATAGCTAAAAATGAAAATGAAAAAGAATAAGTGAAACAAAAAATGATTATTTAAATCTTGTCTCATTTAATTTCTAAAGACTGAAATTACCATAAGCCCTTACTATTTTTAATGCAAAGTAGTACTGGAGTTCTGATACCAAAAAGTCTGAAATATCTGATTTTCTTTTATAAATAAATCACACTGTAACTATCAACAGTGTGCCAATTCTGGGAAAAACTATTACTGTTCAAATTTATTCTTTAAAGTATGCCCTCTGAAAAACACGGAAGTAAACAAAAAACCAAAACAAACAAAAACGCACAAGAAAGCCCAAGCACCCTAGAAAAGTTACTTACGTCTACTGGGGTGCACTCAGGGATCTCACGCAGTATCACTATGCAACGATTCTGATTTGGCCTTACTTTTTCTCCCTTCTCATCCACTTGGACTAAAGGTAAAGCTAAAAAGAGAAGAAAAACAAATGGCAAAACACAAGTATTAAAAGAAATAAGTAATTTGTATCCTATCATGATATCAATATAGTCCAAGAGGAAATGTTATACATTCTTACAAAACTCAGTTAAGAATTCTGTAGACAATGAAAACATACCAAAGATTCTCATAGTCTAAAACTACCAAACAGATTTAAACTCATCTTGCAGGTTAAATTTTCCAAAACTAAAAAAAAGTTCTGGGATATAAAAATTCTGGTGGTTTCAGGTTGAGACCGGAGCCGGGGTGGTGGGGGTGGGGAGCCACAACCTGTATGAAAAACTAAATAAAAATAAAGTGTTTCTTCCACGTCTCTCTTCCTGCCGGTTTACCTACTCTACCTTCATTCATGCCTGCACCTTCCCTTTAAAACTGAGATAGTTTCTAAACAACTCAAACAACTAAAAGTAGGTAACAATTCAGGGTTATGGCTTCTCCTTTTTCCACACTCCTAAGTACAATCACTGTCTGTGTTAGGCTTTTATTTTTTGCTTTTTAATAGTAATAATTATTTTTTCTTTTGTTAACAATGTATTCATTTTAGGATACTGACATTGCATCTCAGTCTATATTCCACACTACATCCACCACCAGGTTCCAAGACACCTAGCTCTTTTCATTTCTAAAGACTGAAATTACCATAAACCCTTACTATTTTGAATACAAAGCCTAATTCTGTGTTAGGCTTTTAATCTTGATCTCCTGGGCAGGGCAGTTCTCTGGACTCCTCCCCCAGCTTGCCCTGACAATGTGCCTACAGCCTGCAGCGCACTGTCAAGCAGGAAGCCAAGATCAGGGTACACACATTCATCCTATCTCCAGTTTCTGTGGTGTTTCCCTGTTAGGCTTGGGTTTGGTGTCCCATCAATGCTTGGTGTGTCTTATGGAAGAGCGAGTTGGCACCAACCATCAGCAGAAGACACACATCACAAATATCAGGAAGGGAAAATGAAATATTAACAGGGTACTAAGGGGACATCAGCGTACCATGCATGCTGATAAATGAGATAACTTACATGGAACAGAAACGGTCCTGGAAAGATGCTAGTAAAGCTTGCCATGGGTTGGAGGCAAGCAGACCTTGGCTGCGAGAGTAGTTCAAGGCATGGGGTTCACCAGAGAACTCCATCCAACACCAGACAAGAAACACTACCAATTCCATAGGACAAACTCTTCCAAAACACCAAAGAGGAGAGCACTGATCAATTCAACCAAGGAACCCAGCCATTACGAGGCCTAAGCATGGCAAAGGCAAAAAAACAATAGACCAACAACCCTGCAAACAAAAATGAAAAATTCTTAGAAATTTTGCCAACTTGAAATAAAATGGTAGTCAATTATGACTACGGTGTTTTATCTTAGTAATGCAAGTTTAGCTTACCAAAATAAACCCATAGAACAATGTAATCCACCACATTAATGAACTGAAAAATAAAAAACCATGCCACTGTTTGCGCAGAAAAAAAATTTTTTTGAACAAATGTTGGACAAAATCCAACTTCCATTCTTGATGAAAGTTCTCAGCAAATTAGGACTAGAGGGGAATCTCCTCACCTATGAAAAACCAACCTCTGACAGCACATTAACATTAGCATAACTTAAGGGGTTCTTTCTCTCCTATTCCACTGAACTTTTAGCCAGAGAAAAATGCAAGAACTGCAATGGAAAACCTCCAGGAAACTTGCCATGTACATCCCAAGGTGCCAGGTTCAAGTCCCAGCAATGGGGGAATGACCAAGATAAACAACTGAATAAAATAAATAGAAATGCTTCTTCCAACTTTCTCTTTCTGCCTGTTTGCCTCTGTTTGTCTTCATTCCTGTCTTCACCCTTTCTTTAAAAATGAAATAAAGAATTGTACTTATACATGTCAGCAACAAACAATTGTATAATGAAAATTAAAATGTTTTAAATTATGACTCAAAATTATGAAAGGCATAAGATATTTGACATGAAAAAACTACACAGGAAACAGCAAAACACTGCAATGAGAGTATTTTAGAAGTTCTAAAAAGAATAAAGATTCTGTAGCCATAGTTGAAAACTCAATATTGTTACAATGTCAATTCTCCCCAAACTGACTCACAGAAACAATGCAATTTCAATCAAACATTAACAGGCCTTTTTGTGAAAACTGAAATGTGGCCTCTGGAATTCAAATAGAAGCACACAGCTTCCAGCACCTACAGCAGAGCAAGTAAAACCTGTGAGCACGACCACCAGCACCACCAACACAGTCACAGGCAGTTTACCTGGGATCACAGACTGATGTGCACACACATACACTGAAAAACTCAGGGGAACCTGTGGAACCTGGGTTATACAAAGACACCAAAAGCAAGATCCACGAAAAAAAGCAACAACTGATCAACTGAACTATACAAAAAAAAATCAAAACTCTGCTTTTCAAAAGACAGAAGTACAATATGAAACGTCACAGAATGGGAGAATTTAATCGGATGAGACCTGTGACAAGAAGGTAACACAACCCTCATGTCTCAATGGCAGAGTAAAAGCGTGGTGGCGGGTAGGGCTCTGGACAGATGGCAGGTTCAATAGCTTGTCAGGGGACAGAGATTAAGCTCAGAAGATGCCACATCCTAAAGCACTAATACCAGGCTGACAAGAGTTGAGGGGCTGTGGGTAGTCACCTGGAATTGGATGGCACTGTGAAACAGTGAAGGAATGCACCCCAACAAGCAGCCACGGACCCAGAGGCTGGGGTTCATTCACTCTGAGACTGCACACCACCGTCCAGTAGCTGAACCTGAGAAACCTACACATCCATCACCAGGTGAGCAACCTGCTGTGGGGGTTTACTGGGACAAAGTAACTTAGTGACAACAGACAAGAGTGCTGAGTAAGCAGAGCAAAGAGTGTGGGGCACGCAGTCGAGTTCATCACACAAAGCTTCTAACACTGACCAAGAGGGTGGGGCACGTGGCCAAGTCCATCACACAGAACATCTAGAAAGGCACACTGAACCTGAGTGACTGAGAGCAGCGCAGTGTGCTGAGGCCGGCAGTCTCTTAACATGTCTGATCTTGAGGGTGTGGTCCACAGGAGTCTTAGCAAATGCACATTTATACCATGTACTCAAGTTAAGGTTTGTACATTCTGCCTCTATGGAGTTGTAAACACAAAGCACAACAGAGGTGGGTGACACCCTCTGTGTTCCCTTCTCTGTCCAAAACCTGGACGTGGGTCAGGATCCCTGCCCACTCAAGCTCTTCTACACTTATCCCGTTTCTTGGGATCCACGGAAACATCTCATCCTGTTCCATACATCCCTGAGCTTTATGAGCACAGCACCATTCTGTACATATTTGAAATATGCGGTTATATTCAACCTTATGATTTTAGAACCTAAATCTTTTTGAAAACTATAGGTTGAGTTCATTTAAATTGCTCGAAGATTTAGTGTGGCTATATCACAATGAATTTACTCATACTCTGCCGACAAATATTTTAGCGTTATTTTATTAGCAATTTCAGTTATAGCAAGTGTAAAATTTAAAATATTTGAATCAAATATACTAAGTCATGTGGTGTATGTGCATTTAATGTAAAAAGTATAAAAATGTAATTCATGCAATTCAATGTGACTGTCCTTGGGTCATATCAGGGAAGTCAAATGAAAATAAAACACTCTCAAATGCCAACTAAGTGTCTGACTCTATGTTAGGCAACTAGGGGGTAGGGATAAAACTTAAACATAAGATGAGGTATCTGCACACAAAGCTTATTTCCATCACCCTCTCCAAAACCACAACTTCTTTAATCACATGGGTTCTTAAATGTACTCAAATATTTCTGTCCAAAAAAGGAGTGAAATGATACCAAGAGTGGAATACAAAAGGACAGAAGGGAATATTACAACTCAAGAACTGCGAATACAGTGCTGGCAAAGGGAGGAGCTGGAGAAAGGGAGACAGGGTTTCGTACAGAAAGCCCCTTGGCTCTCACAGGGTGCTCCTGCCATCTGTATGGTCAGCTGGGAGTGACCTTGAAGGTCACTGGCTCCTAGGCCTGCTCAAAAGAGCGTGCGAATCAAGGAAAGCTGCTGGTCTTCGATGGGGTCACCTGGAAGCAACCTCATTAACACATACATTGTACCCTATGCTAACTAGGTTCCAGAACGGAGAGCACTAGCCTGAGAAATGGACAAGTTTTCAGAATTCAAACCAAGGGCTCTCATCAGCTGCTGCTTCAGGGCCCTACAACAGCTGTTCAGGGACAGAAAAGAGTAAAGTTTACATGAGAGCAGAGTTAGCAAGCCTCAAAGGGCTGTCGGGCAGGTAAGACGGGTGCCCTGACAGTACAGTCAGAGAGAGGCACAGTTATAACATGTCCTGAAGGCACAGGCAGAGCTGTCTGGAGCACACCTGGGAGATTGCAGAAATGACTACCTGGGACTTGCATCCCTGTTCTCATTGTAAAGAGTGCCTTTCTACCATTAAAAAAAAACACCTTCTCTTAGAAAGAAACTAAGATGGTGTGCCATGATGGAGCAGCAGTTAAGATCACTCCCCTCTGAAGGAATGCAGGTCAAAAACCCCTTGGTTCAAAAGTCTTGAGTTCAGAGTGAAACAGCCAGTGTGAACTAAATAAAATTAAACGGAATGCTTGATCCTCCTCTTCCTGCCTGCCTACTCATCTTCATTCCATCCTGCACCTTTCTGAAGCAAAGAAAAAGGAAAAGAAAGGAAAGAACTCAAATAAAAAAAAAAAAAGAACTCATTCACCACATACTGGTCCTAGCAAGAGGAGAGGCCTCACAGGACACAGGACTCAGGGTGGTGCATGGGCACAACGACCCAGTTACAAAAGTCACACTTTGCCTCGGAGAAGCATTTTTCTTTTAAATAACAAAATGGCTAGGTTGCAGGAGCCTTGAGCAAGGCAGGCCAGGATGGTGGTGCACAATGCCTGGGCTTGGCTAACACAATGCTGTGAAGCTGCTCATCCCCTGCACCACAGGCCTTCCTTTGATGTTGCCAAATATGTAGGAAGCAACTCCATTCACAGCCTTTCTAAGGAAAAAAGTAATAGTATTTCACCAAAACTTCCATTGAAATTAAAAAGAAACTCTTTTAGCATTTAAAATGCTAATTAAATTACACTGGGTGTATTTTATTCTCCATCAACCCTGTAACCCCATTATGCTCCCCAAGCCCACATCCATGAGCACCCTAGAGTCTGGAGGCTGGTCAGGAGGGCCCGGAGCAGGGGAAGAGCAGTCTGTTATTGAGGCCCCAGCATGGTGGCTGAGCCTTGAAGATCCCAGATGGCCTGACCCACTTACATCTCAGCACATCGACAATCAGGCCCACGTCTGTGCTGAGCTGCTTGACGCGGTCGAGGTTGGCCACCGTGGTGACTGGCACATACTGGTCACTGTCCATCTGCGAGATGAGGTACATGTCACTAGCAAGGTTCTCCCTGCAGAAAGAAGATATGCTTGTAATTAACTCTTCTCCAGGAGAACGCAGCACAGGAGGGACTTCAGAGTCAGATGTGAGTCCAAGCCCCATCCGCTACTTGCCAGCTCTGACCTTACACACTTTTTCCAAAAGCATTTGAGAAGCAGACAAAGCAGAAGGGCACTGCATTATATACAGTTAAAACTAATGAGCAGGCAAACTGTAACTACGTATTTAGAGCTTATCTTTGCTCTAAAATGTGAGTAGCTTATTTGAAATGCAAACTTTTTTTAGATAAGGAAATCAGCTCAAATAACAAGTAAATAGGAAAAATACACAAAAGGCCAGGAAGGGCTGGTGCCCACCTGAAAGACCTGCTACAGAAGTTGGACTCCACTGTGCGTCCTGGTATCCCTAGCAGTCAGAACTGAAAAGTGGTCAGTGAAATCAGCCCCAGGCCACACATGGACCACAGACAACCAGAAGCAAAGGGCAGCAGGAAAAGCTGCATATTCTCATAAGGAGCACCGGCACCAGATACCCTAAACCTGGGGAAGGTTAATGGCGGTGGAGATGCTAATAGGACCACTGATTTGTGCAGGGAAGCTCTGTTCTGTCCCTTCATCTCAAATAACTGACTTGGGGACATGGACACTGGTCATGGGAGGGACAGGTGAGGGGCTGTGAGTGTGCAGACTAAGCACTGCATGTCCTCTTAAAGTTGCCACCACTAAGCACTGGAAGGTTCTAATTTGTGACAAGTGGCCCTGTCCCACCCAATGTGGCTCTCCCAGACTCCAGAGTCCTCTGTAAGGTCTTAGAGCAGGACCAGAGAAACTGAAATCACCACTGACATAAAACTCTACACAGGGTCAATCAGTTATCTTCATGCTCAAAGCTAACCCACCCAGCACATTGTGTGTCCAGTTCTGCCACTTGAATGTCAAAAATTCTACCCTAGTTTTCAACATAAAAAGTGTTATTCAGAGGGAAAACACAGAAAATATGAGTGTTCTACAAAGTAAGCAATTTTCTCCTGCATTATCTGGCATACTCCAAGAACCAGTACAGTGTACAACAGAAGGCTTGAGCATCAGATCCCTGGCAGGGCCTTTCACTTATGGTTTCACAGTGGGGACACAGAGCAAGGTGGGGTCTATACCCCCAACAAGTCACAGGTGTCCACTACCCAATACTCAATCCTACTGGCAGACATGTACAGATGTGGGCAGAGCTCAGCAGAGCCCACCATGCAAAATGCCATCCTGGAAGGAATAACAAAAGCACCGTAAGCATTAGATAGCAGAGAAAGACAGCCCCTTACCTAGAGAGGCAGAATTCCAATGTTTTTTTAAGTACTTCTCGGGGGTCTTCCTGGCTTTCTGGTTGCGGCTCACTTCCTCCTACATAAAATTAATGCTCAAGTCAGGGAAAAAGACTGAAAATTACCTTACCATGCAAATGATTCAGGATAGCAATTCTGTTGTTTTCAACATTCATCTACAGAGTATATAGAAAATAGAAAATATTTTACCTGCTAAAAAAGGAAACCATATGCAAAATACCTTGGCTCCACAAAAACAAAACAAACCACACAATTTGGAAAAATAACCCCAGAAGTAAGATTATCCACAGGTTTTTTTGGTTTTTGTTTGTTTTAAAAGAGGAAGGCAGGTAGCAGGGAGTAAGTGAGAGGAAGAAGTACTTTATTTAGTTGTTGACTTCAGTTGTTTCTCCTAGCCCCAGGTCGCAAACCTGGGCTCTAGGACTGTATGTGAACTGGGTCCCAGGTACAAGCTTAACACCTGAGGCACTAGGGCACACCCATCAACTAAGTCTTTAGCAGAAACTTTTTGTCACAAAATAGATATGTTAATTGCCTGTCTTGTCTCAACTGAAAAGGATTTTCAGGTAGCTTACAATAATAGACTAACACATGAATACAAAGGAAAGAGTCAAAATGAGGAAAAGATAAGCACAGGCCCAAATCAAGGCTGGGAAACAAAAGGCACAGCCCGAGGACAATGAAGCTTCAACACTGGACACTTGGACCTTGGGGGGGGTCATGTCACAAGTGGGAACTGCTGCATCAGGGGTCCTTGGTGGCTCCTGGTCCATTGCAGCCCACAGTGCATGAGAAGGCAAACAAGTCCAATAAGCCAACCCTGAGCATGAGCTTAGGCAGAAGCTGATCAGAGAGGATAGCACAGACCAGGGTGCCAGTAGCTGCCTGGACGGGACAGAGAACCATGAGGAGCTGTCAGTGCATGTGCATAGACCCTTAGAAGAAGGCACAGCACTGTCAAGACATGAATGGGTGAAGTCAGAAAGAACACCACGAAGTAGGGTGGGCAGTGTCAGAGGCAGGGTGCCCACAGGCTGCAGGGAGGACAAGAGAATCCTAACTCAAACTTGGAGAGAAAGCCATATTTGTCTTGGAGAGACCTCAGGCTCTGAAGAGGGACAGTAATGCATAAGGTGGGAGCAGGGAGCCTACTGAGAATGTAATGCCATAACCAAGGGCCAGAGAACACTTGGTCCTTCGAGGCAGGGCTCGGACATAAGCATAGGACTTCAGCCAGTCCACAGCATCCCAGAGAGCCAGGCCAGGCAGCTGGGTCTGATAGTGCCCTGCATGGGACCTGTCACTGGCTCCAGCCCTCCAAGTTGAACTTCCCAGCAACCCAGCAGAAGACATGCCCACTCATAAGCGTATCAACTACAGGCCACTGTCGCCAGCCACAGTTGTGACCAGGTCAGCCCAAGTAGCCGAAGCAGTCAGCAAGACAGAAAAAAACATCTGTTCCTTCAAGTGCTGACACCAAAGTAAGGCTACCAGAATCAGGCAAACGTGACACAACCAAAGAAACTAGTAAGGTTCCAGTAACCAGCCCCAAATTGCTTGACAAAGGTCTCAAAATAATCATCTTAAAGAAATTCAATGAAATGTAGAACATAAAAACTAAATGAAATCAGAAAAACAATACACAAAGGAAATAAAAAAATTGGTAATAGAAACTATAAAAAGAACAAGACTTGGGGTTCTTGAAAAAACTTCCATAACTAGAATTAGTAACAAAGAAGAGAGGTTATAACAAATACCACAGAAATTTACAAATCCTAAGAGATTACTACCAACATCTCTGTACCAAACAACTGGACAACCCTGAGGACAAAGACATATTTTTAGAAACATAAGGCCTGCCTGAAGGGAAAAGGTGGCAGTAAGGGACACTGGAACTCTGGTGGTGGGTGTGGTGTGAAATACAAACTGAAAAGAAATTTCAGTATCCTAAATGGAATTTAGCATTGTGAACTAAAGAAATAATAAATATTATAAAAAGAAAAGAAAAGAAACCTAAGGCCTGCCAAGACTGAATCAGGAAGAAATGGAAAACCTAAACAGAACTATCACAACAACCAAGGAAATTGAAGTAATCTAAAGTCTCTCCAAAAATAAAAGTCCAGAACTAAACAGCTTTACTACTGAGTTTTACCAAACCTTCAGAGAAGAATTAATATCTATTCTCAAACTCCTCCAAAATAATGAAGAACAGAGAACACTTCCAAACATTTTCTATGAGGTTAACACTATACTGATACCAAAAGCTGATAGAGACATTACCAAGAGAAAATTATGGACCACTATTTCTAATGAACTTAGATGTAAAAATTCTCAATGAAATATTAGCAAACTGAATCCGACAATACATCAAAAGGCTCATCTATCATGACCAATTGGGATTTACCCTAAGAATGGTTCAACATACGCAAATGTATTAGTATAAGACACTTCAATCAGAATAAGAAAATCCATATAATTATATCAACATATTCAGAGAAAGCATCTGACTTAACACTTATTTATGATAAAAACTACATAAAATGGGGATAGAAGGTACATCTCAACATTAATAAGGGCTATCTATGACAAACACACAATGAATTATCATATTCAAAGGTGAAAAGTTGAAAGCGTGTCCTCTCAGGATCAGGAACAAGGCAAGGCTATCCACTCTCAACACTGCTACTTAATATCATTTTAAAAGTCTTAGCGCAATTAGGCAAGAAGCAGCAGCTATCACTATTTGCAGACCACATGATTATTTATGCAGAATATCTGAAAACTCCATCAAAAACTACTAAAATTAATCAATAAATACAGTAAAGTGTAAGGCTACAAAATCAATGCACAAAAATCCATTGCATTTTTATACAAAAACAACATGGTAGAAGAAAATGAAATCAAGAAAACTAACCCATTTACAATAGAAGTAAAAAGAATCAAATACCCTGAGCCATACATAACAAAGGAGGTGAAAAATCTGTACAATGAAAACTGTAAGTCTTTCTTAAAAGAAAGAGGAAGACACAAAAAGATGGAAAGACATGCCGTGCTCATGACTGGAAGGACTTAACATTGCTAAAATGGCCATCTTACCTAAAGGAACATACACATTTAATGCAATCTCCATCAAAATCCCATGGGCATATTTCAAAGAAATAGAAAAAATATTTCAAATTAGAAATATTTCAAAATAGAAATATTCCAAAATAGGAAAAATACTTCAAAGAAAAAAATATTTGAAAGAAATAGAAAAAAATATTTGAAAATTTGTAAAGAACAAAGGCCTGAATATTCAAAGCAATCACGAGAAAAAAAACAGGCGGAATCACAACTCGGCGCCAAGCTATACTATAAAGTGATAATGATCAAGCCTGTATTATACTGGAATAAAAACAGAGACACAGATCAGTGAAACAGAACTGAATCACCAGAAACTGACTCACTCATACATGATCAGTTAACTTACAACAAAGGAGACAAGAGCATAAGATGGAGAAAGACATTTCTCCAAAGAAAAGATGATCCCCCGAACTTGACATTAGGGAAATGCAAATCAAAACAATGAGATACTACTTTACACTAGTGAGACCGGCTATTATCCAAAAATCTGGAAACAAATGTTGGCGAAGATGTAGAGAAAAGGAAAAACTTGTAACTGCTGGTGGGAGTGCAAATTAGTGCAGCCTTTATCGAATATGGAAATCCCATATGACTCCATTATCCCACTTGTGGGTATTTACCCCAAAAAACACAAAAACACTAATTTGGAGAGATCTATGCAACTCTCTTCCCATGTTTAATGCAACACTATTTACAACAGCCAAGAATTGGAAACGTGGTCATCATCTGATAAAAGGATAAAGACGATGTGACACATACACACAATAGAATACCATATGGCTCAAAGACAGGATGAAATCCTGTCATTTGAATCAACATGGATGGAACTAGAGTGAAATAAGTCTAAAGAAGAGGATACCGGATGTCATCACTCATAGGTGGAATGTGAAGAGACAAACAAAGGAACATATTAAACAAAACCAGCCCTTGGACACTGGGAACAGAACTGAGGCTACCAGGAGGGAATTGGGTAATAGTGGTGGAGTCAATGGACAGTGATGAAGGACTCTGGTAATCTGGTGGCGGGCAAGGTGTGCGGACATATACTTGAGGAATGGGGAACCCATACTATGTGTTATATATTATTTTTAAAGAAAAGTTAGCAATAAAAAAATAAAGAAAGAACCACATTTGGTACCTGTGTGGCTCAGGTTGGCTCACGCAGCTAAGGTACAGGCCCCATAAAGACCAAGAACCCAGGTTTGTGGCCCAAAGTCAGGGGAAACAATAAAAAAATACATGTTTATTTATTTTTTTGTTGTTAATGCTTCCATCTCCTCTCTGTTCCTACCCTGTCTACTTGCCTTCACAATCCTGCCTGCTTCCTTCCTATAAAATAAAAATAATAAAATAATATCCAGGATCAGTACCAGATTATAGTCCCAAATATAAATCAATATCCAGGGTCCATACTGACAGAAATAAATGGCTGAGTAAATAAATTAAGACAAATCCCCATACATAATAATTCCAACAATTTACATAGATTCCCTGCCCTCACAAGGGGCAGACCTTAGGTGTACAGTGACTTCCTTCCCTTGTACCAGATGGGAGGGGAAACCTGGCAGACAGGTTCCTGTCAGCATGGAGGTGCACTGCCAGTGCACCCTGGACACAGGCATGGGAACAGCACTGACCCTGTGCCTCCTACTCCCAGAGTCACATCACCAGCGTCACAGTGAGAAAAGCCTCAAACAACTTCCAGAAGAGTGCCCTATAAAGTAACGGACCAGCATGTCTCAAAATGATCAGGGTCACCAACAATGTCAAGTCAGGAACTGTCACAGCCAAGAGGAGTTGAAGGAGACAGGACCACTAGAGACACCGTTGACCTAATGAGATTCTAAGACAGGAAAAGTCATCAAGGTACATGTTCAAATCCCAGCTCAGGCCCTGTGCAAATCTGTAAATATAAACACAGGTTATTCACAGGAGAAACCAGATGCCTGGTCTTTGGGAACTCTGTACTGAATCTTTTCATTTTTCCACTCAGTCTAAAGTGGTCCTAAAACACAGCAAGATGATAGACTCAGGTGTAACCGCAAAGATTACCACAGTGAATGCTAATGTTCTAAACACTGAATTGAAGGCAGAGTAACAAATGCACCTTATTATATAAAGACCCAAATAGGTTAAATGTATGAATGATGAAAGACACACCACGCCAGCACCAGTTGAAAGCTGAGGTTATTATATTAATATTTGACAAAGTAAATCTAGGGCAAATGAAATTACCAGGGATAAAGAAGGCTATTTCATAATGAAAGGAGTCAATTCATTAAGAGAACACACCACAACGATTCTAAAATGGAGCTCCCAATGCAGAAAGCACTTACAGGACCAAAAGGAGACACAGACAAATTCAAATATCATCTGAACACCTCTCTTAATAATTGACAGGACAAGTAGGAAGAAACCAGAAAATGAATACTGTCACCAACTAGACACAACTGACAGTTACAGAACACCTCAGTAAAGGGCCAAGTACACAATCCTCTGAATGACTAAGGAAGCATTCTCTAGAAAAGGCCCACAATCTGGGCCTTAGTGCAAGTTTCAGTCAACTTGATGGAATACAAGTCATCGAGTGCATGCTCTTTGACCATAACTCAAATTGCAATAGAAAGCAATGAAATAAAGTTCCTTAGAAAAGCTCCAAATATTTGGAAACTAAATGCATATTTCTAAATTGCTGGGGAATCAAAGAAAATAAATGAAAGGAAATAAGAATTTAAAACAAAACACAATGTATCAAAAACTGTGACTGTGCTGAAGCAGTACTCAGGAGGGAATTTAGAGAAGCAAATGACTACACTGAAAAAGAAAGCCTGCATATCAAAGAGGTCAGCTTCTATCTTCAGACATTAGAAAAAGGGCAAATTAAACCCAGAGTAACCAGAAGAAAGTATAATATAAAGATCAGAAGACAATCAATGAAACAGAAAGAGAAAAACAAGAAAATCAATGAAACTAAAAACTGATTTGACAGTATCTATAAAATTGAAAAACTACATCGATTAGGAGCAGGGAGGAAGAGAAAGAGACATGGGGTGGAGGATGGACAGGAAAAGGAGAACAGGAATTATCAACAACAGTATGAATAAAGTGATATAATCACAGATTCTATAGCTATTAAAAGGATAAACAATATATAAGCCACTCTACAATAAATGACAATTCAGATGAAATGAACCAATCTGTTTAAGCTCCCTCCAGACAAGTAAATAACCTGAATAGACCTATACGAACAAACTGTAGCTGAAAACTTTCCCATAAAGAAAACTTGGGGCCCAGATGGCTTCACTCCTTCATCTAAGAAGAAATCATAAACTCTTCCCAAAAACAGAATAGAAGGGAATCCATTGAAAAGAAAACTACAGGACAACACCCCTCATGAGCACAGGTGGAAAAATTCTAAGTAAAATTCTAGCCAATCTAATGTCATTGAGAGTGTTCACATCAAGACTCAGAGAAGCTCAGTCCAGGGATGCAGGGTGTTTTTTGTTTTTGTTTTTTTTAAAGGAAAGGTACAAGCAGGAATGAAGGTGAGTAGGTAGGCAGGCAGGAAGAGAAAGAAGCAACTTTATTTTATTTTTTTATTTAGTTGTTCACATTGGTTGCTTCCCCTGACCCTTTTCCCCCAAACCTCAGACTCGAACCCAAGGATATATGGGCTTGTTCCTTCAGAGGCAATTGACCTAACTGCTGTTGTACCAGGGCCATAACGTTGTATTTGAAAAAATTCAATGCATTTGTCATCACATACTAAAAAAAGAACAAAGTCTATGATCATAGCCCTAGATGGAGAAAATAAGTCCCAACATACATTCTTCCTAAAAACTCAACACCTCAGAACAGAAGGTATTATCTAGCGATCTGGGCACAGCTTCTTGGGGCCAGTTCAAATGAGACCACTCCATGCTGCCATATTTGCTAAGCCACATCGGCCACATCTGCTTAGGAAGGACTGTGCTTAAACTAATGTGAGTAATGTGAGAGACATCTGGTTGACCAGGAAAGCAGGAGGGACACCAGGATCTGGGCAGTGTCTATGCATGCACCCACAAGTGCCAGCCTGGCTACCAATACTGAGGAGTCTTTGTGGAGATCATCCCCTAGTGGAAAACAAACAAGGCTTCCCAGTCAACACAGCCCCTCTTCCACGGCTGTGTAGCATGTGATAGACACTCCTCAGGGAGACACAGCACACTCAACATCTAAGACCCAGCTCCCAGACAAGGGAGTTACTTCTGCCACTCTGAAAAGGTGGAGCCTGCTGACCCATTACGTAAAGCGTGTCTGTGACAACCCACATCCTGGCTCTAAAAGAGAATCACTCTCTTCTTGTCTCTTCTTCTGAAAATGGCTTTAAAACCTCTTTTACAAATAGCCAACTTATTTTGGGTTTAATATTTCTAGATATTTTAACGTTACTATTTCATGTTTGATGCTACTTATCTTCTGATCTTTTATATAATTTCTCAGTCTGAAATTTAAACAGCCTATGTTAACTAACTCCCTTTCATTTTTCCCTTGAGATATAATAGCTTTTCATTTTCTCTTTTTAGAAACCTGTTTTAAATGAATATATTTCTTTCTTTTGCCATCACACAGTTTGATGGACTTCAGTGTGACCCAGGTTCAATTTACCCTACTGCACTGTCATTTCCAAATCATTAACCAGTTATTGTTGAGTTAAAAATGGAAGGAACTGATGAAACTAATTTGTTTATACTGGTACTTCTTCACTGATATTTAGAAAACTGCTTACGTGGAAGAGTAAGAAAATTCAAGGCGGCAAATTTCTATTTAAAGAAAGCAGTATATGATTTTTTTCTTTATCCTTAATTCATTTTATCATAAAATATTATTTAAAGTAGTAAGTTCCACTAAAGTTAAAAAAAAATGGAACCATGTATTACAGCACCCTAAATACTTTCCACCGAAATGAGTTCTCCTCTTGCAGAGATTGCCCTCTTAGTTAAAAGGCTGTGCACCACAAGGCCTTGCACCCTCACCCCACAAACATCACTATTTCAAATGCCAGTGGCGCCCGCTAAGCCACTGTTGCAGGACAATGATGGCCTGGGCCAATGGCTGTCAATACTCAGATGCTGTCCGTAGGGCAGTACAGTATCCCCGGTAGCTCTCCCTCTCTATGCTGGCAGGTGCTCCTCCCTTCAGACCTGGCTTCTTCAAATACCCAGCTTCTTTACATGGCCCATCCTTGCCTGTGGAGCTAAGTCCTAAAGCCTCATGGTCTCAGACAGCTCCCGCTTTATCTCTTCACACTCATTTGGCCAGCCCTCCCGCACCCAGCATCTGAAGCTCAATTTCTAATCCAGGGTGTCCTTTCATGCTAAGCGACACTTCGCCCTACACAGGACCTCCCTCTTCTCTTCATTAACTGACTCCTTTCAGGAAATACTCGGGTCTAGATTCTGCGACTCCTTCATTGACATGAACTCCTCATGTCTTTATTCACAAATAGACTGAGTTTAGAGCAGACTGAAGGAAGCAAAGAAAGGCAGTGTTGGGCAGAGTTTAACAAGACCAAAGTCTTAAGAAGCAACAATCAAGGACCACCCTCTACATGAATGTGAGCCAGGAAATAGCTTTACCTGTCTCGCTATTTTCAGGAGGAGATCCGTATTCTGAGTGACCCAGGGCCAATGTGCTTGTCTCGTCTGCCTCCTGTAAATCCACCACTGCCACATTTTCCTGACTTCCGTCACCATCACCATCGGGATCCAGTCCTACAATGGGATTTTACCCCAAAAGGCAGGGTTAGAAAAGCAACTTTCTCTTAAAACAAAACTCAACTTTGCAGTGACTTGAGTCTTTAACTTGGCTTTAAGAACAATCCTGGCTCTTAAACACCGTAACAAGCCACCACACAAGTTTTAATCAGTCATTTCTAGATGGGTGACAGGAAGCAAGAATAAAGCACAACTCACCATCCTGGCCTTGGTCTTGGCGGTGGCCAGGCGTGTCCTCCCAGACGGCACTCACACTGCCATCTGCTGCACTGCCTGCCTCCAGATGTAGCATGGGCGTCCCCCATACTTTTGCATTGGGGTTGAGCTCTGAAACCTTGGCTGTGGGCACCTATTAAAAAAAAAAGGTCACTACATTTGTATATGAATCCCGTCAAATGCCATGTTACTCACTCCAAGATAAAAGGTACCCACGGATGAGAATTTAAGCTAAAAAGTTGGGCCCAAGCCACCTTTACTTATGGATGCACTCAAGGTTTGACAGAAACAGAAGGGGTTTGCAGGGACAAACTCAATCCACCTGCAAACTCTAAAGCACCTACACACGCAAGACTCCCCCAGGAACTGGCATCAGCGCCTACCAAGAGTGCAACTACTAACTGGGGATCCCACTGTCCTTTCTGCTCTGGACTACCAATATACCCCAGGTGGCATATTCACAAATCTGAGTAGAATGTAAATGGATGCATTTCTAAGCCCCATTTACACATGAAACATAGGATGAGCACCTGAGCACTGGCCAGGAGGACAAGCTCTGGCTCTTAGCGGCCTGCTGTGGCCCCACTGACCTGTCTCATGTCGTTGCACACCACCAAATTCCCGCCCCAGCTGCCCGTTCACACAGCAAGCTCCCAGAATCAGCGGGTTCCTGTCTTGACTGATGAGGCCACTCCCAGTGCCTCAGTAAACCCACAGCCAGCTGCCAGGTTTCCTGGACCCCAGGAAGTCGACTTTCTGGGACACCGCTCCCACTCTACCTTCAGCATTGTCCAGTCCTCTGGCTGGCGGGCAGGCACGCCAAGCAGGCCAAGATGGTCTGCCCTTCCGGGGCTGGCACTACCATGCAGGGTGTGCCCCCAGGTGCTCTGTGCAGTGCCAGAGGCAGGTGCTCAGAGCTGGGAGCAGGCTCCTTGCAGTCGCGAGGAGCGCGGGTGTTGCCGCTGGTGTCTCCAAGTGTGCAAAGGGGCAGGAAAATGTGCCGTGCTGAGCATCCTGGAAGCAGTCTTCACAGGACATAAATAAATGAAACTTGCCAAGAATCTATAACTGTCTCTGAAGCCGAGAAAAGCGCTATGGTTAGACTGCAGGTGAGGGCAGTCACACACAATCACAGAACCAGATGCCGGAGGCGCACCTATGGAACCCTGGCCACTCCTCTAGTGCGGTTATTGGGCCAGGGCTGAGGCCATCCTCTTCAGGAACAGTAGACTCAAGACACACGCTTCTCAATCTGCCTTCTTTGCAGCATCCAAACCCTGTTCACACTCGGCCCTCTGCTTCTGCAGTATTTGTATCTTCTTTCCATCTCTCCAACAGAACTCCCTAACTGCCAACCAAGTGCCAGTAACAGCGCTAAAGCAAGCCCACTGTGAGAGAGTAGGTGGGTACATGTCCCAGACATTGCCAGTATCCTCAGCATCAACACCTTTGCTATGGTTCTGTTTTAGTTCTCCATCCCTTTACGAAGTCAATACTTGTGCCAACCACTTTTCTGACCTCACACCATCTCTTTTCATACCCCCAGCACACAGAGACTTCCATGCTGGTGCTGCCCCACCCCATCTACGAACCTCCTGCAGCTGGTTGCATGCGATCCCTGAAGACAGGGTAGCAGCTCACCAAGTCTGTAAATGCGGACATCTGAGAGTTGCTCACTGACAATCTCTACACCACGCATGTCTGAGAGGCGCTCACCAATAAGCCTACAAACTGCCCATGTCTGAGAGCCACAGGCCTAGCACCCCTGTGCCTGCAAGCTGGAGTGTGAGTCTTCCTGCCAGCCCAAAAATGCCCAGTCTCCAACCGCTCAGCACCATGTTGCTTGTAGCAACAGTTCTGAACTCAGTGTGAGGTGCCTGTGAAATATATTGAGAGAATAATGTTTAATAGCAGAAAACAGTATTTCTGCTAGTGAGAATCGATGCTCAGTTGGTTCTGTGCCACAAATGGACAGAACTCTGTCCTTAGAGGATTTACTATTTCACAGTGTCAGGTAGAAAACACAATTTTAAATGGTTAGTTACCTCATATTCAAGAGCTATTCTGAGGTGTGACAAGGGATGGAAGACAAGTGTTATAATTAAGAGCTATTGGCATGACGCAACTCTCTACTGGGTGCTGGGCATAGTCTACATTCACCTGCATTTCCTCACAATGATGTAATAAGGCATGAATAAGAAAACCAATGCAGAAAAGGTCAATAATTTGCTCCTGACAATGACGGTAATTTAAAAAATGTGTTCTAATAACAGCAAAAATACAACAGGCATCGAGTTCTTTAACCTCATGTACATCAAGCGGGGAATAATTTGTATGAAACCTGTATCTTTCAAATGTGGATTCTCTAATGGTCACATGGGGCTTGATTTGCATCTGTTTAACTGCCTAAACTCTTGTTTCCTATCTAAAGATCTGGCTGCACAATGAACACAAAAGCCTGAAGGGAGCTGACCTCTACGGTGTGTTCTGAAGCAGCTCTATGTAGCAGCCACCGTTACTTTGGAGAGCACAGCACCCACATTCTGGCGCTGAGAGGAAGCTCCTGCACCCCAATGTGGTGCTCTCAATCACCTACCACTCAAAAGGAGTGCATTCTGGACACAAACGGGATCCACATGGCTGCTGAGCAAGAACCAGTGAGGCCCGTCCAGAAAGCAGAGCCACAGAGAGGACCATGTAGGTGAGGCCGTGGGCAGCTCCCACGCTAGGCTACGCAGCCATCCCCGGGTCTGCACCCAAGTTCAGTGCCTCACAGCAGGGCACTGGTGGCACTGCCTCGTGGCCCCTTACCTAAAATGCGCAGTCACAGCTGCGCTAGGAGTTGGGTATGAAAGTGTCTGTGTGAGCACTTTAAGAACTGACATTCTAAAGAGCCACTTGTCATCATTAAGTGTGGGGTGTCCTCTCGGAACTAAAATGTGAGCTTAAAATAGCATACATGCGTCCCTTAGTATTTGGAAGGCGAGGCAGTGGCAAACCACTAGCTGGCTGCTCTGAGGGGCCTACCCTGACAGTTAATCTCGTCCAAAGGTCTCATTTTATAGTGCTTTGCCTCCACAACTATTTAAGGAACAGGAGAGGTTAACCAGAATATTACTCTTTCTGGTAAAATTCCCAAATGTGGGCACAGAAAGAAATAAAAGGTTAATGGATAATTCCCTGCTATTACCAACTATTTTTCCTGTCTAATGCAACACAAATCACTAGTAATAAATTACTGATCGAACAAATGAGACTTTGCGATTAACAGCACACCCTTCAATCATCTATGTCCAAAAGGGCTGTTTAAAGAGAAAGAATAATGTGCATGTTTGCATTTATGACAGAATTTCTAATAAGATGCTCAAACTAGCTGCCCACTGCACAATGACTTCAAGGGCTCTTCCAACAGGCAAGCAGGCCCAAGTGCCCGGGGGCCTGAACTGCTGTTGTCTGGAATTCTCCCAGGAGGGCTAACTCAAAGGAGACAGACCAAGTCATGGTGCAGCTGAACACAGCAGTCACATCAACGGCCCCCATGGCCATCTGAAAGCAGCAAAGAGCAGAGATTTTTCACCCACCCATCTGTGCTCTCTCAGAAATGCCTTTAAAACACCCAAATGTGTGTCGGCTTGGAGATGGTGGTGAGGAAGGAGCGCTTGCTGGCACAGGGCAGCTCCACACACAGTGTGCACACCCACTGGTCCCTACGCCTGCCTATGGTCAGTGTCAACATAAGGCCACACACCAACTCTTGGTTCCAAACCCCAGGGAACTGAACTCTCCATTCTCTTTGGAAATGGTTCTGAAAAGCAATCAGAATAGAGTAGTATGTCACAGCCCAACAGGAAAAACTGATAAAAACATACTTACTAACTGGCCACCTCCGTGTTGCCAGTCCCAAACAACACCATTCTCTGCCACCGGGAGCTGATAGGGGAGCTTTTCCATCCAAAACGAAGCGACCTCCATGTCCAGAAGCTCACCAGGTATGTCCTCGCTAAAGGTCTGTCCACTCTCCAGCACACCTTCCCCAACGGTGCTTGGCCAGAGATAGTCCCCCTGAAGCCCACCACCCACTGCCTGGCCTCCCACGAGCATCTCCTTTGTCAGAGCTACCCCTGGGAATTGGGGAAGCTCACCCAGGAACTGAAAGCAGAATTCTGGGAGGCTTGGCAAAGTCCCTTTAAAGGAACTTTCTGAGAGCGGAAGAACAGGGTCCTCACCATCTGGCACAACCATCCCCTTGCTGTCACCCGGGATGTCAGGAATTGCCATGTGTCTGTCCAGCAGGGCAGCATCAACAACAGCAGAGCAGGGATGCCCCTCAGGAGTGTCACGGGATTCCATTTCCCCAAAACCCGCCTTGCTGTTTAAGGAGGATCCTGTGACTGTGGATTTGATGCCTCTCTGTTTGAAATGACATGTGTTCAAGCTCGTCCCAGGAGAACCCAGGCAGCCCAGGGTACCGTGGTCAATGCCATCTTTCTCCAGATAGAGTCTCTCCTCATCCTCTTCGTCTATGGGATTTCGTTCACTCACCCTCAATCCTCCATCACCAAGGGCATCAGAAACGTCTTCCACTGATTCAGAGAGAACCCCTTCCTGTACTGGATCTCCCCTGCTATTCCTGGGGCTCTGATGTTCAAGTGCAGACCTGCGTAACTCTGAACTCCAACTCTGTCTCAAAGGGGATGCAGGGAGAGCTCTACCTCTGTAGTCAGTCACTCTCTGGGTCTCATCGTCTCTTCTGATTTGATGTGTCTCCAAGTTGGCTTTTTTTGCTGCACTAGAGTTAACGGGAGCCAGTTGACCCCGTCCAGGCACTGCCTTGCCCTCCGGGGTGCCTGCATCCCAGTCAAAGGTGATAGCAGAGTCTGGCCTTGCTTCTTCTGCATCACCTTTACTTGACGCTCGGTGATAAGCTTTGAGAGACTCTTCTTTGACGCACCTTTCATCTTCTACAATGGAACCAGGGCCTGGCTCACTTCCTTCTTGTTCAGTGCAGGTGAAGACAAGTGCAGGGGACATAGACTGGGTGTGTCTAAGCTCAAGGGGACCTGCCCTTTGAAGTGACCCCACCTTGCTTATCCCCTGAGTCACAAAAGGTGGGCAGCAGGTCTGTGTCTGGGCCTTACCAGGCCCCATATCTGCACACAGGGGCACCTGAAACGAAGTAATCCCTTTAGAAGCCATATGCCCAGGGTCCCTGCACCGCTGTTCCATCATCGCAGGTCCCTGGGAGCATACACAGACTGCCTCTGGGAAGTCAGCATGAACAGGGGGATATTCACTTCCATAGTTCACTGAAGTGGCCCTTGGGCCTATACCAATGCTTGTTTCTTCTGGACCTAAGGGAAGGAGGCCCTGGGTTGGTCTGCTAATAATGGGGAGGAAGCAGTCACTGTCCCTCAGAGTTGTGAGGGGGAAAGTCTCTCCAGCCTGTCCAGAGTTGATACTTGGGCCTGCCAAAGCTGCTGCCAGGCAACAGTCAGCATTCCCTTCAATGGCAGAAGTGCTCAGTGGTCTCTCTACTTCTCCAGGAAGGCCATCCACCCCTCTCAGATGTGGGGTGCCAGCGTCGACCCCAGGACACATACCAGCTGTCAGAGACACAGCACCACTCCTTGCCGGGGCTGCAGGGGGAAGCTCGACCCACTCATCGTGGGCTCCCTGCAGTCTGCTGGGAGCCTGCAGGCCCAATGGGGAAAGCGTCCCTCCACAGGTCCCCTGGGAGCATCCCTCCTCCAAGCCAGGTGTCTGAGGGTGCAAACTCTGCTCCCCAACAGCAGGGAGACCTGGTGCATACTCATTGCCCCCTTGGGGAGAAGAACAGCCACCGTCCTGCTGGCCAGCAGCCAAGTCCCCTGAATGGTCACTGGCAGGTCCCACATACACTGAAGAGGAGGCCTGGTCCAACTTGGACTGTGGCGTCTGCTGCCTACATCCAGACGTCTGGGCAGGCCCAGCGTGGGGGCTGGTTTGGGCAGCAGCCCCACTAACTCCACTGTGACACGCCTCACCTTCAAGGATCTCCAACAACCCAGAAAGCGTTGTGCTTATCTTCTTCTGTGGCTCCTCCTCCGCCACCGCACTCTCTAAAAGGCCAGTTTTCTCAGTGTCGTCGTCACCACTTAATTCTTTGCTGAAGCAACAACCCATGTTCAAAAGTTCAAAAACTCACATAACATAATGCCTGTCGTTCTGAGTCCACACAAGTGCATCTTGCTCAGCGTGACGAGAAGCAGACACCAGAAACCAAAAATAGCCCCTACCCAGCAGTCACATGTCCCTGCCACTCAAATCCCAGCCGAATACGCAGACCCAGCCAAGAATCTGCTGCTCCAGGCCTGACACCTAACGCAATCAATCCAAAGGCTCGTAGCAGCAACAGAAATCTCTCTCAGCATTTTTCTTATTCTTATCAACTCAGTGCGAAGTAACTGAAATAGCCAGCATAGCCCAAAAAGGGAATGCATACTTCTGCTCTGTCTAGATTTCAGGTTATCTGAATTAGATGGCACAGTAGCAACAAAGCAGTTAACCTTATAGTCCCCAAAGGGGAAGAATACCAAATACTCACTCTTTAAAGTGCATGGCAGCAGCACACATTTGCACCTGATCTTCCGCATTGGAGAAGTCAGGTCAGCAGGTATCAGGACTACCCAAGCTAAGCACAGAAACAGATGTGTATGAAGTGTTCATGGTAAAGGCACATGGTGGTGGGGAGGGGGTAAATAAACATAGATATGTAATGTTTAATGGGGGGAAAAAAGATGAAACAGAGCTGTCCGAGTTAACGTGATTATTGCTTCCACAGATGTCTGAAACTCTAGGAAAAGGTGAAAGGCAAAGTATTTGCACCTGCCAGTGCATGAGCAGTCCAACACCGGAAGTTCCACTTCCTCCGGTGGCAGTGACCACACAGCCTTCTGTCCTTGCTTAGCACCTGGAGGGCTTTGCTCTCAGTGCCAATGGGTCTTCTGCTAATTGCTTCCGATACATCTTAAAAACAGTAATTCCTCCCTGTCAGAAATATCTTTCAGCCTACTTTAATCTAAGAGGTACGGCTGACGTCATGCTACAGTTTTCAAAGCAGCAATATGACAAAGTTTAGGCATCTCAATTGAACATATAGATAGAAGGAACACTTCTGAATGTAGTGAAGTTCAGGCACTGAAATGAGAGCAGCTGATGACAGTGATGAAGACAAGAACAATGACAAGACACTCTGTGACATCACGTGCTAAACCATTTTTGCTGTTACCTAACCACAACCTATGTTGCCATGTGGACCCTGATAAGACGAGAGCCCACGGCTCTCTGCCACATGCTCATGTCTGCATGTGAGCCCTCAGCCCCCAGACAGAGTCAGTACTCAAGGGCCCACTGGGCCAGCCTGAGTCTTCAGTCATCCTTTATCTAACATCGCTAACTCTATTTTTTCATCTGTAAAATGGGACCAATACCAATACCTAAAGACTCGTGAAGGTACTGAGTGAAGTACATGAACTAGCACCCCAGTAGCAGTCACTTCAGGTCACTGCATCTGACCGCAGCCCAGCCCTATAAAGGCTCTCATTTGAAGACGCCCTCTTCCTCACCAACTCTTTTCCTCTAAAACCCACCAAACTCAGCATGTCCTGCACTCACCAGCGCCCCACCCCAATCTCAACCCCATCCAATGCTGGTTACTCATCAGGCCTCAGGATAGTATTCTAAGAGAAAGTCTTAGAGACTGTACATCACTATCTCAGATGGATCTCTGGTCCCCTGGAAATATGTAGGCGCTCTAAAAATAGTTTAAAAAGCAAACACAAAACTTAAGATATGTCCGCATCTGTATGTAGGCTTTTGAGTACAGTGGCACCATGTGACATTACTTAAATTGATTGAGTCCAATGAAAAGAGCGTCATAAAAACATCATAAATTAACCTGCGTCCAAGGAAGACCAGGTGACACAAGGTATGCCACGGAATCAACAACAACAGGAGGAAGCCTGCACAGAATATCTAGCGTGCAGGCTGCGGTGCATGCAAGCAGCTCTGAGCATCCACTGCCACAGTTACTTGGTGAAACAGCTTTGGCTCTGGCTTCAGCAGGGCATCACCTGTCAGATGAAAGAGCACTGACCTGCACTTTCAAGGTTTGGATACTCACATTTGACATCTGTACAGGAACTGCAGGCATTAGCAGTTGTCCATTATTAGAAAAACAATTTAAATCAACCAACGACCCAGAGCTGTGTTGATGTTCACATTTTAAAGTTTATTACGAGAAACCAAACTATACACTAGGAAGCCCCACACCCCCACTGAAATATCCAGAAGGCAGTCAGAACCTCTGAACAACTCTGGCTCTAGTTTACAGCAACTAAGTAAAGAGCCAACTAAGAAAGCACGGCCCTCTGCGAGGGCCATGTGTGGGCTGGGGAGGCTGGGGGCAGGCAGCAAGGTTGTGAGGCCCTTGTGTGCATGTGGAACTCAAGACATCAAGTCCAAGCAGAGAGAGCAGCAGCCTCATACTGAGCAGATCCTGAGGGGTGGCCCACAGTTTCCCAAATTTCAAGACACACACTTCTGCATTTTAGCCATGGGGACTGTGGAAACATCTGATGTTGGGATATGGGTGACGGTGTTCACGCACTGGGTATATATGGGACCCGCTTTAACACATGTGCCGGCTGTGAACCCAGAAGCTGCTGGCAGACAGGTACCAGCTTCTGACACACCTGGCTGTTCCCTCAGCAGGATTATCTGCATGAAAATCCCACACAAAGTTGATTTTTAAATGAACTGTTCAATAAGATGTCTTAAATACTGAGATGGAAGTTTGCAAAAAACAGTTTGTTACCTTTCAGATGGCACGAATATCAGGTAGTAAAATTACCAGAGTTTAAAGAAAACGAGTTTTCCAGGCTGGGCGATGTTGCTTACTGGACAATGCTGTTGCTGACTCCTGTGTCAGGAGAGACAAGTGTCTCCCTCACAAGGGGCCGGAGCAACATGGGCTGCCAGTGAGACTAGGGTATTAAACCAAGCGGGAATGAACAGGAAACCCTGCATTATTAATAAGCCTCAGAGTTGCGCTGCCAATCTAAAGGCGCTAGGGGCATGTATGATTTCTTCTCCAATAACCAAAAATGGCATATGCGTGCCTCTAACGCAAATGCAACCGTGAGCAGCTGTGAGACCTGTCATCAGATGTGATACTACCCCACGCACACAAAGCCAGTGCCTGTTGGTAGTGAGGAGCGGCTCTCCCTGAAGTTCCTGCCAGTGGATCACTCTGCCCTAAATCCCTGTCCCTGCTCCAGGTCTAGAGGCCCCACACCCATGTCTGGCTGACAATGCTGGCCATTCTATCCTCCACCCAGCACTGCCCCTGCTCTGTCTCCAGCCTGCAGTCCCCTATCCTTCCAAGTCTCCTGTTCCTCAAGTGCTGGTGGATCCTGAGTCTTGTCACCAGTCCTTCTGTGATCAGGGGAACTCAATGTGGCACTTCAGATCAGCTAGGGCATGCATACGGCTGTCATTAGGGACAGAAGGAAGACCATGTCCTATAGACAGAGTCGCATCCCAGTGCCTCCTGCTTTCACATCTGGTCACCCTGTCTGAGGGCCACCCTGCCCTGTGTACTGTGAGGGTTTCTTGTACGTGTGTCTCCCATACTAACAAGTGGACACCCTCTCCTCCAACACTGACAGGATGTATGGACATTTCCACCATGCGAGGCTGGTTAGAGGACTGCATTCCCAGAGTTCATGCGATTCACTCCCTCTGGACACCAAGTACCAAGTTACCACAGAAGTGGTCGGAAAGCAAACTTGGATGGAAAGTGAGCTTGGTGTGCAGGCTGGGGAGAACGGGCGTTATCTGTACTAGCAAAGAAGTCCAATGGGGTGGAGGAAAGGAACTAAAACTGCATCATGGTCAGGGCTACACTACTCAGTCAACTCGGTAAGTCATTTCACTGTAGACTTTAAATGAGTGACTTTCCTAGGATGTACACTATACTTCAATTAAATTTTTATTTTTTACTGAACAGAACATAAATTCTGAAGTTTCCATGTTAGTGGAAAAAACACTATAAACAAACTAAAATCAGTCTGACAGTTACTCATAGTAATGCTGACCAGGTCAGTTTCATGATCTGTAACTCTGTATGTATGACAACTGGGGAGATCCCCTGCTGTGATCCTGGAAACAGCTCTGTGGAGGGTAGCTGTGTCATCCTATGCCACAACACATGGTGAGGGGCCTGCTCATGGGTCATTCAGGTATTTACTGAGCATTGCTAAGTTGACTCTCCTACTCACCACATCCAACCTGGGGAAGAATGAAACTTCAGCGACTGGTTCCTAAGTGACACTTCATTGCATATGCATCCCATCACAACCACCCACCTCCTAAGCACCAATCCTCAGTGCTACATCATCTCAGGGTGGCATGCAGAGAGCTCTCAGACCCGTGAGGAAGAGTGATCGCCCTGTGTACCCAATCCAGGCCTGAAGAACTGATGGCATGTCGTCTAAACAAAGTCCCACAGTGGTATGAGGTAAGTGAGATGGGATGCATGCAAATGGATCCCCACTCCATAAAAACGGTGTGCTTACTAATAGGATATGCCTCTCCGGTAAAGATGCTGCCTGCCGTAAGTTTAACAGACACTTGCTGTGAGCCCGGGTGCTCTGGGAGCCTTCCAGCTCCAAAACTCAGGACCCTATGAAAACCCAGTATGAGCACCACCCTGCGTGCAGCACACCCACACTTTATAGAACCTGCAGTCAGGGATCTGTCCATGAACACAGGGACAGAGAGGTCAGGCTGGATGAGAATGTGTCACAGGTATGTTCACTCTTAACTGGAACAGAGAGTTCCCTACAGGCAGGACACCA
Source organism: Solenodon paradoxus (assembly GCA_004363575.1). Lineage (NCBI taxonomy): Eukaryota > Metazoa > Chordata > Mammalia > Eulipotyphla > Solenodontidae > Solenodon > Solenodon paradoxus. The sequence continues at coordinate 179,704 of RJWH01000471.1, read as the reverse complement.
GCAAACTCCGTTTCCACAGAGTAAACACAGAATGCTGGTTCAGGGTTCCAGTTTTTTCTAGACAGGTCTCACCTCAGTCCTTATCCACAAAGCAACTAAACCAACAAACACAACCCACAGAATCCAAGCTTCAGTTCTACGCCCCGCAGTAGGCTTTACAGACATTCGAGCATCACGTTGGACTGCAAATCACCCGGGCAGGGGCGAGATATGTTCTAAGCGCAACATTAACACCTCTCAACATTTTTGTTCAACTTCCCTCTTACGCCACTAGAGGTCTTTTATTTGGATTTCAAATCACTTAAAATACTGCAAAATTCATTAAAAAAATCAGTGTAAACAGAATACGCAAGAACCCCTATTTAAACTACAGAATAGTAGCAACAAAATAAAACAGTTTGGAGGGGTCTTTCATTTTCAAATCCTACCTTATTACAAGTAATCAATAATTCAGTGCCCTTCTTTACTGTCTACATGGACTGCTTATGATTCAGAGCAGCGGATGAGGTTTACTAAAATTTTGTAAGATTTGTCAGGTGACTTAGAAGATGGCACCTATAATACACATGCAAAAGAGGTAAAGCAGGATTTAAAAAACAATGATCACGAAGCCCATATTCTTCATTAACCACAGAAAAACGCACTGTCGCCTTCTGAGAAGTTTACTACGACTTGCTGCTTTCAGGACTGTAAAGTTAACACACGAGAGAGTATCAGGACGCGTGCAGGCACATGCTGAGTATGTGAGCGTGCACGCCCTGTGAAGCACACACAGCGCTGACGCTTACTGCACACAGGCAGGCTGGGCTCCCCCAATCAAGAGCTTGGTTGTATTAACCTTGGAACTGAGTTACCTGACTTAACGCTGGGATGGAACTTGTCTGAGAGGTGGTTTGAGATATAGGACCATTCATCTGTAAAATTGAAAATATCAAATTATACTGTTAACACAATATAATTTAGCAAAATAAAAGCCACTAAAAAAGCATATTCTAAGACTTAGAAACCACGTACTAACACATACAAACATACTTGTGACCAAAAAATCTGGTGAAATATTCAGAATGATGTGCTTTGAATATTCAATATTCAAATTGAGTATCACATCACAAATAAAATTCCTTATTTCAATGGGGGAAATTGAGAAAATCTACTTTTCACAAGGTCATTTGGAAACTTTAAATCCAACTGCTTGCCATAATAAATCTAGTAATAATGAAGGCAGTTAAAAGAAAAGAAACTTGCAATTAGTGACTTAAATACACAGCACTATAATGGCTGTCATGTCATTGAAGAATAACTCGCTGCATTTAAGTTTTATTATCTGAGCTGCGATCCCACGTTTTCTCAGGGATCTACTGAGAACGTGGCACCTGTGCTCAGACCCTGAGATGTGAGCTACTGCTCTGCCCACTCAGTACAGCAGACTCACCAGAGAAGGGAAGAGAACCAGGCTCTAGCACAGACAGCACTCACCAGATGCAACCCGACTTTCCCTTCCTGGACGCACTGGCCCTGCGGTTCAGCCACCACCTTAGCGTCCTGGTCAGAAGTCATGAGCCGTTCACGTGCTGGCCTCGTTGGGAGAAGAGGATGCTGGAAAATGACAAAGACAGCAAACGGTAACAAGGTGCAGCGCAAAACCGATTCTCAAATGAACATACCAAGAGGTCTGAAAATCCTCACGTTTTCCAAGACTTGTATTTATCCCTTTAAATTCAAAGTAGTTTAAAGAAATCTTCCTTTAACTTACAACCTACTCATCTAAAAAGTAATACTTTTTAAAAACAAGACTCTTTTTTCCCACTGATTTGGTGGCCACGACAACAGTCTAAGTTAGAAATCATGTGCTAGCATACGTAAGCACACACATACCCAGAAATTCATTTTCCTAAAGCAATACCACAATTTGGAGTTAGATGAATCCTAAATCTCTCTCTATATATATAGTTTATTCTACTTTTGTTTTTTGTTTTAAATGAAAGTACAAGCAAGAATGTAGACAAGCAGGCAGGGCATAAAGAGAGAGGAAGAGGAAACCTTTATTCCTATTTAGTTGTACATCTGGAATGCATGTGGACTGTGCCAGCCAGAGGCGGCAATCCTAACTGCCAAGTCACTAGGGCACACCTATGTACTTTTTGATCAGCTCCTCTGATTTCACTTTACTCAGGACTACAGTTGTCAGACGTGAACAGTAATTAGGTCACACAGCCTTTTACAGTGGCACCAGTCACTGAGGGCAGGCTGCAAGGCTACGCCCCATCTGTGAAGGCAGCCCTCGCTTATCAGCTCGGGGCTAACACTGAACTTCACAGACAGCATCTCACTCATTTTTCCCAAATAGCTGAGGAAGTAACTTTAGTGGAAAGGGATGGTGGATGTCTTGCTCTGCAGTGTCAGGCCCAGAACTTCTGGAGATGCAGGAACCATCCTGCACAGCAGAAAACACATAAGACCAGAGTCCAGCCCCACACCTCCTAGGCTCTTCTGAAACACATCTATCCAGGTATAAAATGAAGATTTGCAAAAGTGAGCTCTTTTTGTCTCTGAAGGTCACCGTGTGGATTTTAGTTTCTCTGAGGGCACTCCTCATTCTCAACCACTTGTTTATGATAAAGTCAGACCACTGTTAATGAAGTAATCTCATAACAAAAGCTGCTCTCACCCAGTTGTGTAAGTGGAACATCTATCACAAAAGCACAGCAGCACTTCACTGCTGTGAAACTGGTAGAGAGCGGTAAACTGCCAATAGAGAAAGAATGCTTACACATCAGCAGTTCACAGTAGCCAGTGTCCCGGCATGTGGAGAAAATGACAAGAATGAAGTGTGATAGGTATTATTTCACTGCACGTGCATTTTCTTTTCACGGTCACACTGTGTGTATGGTACCTAGGTCTGCTTTCTAGTTAAGAAAGAAGGTGTGCTAGAGCTGTGAAACGAAACTCTGGAAGGCGAATTAAGGAAATAAAGGCCTCAGGTGCACTTAACGATCATAGGAGAAAATGAGAGTTCATCATTTAGATCTTTGTAGTTTTTAAAAAATATATCAAATGATTCTTAAATCATATGGGAACCCTACCCCCACCACGCAGAAGCAGCATGCAGGGCCTGCCACAAGAGGACATGTGGCTTCATTCTGTAAGACAACATGGGACAAAACAATGATTCTCACAGAACCATGAAGCCAGAAAATAAAGACAGAGATAAGTACCCAGACTAACAAGTCAGACCAAGAGGAGACACTTTTACCACCACTGATGTCTAGATTTTTAGGATCTTAAAGAAAAAAAATGTTTGGTTGCAAGATATAACTAAAAGGGGAAAATTCAACCAGAAGACTCCTTACATACATACGCTACTGCATCTTCTTAGGTTGTTAGAAGCTACATACTGCTAATGCAAAGAACAGCACCATCCTACTGTGAGTGGTCCTGCAAAACAGACTAGAGTCAGGATGTGACCTTATCTCCATTATACAGGGACACTGGCATAGAGAGTGACATGTGGAGACCACTGGACAAGCAAGTGGGCCCCAAACTATGGCTTCAAACTAAACTAGAAGGACAATCGGGGAAGAAATGCCGATAGGATATTTACTGGTGTATTTTCCTAGATGTGACCATGATGTTGTGGTCCTGTCTAATAAGAGGCCCTACCTTTTAGAGCTCTATGCAGTGTTGAAACATTCACAGGGAAATAATACGATGTGTCAAAATAATATGTGGAGCAGAAGCACGGGGTTCGCAGTTTTCCTCCAGGAAAGTGTATGGGGTTCACTGCATGACTTTGTCACATGTGTGTGAAATACTCTGTAATCAAAGCTTATAAAGGCAGCCATGGCATCATTACAAGACAAAAAGGCAGAGACAGAAGCTGCTACCCTGACCTCAAACAAGTCACCTCATACCAGCCACTATCTGCCTTAATCACTGAGCAACCATGAACACGGTTTTTCAAATGAAAATCCAGCAAATGGAAGTCTTCCAACAATCTTCACTTAATGTAATCCAAAGATTAAAGAATCAAAACTGGACTTTACTACTTAATATCTGAATCTACAGTAGATGTAAAGGACTGGCATGCCCTGGTGCAGTAGTGGTTAAGTTCAGGGCCTCCAGCGGCACATTCAACCCAAAGATGGGAGTTCGCATTCCGGGGCTGAAGGAACAACTAAAGAAAATGAATAAATGAAAGTTTCTTCCTTCTCTAAAAGACAATGATTCCAATACAGCAACAGCTCCGATAAGTAACAAAACAAAGTTTTCATTACTTGTTCAAGAGAGCAAAACTATTTTGAGACTTAAAACTATATAAACCAATGCTTCCAGGCATGGTCAAAAAAGCAGGTCTTCAGTCTGTAAAGAGAAATATTCAAGGGAAAAATCTGCTGCCAAAGCAAAGTACTTGCTGGCATTGACCCAGCTGCTTGAAAGCAAGAATGCTGAGAAGGCACCCGCACCAAGCTCTCCTGAGCAAGCGTACCAAAGAGTTATGCCCTAGGTGTGACTGTATCTCTCTCCACAAGAAAGCAGAGATCAGATCTGGGACTTCGTTCCACATTGTGGTATCTGTGCTAGTAGCATATTTCACCTCATCTGTCAAAGTTACGCTCGAAAATGTTTTTGCAATCTTAATAAATACTTGAAAGAGCATAGTTCTCTTCTCTTACAACTGTTTCTAAGAACTCTTTTCACATATGCCAGAAAGGTTTGCTTCATAATGAACTATTAAGGATTTTTTTTGGATACTCCAAGCAATCCCTAAAAATATAAATCTAACTCCAGTTTATGTAATAATGAAGGCAATGATCACTGATAACTGCTAAAATTAAGTAAAGAACTGATGGGGATTTTATAATGGTTGGATCAGAAGAACATTAAAGCCACTTTCCAACCTTATTGCTAAAAGTGGAACAACTAGGTATTACTTTCTTCTAGATGTGATCAAAGAGCCCAGTCTATGAAGCATTCTTGCCAAAAAGAATCACATGTGTTTAACCAAATCTCTAGATCTGACTCCTAATCTAAAAATTATGGGTCAATATATGTTAAATAATACCAACATAAAGCCAACGCCTAAATCCATATGTGGGCATTATACAAGACGGATAACCTCATTTCTGTAGCAAATGAAAGGCATGGGAAAAAGGGAATTTTTGTTGCTACAAAATATAAAATGTTTAACCAAAGTAACCTTTTTGTAGTGTGAGAACTGTATAAAGTGATCTGGATTCAAGTAAATTAAGTATGAAATGACATTTGTGACAGGAAAAACTAAATGCTGTCTAGGTGATGAAGGGTATTACAGAATTATTGGTTTTACTGCTAAGTACAGACAAGCTACTATGGCCACGTCTTTTTTTGTTTTGTTTTTTTGTTTTTAAAGGAAAGGTGTAGGCAGGAATGAAGGTGAGTAGGCAGACAGGCAAGAAGAGAGAGGAGGAGGAAGAAACATCTTCATTTTATTCAGTTGTTCACACTGGTTGTTTGCCTCTGATGCAGGACTCGAACCTAGGAACATGTGGCTTGCTCCTTTGGAGGCGAGTAACCTAATGGCTGCTCCACTGGAATGTACCACCATGGCTCTTTGTAAAGGCCTTACTTGTAAGACATGTGAACTAAGGCTATAGGTGAGATTACATACCTAAAATTTGACTTAAAATTAAGCCAATATTTTTTTCTTCTAAATTTAACAAGAGCGCAGAAACAAAAACGGAAAAGATGGTAGCTGGCACAGGATGGTGGCACACTGTCCTCAGGCTAAAATTTTCTACAACGAAAGAGTAAAAAGAAAAGTCTAACTTGGATGTAATAACAACATACATGGAAAATGTCCTGTACTAACTTCTATATAAAATCTGAAGAAAAAAACCTGTACCATTAAGATGAAATATTTATATCAGTTTATGAACAAGGCTCACGGTAACTTTACCAAAAAACAGGAAGCAACATTTAACTACAGACAAGCAGAAACTAATACAACTTATTAAAATTATTTAAAAATATTCCAAAGATAACAGTCAAAAAAAAAAAGAGAGATTATAAATTTAGACAGTATAATTGCAAATGTGTTTTAAAAATCCATGGTGCACCCTGGTGGAGTAGCAATTGGATCAGCCACCTCCAAAGGAGCACAGCCCATGTACATTCCAAATAACCAGGTTCATGTCCTGGGTCTAGGGGGAAGAAACCAAAGTGAACAAATAATTGAAAAGAATAAAAGCTTCTTCCTCCTCTCTTCCTGTTTGCCTGCTTGTTTGCCTTTGTTCCCACCTGCAACTTTCTTTCTCAAAAAAATAAAAGCTTTATGAAGCTTTGAAGCTTTAAGAAGATTTGAAAACAAAACAAAAATACACTAGAAGGGTTACATCAGAAAACTAACTGTTTGTGATTTGTGTTAAAACTCCAGGACACCATTTTTATGACATTATGGGAGTCTCAATATTTTCAAATAGCTTATTTTTGTAGTCACACATACATAAACCTCATCTGACTTGCTCATCTTCAAGGATCCATGTCACTTGAACAGCAGACTGACCAAACAGAAAGTGTCCCAGCCTACCCCCCCATTTTCCAATAATGATTAATATCGTCATTCATTTATCACAGTATCTTTTTATGAAAATACACTACTCAGTCTGGTTCTCTTAGAAGGGGGTGTCACAAATAGCTGGACCCTGTCTGTGGTCCCAGAGACCTTTCTGGGGGCCCAGGAGGTCAAAATGATTTTCATAATAATGCCAAGGTATTATGTGCCCTCTTTACTCTCATTCATTCACTCATCACCAAAGTGCTGTGGGGGAATGGCATAATATCAAAGACTATATGAAAAGATTATTAAAATACTCTTTACTTTTCCAACTACAAATCTGGGTGAGGTAAGGTTTTCTTATTGTACTTCAACCAAAATAACACATCTTTAATAGATCAAATGCAGAAGCAAATGAAAATCAAATTGTGATTCTATTAAACCAGACATTTGTTTTGGAATAGATTGCTCTTTCATAAGCAATGTCATTTGTATTATATGTAAGAGGTCTGTTGTCAGCATTAAAGAAAATTTTTTTTCAGTACTCATTTTTAATACAAATATAGTTAGAGGTAAGCCATTTGACTAAAAGCTCTTAAGCTCTTAGAGAGCTTCAATGTTTAAAAGTGTCAAAAGGTCCTGACCAAAACGTTTGAGAACCACTGCTGTAAGACTGAACTATTTCTGAAGAACTCCTGGTGTTTATGGAGGAGAAACAGACCATGTTCATAGATGGGAAGACAGCTTATGATGGCAACACTTCCAAATTAACCAACAGTCAATGCAGTCTCTATCAAAATCCCACCTGCTTTATTTTATTTGCAGAAATTGATGAGTCAAACTGAAAATTTCTATACAAATGCAAAGGACCCAGATTGGCAAAAGAACCCTGAGAAGAATAAGTTGCAATCACATCTGATTTCAAAACTTATTCTTCAGACCCATCAATCAAGAGTGTCGTACTAACGTCAGGGCACAGCAATAGGACAGAACTGGGAGCCCAGAAGTAACCCCTTATACTTATGCTCAATTATTCTCAAAGGGAGCCAAGCACACTCAATATGCTGGGACCACTGGAATCCAGCAAAGGAAGCTGGCTCCTCTCTTGCTCTCTATAGAAATTTAACTGAAATAGATCAAACCCTAAAACTCAAAAGAAACCTTAAGAGCAGATCTGTGTAAGCTTGGATTAGGTGATGACTTTTTAGACAGGACACCAAAAGCACAAGGAACAAGATAAAGTGGACTTCATCAAAATTATAAATGCCTGTTGCTTTAAAGCACACCATTAAGAAAGTGAGACGACAAATCACAGTATGGAAAAAAATGTCTGCAAACCATACATCTGAGAAGGGATATCTACCTGGGCTATATAAAGCATTTCTAAAACTCGATGAGGAGACAAATAACCAAGTGAGAGTCTCCAAAGAAGACATACAGTGAGAAGGTGCTCAACATCAGTAATCACTAAGGAGGTACAAATAAAATACAAGGCAACACTCACATTCACTGGTATGGCTATAATCACAAAGACAAATAACAAATGCTGGCAAGGATTTGTAGAAACTAGATCTTCATATATTGCTGGTGAAAATGCAAAATGGCATGGCCACTTTGGTAAACAAGTTCAAATGTTAAACACAGTTACCAAATGGTTCAGCAATTCTACTCCCAGTCACATATCTAAGAGAAATGAAAACATATCCCCTCCAAAACTCATACATGAATACTCACAGCAGCATTTTCCATAGCTATAAAAAAGCAGAAACCCAAACAGTGAATTATTAAAGGTTAAGAATCTTATTTTCATAAATGGACCTGAAACAGTAGATTTTCAAATAACAACAGAATCATTTTTGAAATGTAATCCTCTCTAGAGCAATAAAAATACAGATATTCTCTTAAATAGCATGAAATTCCTTTTTCTTGCTGCAAAGGAGTTATGTGGAAACATGATTTGTCTCTGCATCAGGAATCTAGAAAGGGAAAGAATTAGCATTTTGACCTCTATCATGCAAAGATTTTTCTAAGTGCTTTATATGTCGCCTAATTAACTTTAACTGTTGGCACCTATGCCCATTTAGCAGGTAGGGGACTGAACTTAAGGACAAGGAGTCAACCTGGGCAGTATAGGAGGTGCATGGGATCTGTTGCTGAGATGGCAGCAGGACAGACTGCTCGCATCATTACAGGATACTGTGAACAATCACACACACCCAGTTTCTTTTGCTGGTTCTCATTCCTCCTTCCATTTTATGGTGATATTCTAACTGTACCAGTGTGCAAATCATGATTTGGGTACTGGACATAAGCAGTGTTTAAAAAACATGGTACCTAAACATCTTTTTATATAAGAACAATGCCAGAATAAAAACCAGCTGTGTTAAGCAATGATACACTGCACCTTTCAGAGGAATTTCAAGTGTACCGGGAACTTTTGCTTTGTGAGTTGACCTGTGTGTACATTTCACACAAGTAGTCTGACCATATCTACCGTTTTAAAGGGGACGGTACTATTTGTTAGTTGTTTTTTTTTTTTTTTTCATATTTCCTGATGGCCCTTTCGAGCTTTTACTGCAGTAGGCCAAGGCCGCTAGTACTATTCCCTCCCTGTGAGGCAACAGGAGCGGTGGTGGAAGAGCATTTCTGGACCCACTCTGTGCATGCCTGTTTCTTCAAAAGGAGAACATTGTAGTGTGGTCAAGCTGCAGCTAAGTACCATGGGGGCTGTCTCTGGCACTATGAGGGGTTACAGGGCATTTCTGGCACTGGGATGTTTAAAGTGGCATGTGTATTAGGCAGGACATTTAAATAGGATTAATAGCAGCCCTCAATTTGGTTTTCACCTAAGATGCCAAAATTCCTTACATTTCAGGTGGGGCTTATAGAGGCCACAAATTTGGTTTTCACCTAAGGTGCCAAAATTCCTTGCAGCAGCTCTGGCCATCTGTATAAAGTCCCACAGGACCGCATGTTGTTACTTTGTGATCACTGATTAACATCACATAGTACTAACTTGTTGCTGGCCCAACTGAAATGCTCCTGCTCAGATTGCTCCACCTCCTGCCCGCCCCTCTGTAGCTAGCACATAAACTCCTATTTTTGCCATCCTAATGTCCCGTTTTGTCTCAGGAAAATATGGTAAGCCTTCATGTCAAATGAGATTCCACGATATAAAAGCCAAATATAAAATCTATTTTCTGAATCTAAAAACATTATTCTGAAGTCAGGAAATAAGACTCCCCTTTGGGTAGACTGCTCCCGACTCTGTTTGCCCTTTAACCTTCCTCTGCAGTTCTGACCCCTGCTGGAATGCTCCTCCCTCAGAAAGGCCCCTACCTCTTCTTTGCCTGCCTCAGGTACCTACAGCCTTCCTTGTGCCTCACCTCCACCCTCCTGAGTTCCTCAGAGCTTTATGAACATGCCACAAGAGAAAGCTATCCCAACACCAGCAAATTACAATATACCCAAAAAAGTCCTTTTGTCAGTAACACTAGAATCTTTTACTGCAAACATTTAACTGCAACGTTGACTGAATGCTCTGGTTCTGGATTTGCAGCCACAAAATGAGGGTGGTTAGAGTTTGCTTTTCTAAATGACTGTCATAATGAGGAGTCATGAATTAGGGGCTAGATCCCGAGTAGAGGGAACAGATGCTAACATGTAAGACTGCTATGTTGATGTGTGTTCTAAGCACACTAGCACAACTATTAGATTCATTTTACCAAAAACAGTAAGTGAATATTCAGGCAGATAATTAAATACAGTATTACCTAGGTATGGAAAATGAGTTGGTAACTTCAAAATGGGCTATTAACTAAAGTACTGTGAGACCCCCTTTTGAGAATCAGTTAGAAAAGTCAAATGGTGTTAACTTTCAATCTCTACACATACTTTCTAAAAACAGTTTACGTACCAGATTTTCCAAATTAAATAAACTCATTAGAAATTGCAAAAAGGTCAAAGAAGCTAAATGAAATCATTAGACACAATCAGCATTTGGGGATTGGAAGACCAATTGTTAATGACAGCAGGACACTGTTGAGCATAGTAGGTAGAGCATCCCAGATCCCTCCCACCTTGTGGCCTCCTTACACAGAGCAGGTACGCAGATGATTGGCAGTGTGGATATTTACAGAGCAAAAGACATGACTTCCAGGAGCACTGCTGCTCTAGCTCCTGTCCCAGGGATCCCAAATCTTCTCACAGAAAACGTATCACCCAATCTCAGTACAGTCATCACTATACATTTCAACAGGAACCTAGGACTGAAATACTCCTAAGCAAATGCTGCCAACAAACCTACTTCAAGATTCACTTTTAGGGACCGCCCTGGTGCAGTAGCAGTTAAGTCAATTGCTTCCAAGGGAGTGCAGGCCACATTCTGTTGGGTTCAAGTCCTTGGTCCCGGGGGGAAACAACCAGTATGAAAAGCTAAATTAAAATAAAGTGCTACTTCCTCATCTTCTCTCTTCCTGCCTGCTTGCCTGCCTACTTGATTTCATTCCTGCTGATACATTTTCTTAAAAAAAAAAAAAAAGATTCGCCTTTGGGATTTGCCCTACTAGAGTAGCGGTAGGTCAACCACCTCCGAAGGAGCACAGGCCACACACTCCTGGGTTCATGTCCTAAGTGTGCAGGGAGGAATAACTAGTGTAAATAACTGAAAATAAAATAAAAATACTTCGGTCCTCCCCTCTCAACCTGCCTGTCTGTCTACTCACCTTCACTCCTGCCTGTGCCTTTCCTTAAAAAATAATAAATAAATAAATAAATAAATAAATAAAATAATTCGCTTCTGGAAATTTCCTTTTAGACGTGTGTCCCCGTGCTTCCACTGGGAAAAAAAAAAAAACAGCAGTGAGAAAAAGTGACTTATTTTTAGTTTGACCTGGTTCTGTGGCTTTAAGGCAGAAGGTAAAATCAGACACAAGATCCAAAACTTGTTTCTTAGCAAATATGATTGGAAAAGTATCTGTATTAGCAAACCCCCCAAAATTACATTTAAAAATGCTTCTGGCATGGCCTGATGGAGTAGAGATTGAGTCTACTGCCTCTGGTCAATAGCAGTCCATGCACATCCCAAGGACCTGGATTCAAGTCCCTGGGTCAATAGGAACAAACAGAATGAACGACTATATAAAAATAAATGAAATGCTTCCTCCTCTCTCTTCCTACCTGTACCTTTCCTTAAAAAAAAAAAAAAAAATCCATTCCCACCCTGCCTTCACATACAAAACTAGCAACCATTTCCTCCATCTCCTGAAAAATCTGTACTTTCTACCCTACAGAAACTTGCAGATAGACTTTCAAATTCTTCATCTTGAAAGTGATACTAAGTTTAAGAAATAATCTACTACTCAGTTATGAATTCAAATATATACATATATATGTATATATATCACTTTACGATAATGACCAAAATGATATGGTACTGAAATAAAAAAATATACAGATCAGTGGAATAGAACTGAAATCACCAGACAAAAAAGTCAAGAGCATAGTATGGAAAAAGGCTTTTCTTTTTCTTTTTTTTTTAAAGAAAGGTACGCATAGGAATGAACGCAAGTAGGCAAGCAAAAATGAAGAGGAAGAAAAAAAAGCATTTTTTAAATTTCATTTTTATTTAGTTGTTCACACTGGTTGTTTTCCCCCAGGTCCAAGGACTCGAACACAGGGGTAAGTGGCTTGCTCCTTCAGCGTCAACTGATCAAACCACTATTCCACCAGGGTGGGCCAGGAAAGTCTTTTCAACAAATGTGTTGGGAAAACTGGACAGGCCCCTGCAGAAGAATTTAATCTAGACCATTCTCTAACATCACACACAAAATTAATTTAAAATGGATTAGAGATTTGGATGTAAGACCAGAAACTATAAAATACTTAAAAGAAAACATAGGCAATACGTGCCATGACATCAGCCTGAGAGAGGTCTTTAGGGACTCAACTCCAGCAGCAAGGGAAACGAAAAATAAACAAATGGGACTAAATCAAACTAAAATGCTTCTACACAGCAAAAGAAACTATCACAAAAATGAAAAGACATCCTACTAACAGGGAGAAGATATATATATATCATACATATGACAAGAGCTTAATATTCAAAATATTGAAGAACTCAAAACTAAACAAAAGAAAAACAAACACCCCAAATAAAAAAAATGGGCAGAACTGAATGTCTCCAAATAAGACATGCAGATGGCCAAAGGGACATGAAAGGATGCTTCTACTCCCCCGTTATTAGGGAAATGCAAATCAAAATGAGATACCACCTTATACCAGTGACATGGCTATTAACCTAAGTCTGGAAACCATAAATGTTGACAAGAACACAGAGAAAAAGGAACCCTTTTACAATGCTTGTGGGAGTGTAAGTTGGTATAACCTTTATGGAAAGCAGTATGGAGACTCCTCAAGAAACTGAGAATTGGGTGCACTCTGGTGGAATAGCAGTTAGTTCAATCGCCTCCAAAGGAACATAAGGCCACATACCCCTGGGTTTGAGTCCTGGGTATAGGGGAATCAACCAGTGTGCACAACTAAAATGAAAATGAAATAAAATGTTTCTTCCTCTCCTGCCTGCCTGTTACCTTTCCTTAAAAAAAAAAAAAAGAAAGAAAAAATCGAGAATGGAATGAAAATTCCAAACAATCCTTTCCCCATTCCTGGGTATTTACCCAAAAAACACTAATCTGCAGATATCTATGCACCACTATCTTTACTGCAGCATTATTTACAACAGCCAAAAATTATTAACTATGTAAGTGGCTATCATCAGATTAATGGATAAAAAAGATAAATGGAATACTAGACAGGCCTAGAAGAGATGAAATACTATCATCTGTGACAGCATGGATACAACTAGAAGGAATTATGCTAAGTTAATAAGTCATAAGAGAAAGACTGTATGAGCTAGCTCATACGTAGAATATAAATAAGCAAAGCAAAGGTACAGACAAAACAAAAATCAGTCCTTGGACACTGACAATAAAACTGAGGTTCCAGAGGGGAAGGAGGGAGGGTGGAACCAAGTGCTAGTAGGGTCCATGGTGGTGAAGGAATTTTTTTTCTGGTAATTTGGTTATAGCTGTCATGTGTTGTGTATTTGATGAATGGTGAGATTGCACACATGGGCTTATTTTGTAAATCAAAGGCTTAATACCACCTCCATTTTATAAATAACTGGATAACAACTCCTAAGTCAGTTAAGATTCTAGTACAACAGAAAATATTAACAGTTCTCGGCAAAGTTCTATTAATGCTGTCAGACTTTTAATTTTTCTCTTGAAATTCCATTATTATGGGTACACCTTGAAAATATCTTCCATGAGGTCTAAAATTATAGCACAATAGAAAGGGGACTAATGTGAATGAGTCTGACACCAAGTAACTAGCCATCTTTCTAATGAACCGAGTCTTTACAGCCATTATATCCTAAGACTACACCTGCAATTTTACACTATTTTTCAGTTATCAAATCTTAGTGGATAACATGTCAGTCAAAAGTCAGTCACTGAAAATGAGTGTCCTACTTTAAAGTGGTATTTTTTCACAACAAACATAGAAATAGCCAAAAAAGAATCAAAGGTTTCCCTTTCAATTTTATAATCTAGACAGGGAACAACAGTACTGAAAAAAACAAAATGCTGGAGTTGCGATTAGGACAGTCGCCTCTGAAGGATGCAGGCCTCATGTCCCTGGATTTGAGTCCAGGGTCCAGGACTCAAAGAAGTCACCAGTGTGAATGACTAAATGGAAATAAAATAAAATACTTCTTGCCCCTCTCGTTGAAACACACACACAAAAAAATCCCTCCATGTAACTGGATTAGGTTGCTTGAATGTTACTATTAATCCTCATTAAACATTTCATAAATATAATCTTTTCAAAGTATCAAAATTTACCTGACTGCAACCACACACACCAATTTATAAATTGGAAGTTAATGGTTATCCAGGAAGACAATCTGTGGCCGTGTAATGATTCTGGGAAACACCTGCTCTATGCTTTTCATCTGAAATTGTAATTTCTTTTGTTTTCATGACTCTTCCACTGAGTGAGCAACAGAAACCTCCCCAGGAAACCTACCCAGTGATCATCAATGCACTCAAGAGCTCTGCACGTGACAGGAGCAGCACCAAGGCCCCAAGGGGCAGGCTGATGACACTAGAACATGTGGCCATTTAGGATCTCAAGGCTCTTGGCAAGAGGACATTCGTCCCTCTGCTGGAGTTCTGTCAGGTTGCAGAGACCTTCGAACTCCGTGCCTGGACACTGCCGTAGTTTAACTGAGCAAGTCTGTTTGTGACTGGCGCTCCTTCACAAGGAACATTCCTTAGGGTTAAGACTCCTGCAGTTAGCTCTGACTGAGTGAGTTCGTCAGAATAAGAGAAATCATCAGTCTATAAAATAAATGGGAAGAACCGTGAAAAGTTAGGGGAAGCAACACAGGCAGCCACCCCTGTGCCTTTTGGTCTCCCTCACGCATAGCTGTACAGAAACAAGTCCAGCCCTGACCATGTGCTCATGGCACCCAGCCAGCTCACCACATGACCGGCTCAAGGGAAGGATGGACGCAGTCTCTCCAAAGACCAGGACACATCATCAGAAAGGTGGAAAGAACGTACAGTAGAGCCTAAAAGTTTTCACACTGAGCATCTGCCCTAAATGACAACCAGCACAATATCAATTCCATTTGAATGTTTTACCTCCTAAAAACAAAAGGAAAAGGAAAATGCTTTTACCTTCTAAATGTCTAGATTTTTAAAAGGTAACTTTCCACAGGAATTTCAAGTCTACTTCCAAAGGTCATTGGTGACTAAGCAGATCTATGACAAGGCAGGCAGGAAGAGGTCACAGAGCTCTATGTCTGTATGAAGATATGTATGTATGTTAAGGCAGAAATTACACAGATGGCAAAATCTCAATGATGAAACACAAAGGCACAATGTAATAAAGAAAAATAATATTCAGAAAGCACAAAAAGTTAAAAAGGTTTAAAGGCCTTGATATTTTCAGAAAAACATATTTGAAAAGGGAATGTTTAACACGTTCATAGAATCACTGAAGCAACTGACAAATCTGTGTCAGATTGGTCATCATGTTTGTATCCCTACATTTTGAGCTTTGACACTGAAACAAAGCTTTTTAAAACCTTAAAAGACTCCACCATCTCAAGGACAAGGGACAGAAAATATTGGAAAGGGTAGGCAAAGCCAAGACACAGTCCCACAGGATCACTTCCTCAGCATAGCAATCCAAGGGTGAGAGGGTATCAGTGATACAGGGCCACTTCCCAGGAACTAAAGGGCTCACCCACATCTGTGGCCCAGCATCTAGGAACTCCTAAGGTGGGTACATATATCCTAGCGTCGGGGGCTTCCCTTGGGAAAACACTAAGACTCTGGGAAGCAGAGATCTCAGGACAGTGGTAGGGACAGATGAAGTATGCACAAACCTGTCTAAAGAGAAGAAACGTAAGGTGAACCAAAAACTTCAACAGGAAGAGTAAGAAAGAGGGTGTCCTCCAAGGTTCTCTTCTGTCCATGGGACACCATCTCTGGTGGAAGCCATATTGGAGTAATGCCAGAGAGCAAGACCCTGTCCCTCTGCCATCAGGGGTCCGAGCAGCTCAGGAACAGCTATTTGCATGGTTCCAGTTCTCATGGCTCCCAAGGCAGTACTCATGTAGAACAGCACCAGGCAGTCAGAACCTATAATCCCACACAGGCAGCGGAGTGCTTTACTGCAAAGCTGGGCTTGTGGAGCTTTCTGAGAGTAACACAGGACAGTTCTCTCAGAGAGGACCACAGAGACTCCAAGTCTGTGAAAGAGCTGCTCCATCCCTAGGTAAGTAGTCTGCAACATGAAATCCTAACAGAAGGCCATTATATCAAGAAAGGAAAAGAAAGCCCTTTGGACTAGCAAGAGAGAGTATCAAACAAAATGGAGATAGAAAACCGTGCCCTATATGGTAGACCAAAACAAAATCCCAAAGAATTCTAATGCAAGAGTTAAAACTACCTTCAAAGCAACATCCTGACGATGCTCACTGAAATCAGAACAATGGATGAACACAGTAAGAACCACAACAAAGAAAGAACACAACAACAGACAAAACAAAGGAACAGATGAAACAAAACCAAGTCTTGGACACTTGCAACAGAGCTGATGTTATAGATGGGATGGGGTGGGGGTATAAGTGGTGGAGGGCAAAGCATGTTGACATATATCTGAGGAATGGGGAAACTGTACATATGGGGCACCGATCCATAGGAGTTTATTTTAATGTAAAAAATCAAAGTTAGTGAAATAAAAAATTTCAAAAGAAAAAGGAGCGTATTAGCTGATCTAAAGAACACAACAAAGGTACACAACAGTAGGCTGGAAGAAGCATCCAAATGAATCAGTGAGCTAGAAGATAGGGCAATGGAAAGCACCCAAGCAGACCAACAAGGAGAAAAAATGAAAATTAATGAAGGAAGCATATAAGACGGAATAACATCATCAAGAGTAACAACACTCACATACATCATAGGAGCTCCAGAAAGAGAAGAGGGAAAGGGGCAGAAACCTTATAAGAACGTCTCTAACCTGGGGAAGGAAACAGACACCCAGTTCCAAACAAAATAAACCCAAAGATCAAGACACAACCTAATTAAAATGACAAAATCAAAGATAAAGAATCTTGTCCTCCACTGCAGCTCAGGCAGGTAGGGCACAGGCTATGAAAGGTATAGACCTGGGTTCAAGACCCAGGGGTGGAGGAAAAAAAAGAGACTCTTAAAAGCAGCTAGGAAAAGATGAGTTGCATACAAAGGAGGTCCCCCACCCCAAGTAAGACTGTGGATTTCAGGCCAGCAGGGAGTGGAACAATATATTCAAAGTGTTGCCAAAAAAGGACTTCCAACCAAGAATATTCTACTCTGCTAGGTTATCACTTAAAATGACAAAATGATACAGAGTTTTCCAGATTTAAAAAAGTTAGAAGGAATTCATCACAACTAAACCAGTCTTGAAAGACATAATAAATAGATTTTTTTTTTTTTTTTTTTTTTTAAAGAGGAAGGCAGGCAGGCAGGCAGGGAGAGAGAAGGAAGAAAGCATTTTTATTTATTTGTCCATTTTGGTTGTTCCCTCCAGGCCCTGGGTCAAGAGCACAAATCCTTGGGCTTTAACCTGGTCTATGGCTCAGCTACCAGCTTAACACCTGAATCACCACATGCACTGGGATTTCTATAAAATAAAAAGAAACCCCACTTAGAAGCAGCCAAACACCAAAAATATAAAATGAAGCAGGAGAAGTAAAAATGTGAACTGTATAATGAGCTCAAGATTAACTTGCTTTCAATTTAAAATAGGTTATAAGCCAAACTATGAGGTATCAGCTCACAGCTGTGAGAATGACATTATCCAAAAGACTAGTTGTCAACATGGATGGGGAGAAAAGGAAAACTTATACACCACTGATGGGAATGTAAACTGGTGCAACACTTATAGGCAGCAGCATAGAGATTCCTCAAAAATATTGCGAATAGAAATGTCATTAAATTCCATCATTCCTCTTCTGGGCATTTACCTAAAAAACACACAAGCAATAATATGAAGAGATACATGCACTGCCATCTTCATTGCAGCATATCTAAAATAAGCAAGATCTAGAAATAGCTTCAGTGCTAATTAATAGAAGAATAAAGAGGATGTGGTATTTATATACAATGAAATATTCAGTTACAAAAAAGATGAAATTCCACCTTTTGCAACAACCTGGAACATGATGGGATTATGCTAAGTAAAATACACTGAGAAAGATAAACATCGCATGACTTCACTCAAGAATGGTATAGAGAAACCAAATGCACAAATGAACCAAACAAAAATAAGATGAAATAGGACTGAATTAGTGGTTACCAGAAGGGAAAGGGAAGGCACAAATTGAATAAAAGGTGCCAATAATATGGTGAAGGGCAGATTGGACTGCTGGTAGTAAACTTAATGTATTATATACAAATGGTGATTTGCTGACTTATGATGATGTGCACCTTAAATCTATGCTTTATTTTCAATATTCTTTCAATAAAAATTTAATTGAAAAGCAAAAAAAGTATGCATAATGAAATAAATCTTGAAAACAGTATGTTCCCATTTTCAGTGATGTTTCTAAAAAGAGAAAAGGAATCTTTGTCTTAATAAAAGATGAAATAAACTTCAAACAACTGATAAATGCTACCAATTTAAGGCACATTTTTAAAACTTTTATTTTTAAACACACATGAGCATGCACAATACAATGAAAGGAGTTCTAAGCAAGCTGGTCTTCATCAACCAGGGTTTAGTCCTTCTACTGTGGTAACCCAAGTGTGACTTCGAGGCCAAGCAGCACCTGTGTGTACCCATTCCCCAAATCACTCTCCATAAAGCAGAACACTTACAAAACTGAGAAGTGCAGTAGAAGCTTTAACTTTCCTGTTTAAAACTCTCCAACTGCTTCTTACTGTTCTGAGGACACAGAGAAAAATCTTCACCTGTTCTATAGAGTAGTCAATCACTCAGCCTACTTCAGAATAGTTGCTCCAATCTGCCCTGCCCTCCCCTCCCCTCCTCAGAGTTCTGCACATACCTTCTTTGCAGAGGTTCTCTCTCACCTCCATGTCCTTCACTGCCAATATGATCATCCCAGCATATGTACTTTTATTCCCTAATTATCTCATTCTCTCCCTGCCTCCTTGGACATCAAGCTCCAAAAAGAAAGGCAATTCATCCCTTTTGTTCTTTTTTTTTTTCTTTTTTAAAGAAAGGTACAGGCAGGAATGAAGGCAAGCAGGCAGGCAGGCAGGCACAGAGAGGAAGAAGCACTTTCATCCCATTTTTATTTATATGTTCACACTGGTTGCCTCCCCACTGGCCCAGGACTCAAACCCAGAGGTACTCCTTCGGAGGCAACTAACTCAACTGCTGCTCCATCGGGTTGCACCTTGCTCATCATTTTAACCCTGGGTTTTATTTATAAGTTATTTAGGGTATACTATACAGGTTCTGAGGTCTGGGTCTCTAGCAATAAATGAGACAGAAAGATTCGAGCCCAGAGCTCAGACTGGACATGAGTCCCATGGCATGTGCCAGCAGAGTGCAGGCGGGGAAATGCCTGCACAGTTGGGTTAATCCTCTGCTGCCAGAACAGGGAGCATGCAGTCTCTTGGATGGAAACGTCTAGAGTGCAAATTCAGTCTACTGTAAACAACTACCATCCACTTTTCTAATTCCCTCTAGATCACAGCCTTGGAGAAGTCTTCATCATTCACCTTTGTGTTGTCAATGTCTTGACTGATGGAAAACACCAGGTCCAGAGGAAAGACAGCCTGTCCCTCTCAGTGGCCTTCCTCTTACCAGGCCCTGCAGGAACAGTCTTGGGATAAGACAGGGAGAAGTCCACTGAAATTTAAAAAGACACTTCCACTGTTACAATCGATTTGAAATTTTGGGGTTAATTTGTTTCATTTTAAAGCAAAATAAAGATGGCAAAAATGTTATCAGTCACGCAGTTAAATTACTCTAAACATTGTGTACTAGATGTAGCTGAGTCAAAGTTTTGTAAAAATCATTTTTATGCACTAGAAGTTTCTAATGTATCCTTTTCAAGTGAAGACTTTAATGTTTATGAAAGCATGCAAATGTATGATATGCAAATAACTTCTCTAAAACTGAGGTGCCAGCTTTCTTTATCCCTGTAATTGAGATTTGGACTAAATATCTCCTGTGTACCTGGTCTTGGGCAGGGCAAAAGGAGCACAATATGAAAGGACCTGCCCACTAGGCGCTTCCACTCATTAACCAGGTGTTAAGGAAATAGGTGAGAAGCACTCAACTGACCTTAGGAATTAACTCAAGAATTCCTGAAGGATTCCAAAAATCTTGTTTAAGGATACGTTAAGGAACAGTTATTAAAAAATAATAATAAAAAAGAAAAGAAAAGAAAAAGACACTTCGTTTTAGGCAAAGAAACCCAGAGAGCAAAGGCAACACCATGGTGTTGGGGTGGGGGTGGTCGGCACAGGCTTTGGGGGCAGGGGACAGTATTCGAGAGAGGGCAATGCCCTGGGAATTTCTTAGCATGCAGGAGAGTCACCTGCTTAACAATCAGGAAAAACTTTAAAGTATCTGATGGGGGAGGTGAGTATGTAACTTAAAAGAGCATTTTATTTTTATCTTGCATAAATATGACCCCTAATTTATCAGTTTTAAACTTAAGCCAAAGTTTTTGCATGTCAGATTCCATAAAGAATATTTTCCAGGGAAGACTAAGTCTCATCTTGAAGAAACGGAGACAGGAAAGGAGGACCTCGGACCAACAGAAGGTACAAAGGTTCACCCAGACTCTAAGGACTGAGCAGCCTGGACAGCCTGCCAGAAGGCATTTCAAGAGGCATGGAAGAGACAAGAGAGGCGCAGTTTTGGGATGGTGACAAGAAGGCATGGTAACACAGGCTAAGTTAATAACGTTCCCTGTTCCCAAGGAAGACACACTGGTTGGAATTATCTTCATTCTTTTAATAAGAGAAACTAATGGCTTTCTACCTTACAGTTCCATGTTCTAATAAAGAGAACTGTTTTCTAACCAGGATAACTCCAGGAGTACAGAAAACTCACAAACTTCAGGAATAAAGTTTTACCGTATCAGAAACAAGTCTTTTTTATTAACAACGTATTTCCCATAAACATAACCTCAGTGCTTGTTTAAAAGTTTGCCTCTTTTTGCTATCCAAAAAAAAAAAGAGGTTGTCTCAATGGTCTATAGAAGGAATTACTAGATGGAAACTTACTTGCATTTACCCATCTGAAAAGAAAATCCTTCCATGTAAGAGTAAAGTGCATGCTTTGAAAGCGCGTTTAAAACTTGTGCCTTTAACTTCAGGACAACAACAAATGGAATTTAAAGTAACCTGTATCTATAAGACCATCATAAAAACAACACGTTCCTAAAATTAGAAGATTTAAGTTATAATCCTAGTGATCACTATATAAAGTATTAACTCCAACAAGACCCTGAAATCCCAGTGCGAGAAGTTTGTCAGGCACGTCTTGGTTGGTACCATCAACTCAGGGCTCTGAACAAAAACTAAACTCTGGAGGGTGGGGACTCCTTGAAGGCACTGTCTGCTGATACTGCCATTATTAACCTAATGTTCCCAACTTAAACTTAAGCAGTTTAGGATTACTTTATGATAATAAGTGAAGACTGCTTCATAAAAACAAATGACTGAGTAAAATATTTGTTTCCACAGGGTTTAAATATGTATTTGTCAAAAAATTATGCCTATGTTTAGAAATCATAGTAAATTCAATAAATTCAACAAATCTCAATTTTTTTCTAGGAACATTAAATAAAAACAAATTTCTCCCTGACTGCTGTCCTCTAATTTCAGCTACTCTTCTACAAAACATGTTAAAGTGAATGCTAGGGAGCTTTTGTACCCACATTGTCATCTATTTTCTCTCTGGCTACTACTCAAATAGACTGTCACTCCTTTCTCCAAATATATATTCTGTCCTCAGAACCTGCTTTCTCTGTCCAGGTACACATGATCAAGAAAAACCTGACTTCTAATAAATTAAAACTGACAGATTGAAAATAGTAATAGGCGCACCCTGATGGCCTAGCAGGTAAGTCTGTCATTGTCTTCCACACCCCCATCCCAAGAATTCAGGCTCATGTTCCAGGGACAGGGAAATAACCAAGATGAACAACTAAATAAAATAAATAAAATGTTTTTTCCTCTTCTCTTCCTGCCTGACTACTCACCTTCATTCCTGCCTACACCTTTCCTTTAAAAAAAGAAAGAAAATAGTAATAATTTTCAAAATCTGAATAGGAATTAGTAAGTTGAAAACAGGAGGCAGCCCCAGCATGGGTGATACAACTACCCTTGAGAGGAGAAGGAAAACCAAGAGGGCAAGAATTGCTAACAAGTTAGCTACTCTCATGTAGAAGAAGTGCACTCACTTCCTCAAAGTACAGAATGATTTATTTCTAACCAATTGCAAGTTTCAAAAGGAAGTACACAAATCAAAATTATGGTTGAAAAATAAACTTGCTTATCTGATACTATTTATGAAGTATTTCATATTTCACTTCAGCAACTCAAACGAACTTTGGTGAAGGGATTTCTTACAGCTTGACTGTAAAACTCCTTTTCTGTGTAGTACACGGAGAGAGTTGAAAAGCCACAGCATTTCAACTTCTGTATTACCCTGTCCATTAGTGCCAGCATGGGGAAGTAGAAACGCCAGTTGCACACTCCACCACCAGAGAGCAACACCACTCTTCCACCCCACCCCTATTTGCAAACTACAACTTGGTACCGATTTCAAGTGATTTTATTCTTCTTTTTTTTCCCCAAGGAAAAGTGCAGGCAGGAAAGAAGGCAAGTAGAGAGACAGGTAGAAGAGCAATAAACATTGATTTTATTCATCTTGTTCATTTTATTCATTTTGTTCATCTTGTTTTCTCCAGGCCCCAGATCTTGAACCAGGGACCTTGGGATGTAAATAGACTATGTTCCGAGGACGAAACTGCTAGCCACAAGGGCATGCCTTAAGTGCATTTTAGGATATAAAAACGGTTTAAGAAACCAGCTAAATATCTTGAGGAAAAAAATAACTTGCTCTTCAAAAGGCAAAATAATTTGTATGCTCACTTACAATGTTCCTCTTCAACTTGGCATTAATTTTAAAAACAAAAACAAAAACCCTCCAACTGATTTCCTTGCACAGTCCAATGAAATCCTTGTTACTCAAAACTTGAAACTTCCTCTGTGGCTAGGACAATTTCACTGCTGCCAGGGGAGAGGATCTCTACCGCCAAGCTACCTCAGAGATAATTTTCTCGTGTTTTATTTCAGCAAAAATTTAAGGCCGTTTTACATAAAAACGAAAGACAAGATTACCTGCGCGAAGAGCTGCAACAAGATGACACTGAAGTCCGAAGAGCTCCGCCTCGTCTGGCGCACAGGACAGAACAGGCGTGGATCCCTGACCTGTGCCTCCACCACCGTGTTTCCGGCCCTATTTCGAATGCAGGGATTTAGGTTGCACTTTCTCCTAATCCCTTCATTGTCCGCCAGCGCTCAGGCGAGCCCGACGGTGGACGATTCCCATGCATCGAGGAGTCCCTTCCTGGAGCTGTGATTCCCCACCCTCCAATTGCCGGGCAGGCAGGGCGAGGCAGCCGCAGTGCGGCCGGGCCAGCTGGGTTCGTGATGGACCCCTGCCCCGGACCCCAGCCTGGACCGGGACTCCCATCCTGGTCCCAGATAAACCACCTGCCCTAGACGCCGACCCAGAGGTGACCAAGCCCAGACCAAGACCCCTGCCCCAGACACCGACCTGGCCTGGATCCCACCGAGACCTGGACCCCAACTCGGCCTTGACCCTGCCTAGACCCAGAACCAAACTCCAGCCTACCCCGACCAAGAAAGCAACCTAAGACCAGGACTCGGTTCTGCCAACCCCGGACTAGACTCGAACCCAAACTAAGGATTCATCCCAGTCCCAGATCAGAACCAGACCTCGACCAGCGGCCTGAACTCGGCCCTGCCCCGACCCTAACACGCGACCTCGGAGTCCAATTCAGATCCGTTTGGACCCAGCCCTACCCAGACGCGGCCTCCGACCTGCGAACTCGGCCTGGACTCTGCCCAGACCCAAACACCAGCCCTGGATCCCGATCTGAGATCACCACCCTGAGACCACAGTTCAACCCGGACTCGGACGCCGGCCCTGCCCTCACCCGGACGCCGCACTCGATCCTGCAGGCACCCTAGTCCCTGAATCAGCCCGCGCCCAACCCCATCCCTGCCCTCACCCAGGTCCTCGAACCGGCCCGCACCCCAACCCAGGCCCCGCCCGCACCCCGACTCTGCCGCACCCTGGCCCTGCCCGCACCCAACCTCAACCCCGGGCCTGCCCGCACCCACCGCGCCGCCCGCGCCTCCGGGAAGATGGCGGCCCGGTGACAGGCGGGCGCGGCAGGTCCGGCGGGCGGGGACGGCCAGAGGGAAAGAGAGGGGCCGCCCTCACCTGTCAGCGCCGCGCCCGCCGCCCGCCCGGGGCTCCGCCGCAGCCCGGGGCCCGGCGACCGCGCCGCCCGCAGGGCGGGCAGTGAGGAAGGCGGGAGAGGCTGCGCGGTAGCCCGACGAGCGGCGGCGGGCGAAGGCGGAGCGCTGGCGGTGGCAGCGACGGCTCCTTCCCTTTTCGGGCCCGAAAATGTCTCAACCTAGAGCCCCCGGCGCCCCAACGCTCCTTCCCGTTCGCATGAGAACACAGCGCCCGTTTCCGGGCCCCTGCGGAAGTCCCGCCCCGCGCGCTCGCGCTCGCGCACTCACCGCCGGGCCAGACAGGCGCCGGCGCCAGGAGGACTCCAGTCACTGCAGCGCGGCGCCACCATTGGACGCGCGTGGTGCCCGCCCGCCCCTAGGAGAGGCGTCCGGCCTCTCCACGCGCGCCCCTTCCTGTGATTGGCGCGGGCGCGCACGCAGCCCGCCCCACGCACGCAGCACGTCACGCCCGCGCACGCAGGACGCCAAGCCCGCGCACGGAGCCACGCCCCGCCAGTCCCGCAGTGTCGGCGGCGACTGAGTTTGCGCAGTCTCTTTAGGGCGCTTACATCGCTACTGTCTCGCCTACAATCCCCTAGGGCTTCCTTCACCCGGGGAGGCGACCCCTGGCTCCTCAAAGGGTTTCTACCCACTCTTCATCCTGGGCGGCGACCCCTAGACCCCCACTAACAATATTTCTCTATACAATTACCTTTATTTTGGCGCGCCATGGTGTTTTAGTATGTTTTCTCTCAAGTCACTCAAGTCACGTACATCCCCACCTCAAGGACACGGGTTCAAGACCCCAGGGCGGTGAGACAGCCAGGATGGACAACAATTGCCTTTATTTTTACCAAAGGTAATAGTGAAACTAATTTGTTTGCAAGGTAAGTGTAGTTTTAATATACTTGATCTGATTGTTTACATAAGTGCAGAAAGATCAATTAACCATGTGAGCTTTTTTTTTTTTTTTTTTTTTTTTTTTTTTTTTTTTTTTTTTTTTTTTTTTTTTTTTTTTTTTTTTTTTTTTTTTTAAGGAAAGGTACAGGCAGGAAGAGAGAGGAGGAAGAAGCATTTTTATTTAGTTATCTATCCTGATTGTTTTCCCGGACACTGGGTCTTGAACCAGGGACGTTGGGGTCTTTGTGAACTACCCTGGTGAACTAAACTGCAAGGTCACCATAGAGTACCCATTTAGACTTTCAGAAATCAGCTTTGTTGAAACTTTTCACGAGGAATCTCAAATTGATCGCTTAGCTTCTTTAGACATAGAAGCCATGCCAGGTTATTGCCGTCAGATCTCACCTGCAGTACATGTAGACTTGGGTTAATTCCTGTTCTCAAGGTCCCAAAAATATCTTGAGATTCCTGAGCCTGCAAGGAAGTGACTTTCCTTATTTAACTGGAAGGCAATTTGCCATGAAATCAGAATACTTAATAAATTTGATTTTCTGGAAGGACTTTATTCACAAAACTGTATTTTAAAATTGCTGATAAGAGAAAATAAAAAAGGTTTAAGCTTTAAAAAGTTTACAGAGGAGTGCGCCCTCATGGCTTAGCAGTTAAGTCCAAGACCTCCAGCCAGCATAGTCCACATATATCCCAACCACCAGGGTTCAGAGGAATAACCAACTTGAACAACAAATAAAATAAATTCTTCCACCTCCCTCTTCCTGCCTGAGACTTCCTGCTCACCTTTCCTTAAAAAAAAAAAAAAGAAGAAGAAGAAGAAGAAGTAGAAGATATTGAATAGGAACGCCCTGGTGGAGCAACAGTTAGGTCAGCCACTTCCAAAGGAGCACCCCTGGACTCGGGGAAGCAACCAATGTGAACTAAATAAAAGTAAAATAAGGATGCTTCGTCTCCTCTCTCTTCCTGTCTGCTGGCCTTCATTCCTGACTGTACCTTTTCCTTAAAAAAAAAAAAAAAAGTTATTGAATAAATAAATGCATGTCAAAACAAAAACATAAAGACCTATTTTTTCTATTACCCGAATATTTTCCCTGAAAGAATGCCAGCAGAGATACTATAGCTCTCCATAATTCAAATAGCAGATAATCCAATATGAACAAGATGCATATGTTACAGCTAATTTTAGACAAAAATTGATAGTTTTAAACACTATTTTAAGCAAGAATAGCTGATTTTTCCAATCTTTAACTTTTGTGAAAAAACTAAAGTTACATATACATATACAACATTGGAAGTGTGCTGTATACTATGTGTTTATGCCTACTTACATGCACACATTCCAATCCTGCGAAGGATTGAAATGTTCTCTCAGCTATAAAGGTAAAACTTCAAAGTTACATTCAATACCATTAAGATCTCTCTTCTACATATTTGTCATATAGGATGTTTTCTAACTCAAAGCAAAGGAAATAATTCCATTTCACAATGTTTCAAGTGAAAAAATTCTTAAAAACCATACCAGGACGTCTTAATTTTAGGAATTCCATGTTATTTCCAGAAGATTTGTATTAATACCTATACAAATACAACACCAAGAAGACTTAGTATCACTTCTTTTTTTTCCCCCTTCTTTACTTTAGATCACACATGAAATTTCTTTCTCTAGCATGTCTGATGGCTCAGGCACTTAACTTAGTAGCTGGAGTACAGAGCATGTAAAGCCCAGGGGCCCACTTTGAAACCCAGAGCCAGGAGGTACAACCAGAATGAATGAATGAATGAATGAATAAGTAAATATGCTTATTTTTTCTCTATCTTCTTTTCTACCTGCCTGCCTTCCTCTTAAAAAAAAAAAAAAAAAATCTTTCCTAAGTCTCCCTTTCTGAAAAGGTTCTACAAACTGCATTCCTTCCA
This sequence comes from Solenodon paradoxus, assembly GCA_004363575.1. Taxonomy (NCBI): domain Eukaryota; kingdom Metazoa; phylum Chordata; class Mammalia; order Eulipotyphla; family Solenodontidae; genus Solenodon; species Solenodon paradoxus. The sequence continues at coordinate 152,254 of RJWH01000471.1, read as the reverse complement.
TCCAGATTTTGTCACACGCCATTCCTCTTTTCTACTCTAAAGTAGCCAGTTTCATCTTTCTTTTCCTTTAACAAATGCACTTCTCCATATTCTATACTTTTTTTTTTGCAAAGCACTTCTTACCTCCTTACATACAGATTTCCCCTTATTATTTCTAGTACTTTCAATTATGTATTAAATAGAATTCTTCACCCTTAAACACTGACAGTTTTAGTGAAAAATAAGTACTAATTGTGAACCATCTGTCATACCAGTTTTCTGTGGTTTGGGAAACTTAAAAATGTATGTGTTCTAGAAATACACATTTTCTCCATAGCATAGTTTTCAATGAAGGACAAGATATTTTCACTAGTAGATCCAAGTATCTTTAGTTTCTCTGTAAAAAGAAACCAAAAGTATATCTTAGAGATAATCTAGATATTCAATGAATTTTGACCATTTAACTTAGCATAACACTAAGTGTGTTATATTGTTACATGTAGAGTCTGTAAAGTCTTGATTTTATGATACAGCCTAAATCTTCAAAGAGTTTAGGTTACGGCCTGAATGATATAAAAGATTGATCTGCCACCCAGCTACCTGTTTTCAGTGTGCTTTTATGTCAGGGCAAGAGTTCCAGCTTAAGACAGGAATTAAAAGATTTCTATGCTTTAGGGATTTAGAGTGATAGGGAGGAATCCTTTTTTTTTTTAAAGGAAAGGTGCAGGCAGGAATGAGTGCAAGTACAGGCAGGTAGGAAGAAGCACTTTATTTATTTTGCTTAGTTGTTCATCTTCGTTTTTCCCCCCAGATCTGGACATGAACCCAGGTCTTTCGGGTGTGTGTGGCTGCCCTCAGTCGGAGGCAATGGACCTGACCACTACTCCACCAGGGCATGCCAGTAGTAATCCTTTTTTAAAAATCTGTGCAGACCATTCAACAAAGGTTTCTTCTTTTACAATCTCACCTGTTGTTTTAAGATTTTTTCTAAGAAGCATTTCATTTTATTTAGTTGGCTGTTTCCCCAGCCCCTGGTCTTGAACCCATGACCTTGGAATGTATGTAGATTGCACCTCGGTAGACTAAACCACTAGGCCACCAAGCACGCCACAATTTTGTCTTTTAAAGGTACTAATAAAATAATTATTTAGACTGAGAGTTCTATGAAAAGTTTAATTTAGAGAATTTTTTAGTTCAACTTCGCCTGGCCAATAGAGTCTTAATCCATATAACTCAAACCAATTAGCCATGTTATGGTTCATCAAGGGGTGCAAAATATCCACCCAAAATCACAATATCGAGAAAACTTACCTTCAAAGAATAGACTGACAGTGAAACTGTTCCTTGCGAACAATCTGAGTGGGTGAAGTCATTTTGTTCAAGGACAGAGCACTAGATTTGTAATGTCTTTTCTAATAGCTTTTACACGGTCAACGTGTGGCCACCCTGGCAATAGCCTTTACCTTGTGTGTACATCACGTACCCGCAAACCACAAAGACAGAGACAAGGAAAACAAAGAGCTTCGCAGAGTGCAAGGACCAACCAAGAGTAGTCAAGCCAAAATTAAGAAAGAAGCCCTTGGGTGCACCCTGGTGGCCTAATGGTCTAGGGAGCACACTCCCGCATGCATGCATCCCAGCATCCAGGGTTCAAAACCCACAGCCGAGGGGAACAGCCAATGTGAAAAACTACGTAAAAATAAATAAAGTGCTCTCTCCTCTCTTCCTGCTTGCTACCTTCCTATTCTTCATTCCTGCCTGTACCTTTCCTTTAAAAAAAAAAAAGAAGAAAGTAGCCCTTAAAAAAACAAGAAATGCTGAAAGAACAAGTTCTGTCAAATTTTCTTCTGCCAATCTTAAATTAGAAGAAAGATAAAAAGTCTTACCCTTTCTTGCTTCCACCAGATCCCACAGATCCAGTCTAGGAGGCTGACATGGTTACAATTCTTACTTTTTTTTTTCTTTTCTAATTCTGGTGGTGGTGATGGTGGTGGTGATAATAGTGGTAGATGTCACAGGATCCCTTCCACGGTGACTCTTTAGATAATGAAGTCATCACATCCCCGTCACCAAAACTCTGAGCAATTACCCCAACCCCTCTAGATTCTTCTGAACTGCACATACTTAATATCAGATATAGTGACAAGAGAACAATCAAAAGGGATTAAGAACATGTATATTTCCTGTATACATGGTAGAAACCTGGTAAGACTGAGCAACTCACCGAAAGACTTAAGTCACCACCTTAAATACTTTCACTAAAGACGAAGTGGACAGTGGGAGGGGTCAGTTGTGGCAGGTCACCCAAGGACTTGACCATTGTGCAGATTTAGGTCTGCCTCTCTATTGATAGGAGTTAAAGAGCTGAGGTCTTCCAAGTCCAGGAGAGAGATGCCTTTACAGAAGAGTTTGTCCTTTACCTGTGAACCTAACACCCTCCACCCAGACTTCAGGGCCCCTTGAAACAATCCTTGTGCCAAAGAATCATGAGTGTGGCAGACTGCCCCCCACAGTGGCTTTGGTAAAAGAAGGATAAATTGATAAGGCAGGACATTTAGGAGAGACTTCCCAGTTGGATTCTGCAGGCAGAGAACTGAGTTAATAAACATGTTTTTATTAGACTGAAAACATTTTAACTTCCCAAAGACCTGGCACAAAGTGGACTTTGTTTTTAATCCAAAATCCTTGCACAATCCACTTATTAATAAACAAGACAGGCACCTCGAATGAGAGAAAAGGTCACTTTCTAGACATCACTGTCTGTTTCCAAAGTTCTAGACTTTGCCTGGAAACTACAAGAGACCCCATCTTCTTCCATGTGGCCCACCAACCATTGTTTTACTCTCCTGGCCCTTCACCCATGCTGTACTCAGGCAGCTATGTGTGTGCCCAGTGCACAGTCGTCACGACGGGACTCTCTTGCCGAGGCCAAGCATAGCCACCCAGGCTGGAATGTGTCTCCCTGACCATGGAAACAGCTGGTGTTTCCAAGCCCCCGGAGTCTCTCGAATTCTCCTCTGCCTTCCCCTCTCCTCAGTTGTCCCCATTCTCTTCACCACTTACTTGTCTTCCTCCTCCCCCAGGCACCCTCAAATCCTGGCACCCTCAGCACCCACTGGCCAGCATCTGAAGTCATAAAAATTTTGTGTTGGGGCACGCCTGGTGACCTAGTGGCTTAGTTCGCACAGGCCACATGCTTGTCAAGGATCCTAGTTCAAAACCCAGGACCTGGGAAACAGCCAAGATGAACAAATAAATAAATAAAATAAAATGCTTCTTCCTCCTCTCTCTTCCTGCCGGCCTACTTGCCTTCATTCCTGCCTGCGCCTTTCCTTTAAAAACAAAAAAGGTTTTGTGTTTGTGGTATGATCCCCGCTCCTGAAAAACTTCTTAAAGGCAAGAACTTTATCTTAGAATTGACATCCTCATCATTTTTCGGTGACTGGTAATTACTTAAGTCACTCCAGCTTGTCCAGCCTGCCCACCAGCCTCTGGTAGGCTTGCCTGCTCTCCTGAGTCACTATTTTTTCTTAAAGGATGGGTACAGGCAGGAATGAAAGTGAGAAGGCAGGTAGGAAGAGAGAGGAGGAAGAAGCACTCCATTCATTCTATTTAGTTGTGCATCTTTTTTGTTCCTCACCCCACACATCCCACCCCTCGTCCAGTGTGCAAACCCAGGACCTTGGGGGTTCACGTGGACTGCGCTCAACCCCTTCTCCACCAGGGCTGAGTCATTTTATCCTTACACCTCTCCTGGAGTAAACCCATGTGACTTGCTGTCACAAGGCTCTTTTTCTGGACTCATAGTGACAACGATGACTTTGTTTTGTTTTGTTTTAGAAAGGAAGGGAGAAGAAGAAGAAACATTTTTATATTTAGTTGTTCATTTTAGTTCTTCACCCCTATCCCAGTTCTAGAACCAAGTCCATGAATTGTGTGATTTGCACACCAGTGTCTCAGTCATCTGAGCCACAAGGGTGCACCTTAGTACTCTGTACAAACAGCATATATTGGAGATGAGTGGATATCTGCTCTGTGTGTCGGTCACTTCGCCGTCACTCCAATTAACTCGGGAAACTGGTTCCCTGGTCTGGTTAGTGCAGCACCGGGCTGGTCAGGACGCCCATAGCCCCATGGAGCACTGCTGTGGAAACCAGATCTAATACAGTTAATGTCCATTCTTTTGACCTTCAGTTTGAAAGGATAGCACTTGCTGACCTTTCCTCCAGCTGGGGCAGTGGGGTGCCCCAGTTAGAGCTTACAGTCTCCATGTGTTTGTTATATAAACACACGTGTAACCTGCTCACAAAAGAAATATACATTTTAGCTTTTTCATTATACTAAATACCTGGATTTATATTTTATTTAGAAACTTCTCTTATTTAGAAATAACTTTTGTCCTTAGGTTTAGAAGACACCTAGTTAGTCAAAGACCCATTATTTTACAGTGAGGAAGAGGGAACTAGTCGAGAATTTTCATGCTTTTTAAAAGGAAACCATGACCCTAGCGAGATAAACATATTATGTCATGTGCACACACAGCAGCACTTCATACATTATTGGGAGCAGTAGCAACAACACTGAGTAGACTCAATGTCTGATTTTATAATAAAAATGGTATATTCCGTTATGTCTATTTCACCAACCTTTAAAAATATTTATACAATATTCACACTCACTTTGTGCAGTTTTCTGTGATATCTTCTACTCTGTTTTATTCTTATTAATTCTAGTCGCAGCCCTGCAGGACACACCGGCATTCGTGGGTCAGTGGGGAAAGCTGAGCCGTGGTCAGCACACCCTAACAAAGCATTTGAGATCAAAGTGTCAGTAAAACCAGGCCAGTAGCTTCCTGATGTGCGTGTATAATTGCTATCTTTGAAGACTGAGTTTGGAACCCTATTTAGAAAATATGGCTTCAACATATAAATTCTATCTTACTTTGCAAATTTTTCCTTTCCTTTTTTTTTTCTAAGGAAAGGCTTAGGCAGGAATGAAGGCGATTAGACAAACAGGAAGGGAGAGGAGGCAGATAAATCGTATTTATTTTGTTTATTTGTTCATCTTGGTTTCACCCTGGGGCCCCAGGTCTCAACCCTGGGTCCTTGAGATGTATGTGTACCGCATCTAGTGGCCTTATCTGCTAAGCCACCAGGGCGTGCCTCAATGGCTATTTTTATCTGTGCCACTCAGGGTCACCGATGCCAACGCCTTTAGGCCTAGGTGAGGTGGCTAGGGCCCTGTGGAGCCAATGCTAGCCGCCAGGTTGACAACCAAGTTTATTTGATCTACAGCCTGAATTTGAGCTGTCACTCACCGACACTGGTTTCAAGAAGTTTGGCCACAAATACTACACAGGGAAAAGATAGGTCAAGGAGGGAACTGCAGTGAGATGCTGCAGGCTCCAGGGTGGCTTGCTGCAAGCACCAAATCCACAGAGAAGTATGCGCCCACATGATGATTTTGTGGGCGGCCCCCCAAGGTGTGTGTAGTCAGCAGCATTGATCATGAATTCATTAGCAGCATTGGTCATGAATGCCAGTGTGTCACCATGCTGACTTTGTATCTTCACAGGTCGACTCCCTAACCCTTTTACTGCTGTTTCTACTCCATAGCTGTGAAGGCTCCCAGAGAGGTGCTCCGGGGATTGGAAAGCCAGGCCGAGTTTCACAGAGTATCGGCCTGTCCCAGGCCATGTTCTGTCCTCAAGGAAGCCAGTCCTGCAAATTCCACATCCCACTCCCTTGCTTAACATGAAGTGGAAGACTGCGGGGGCACGGCAGACTTGCTGTGCTGCTCTCTGATGAAGTTCCATCAAGGGTGACAGCTGTGCTCAGAGGCAAATAGTTGCAACTCTCTCAGGGACATTAGTATGTCCTGCTGGCCCAGCTCTGGTTATGAGACCTTCACTGAATGACAAGATCAGTTATTTTTAATGCACTTAAGTTAGGATTCGTTCAGTTCTGAGATTGTGACCCTGTCACATTTCTAGTGTGTTGGCTGAAATGAAGGCAATATGGTTCTTCTTGATACATCCGCCACGCCCCCAAAGAACAGGACGATTAGTGGCACACCTGTAAAGGCCCTGTTTTAAGCTCAAATGAGGTGTGTTTTTTTTTTTTTTGTTAAGAGCTATACAATAAAATGCTTTTCTTTTGTAGACAGTCAGGAGAAACATTACTCATGATGTGAGCTGCCTTAGGAACAAGACAGTATGTAACAAAACACGAAATAGTCAGCAGACAAAATGTGTTCTACAAACAGCGTGTGCTGAGGATGTCATGCAGGGAGAGCTGACCAGCGCTGCTTGCCTCGAGGACTGAAGCCCTGAGTAGAAAGAGAGGTGGAGGTGCCAGCCGGCAGCTGTAGGCCGACGCATGCATGGCGAGTGTGATGGGATGGGACTGTTGACAGGTTGGGCTTCACTGTTGACCAGTTTTCACAGTTTCACTTTGAGGCTGTTTGGAGACTGGAATGATGACCTTTCAAGTTTCACTTAGAAATTGTGATGCTCAGATGACAGTCAAAGGGGAGGTGCTGTTTGCTGCTCGGTCACTTTGCAAGTTCAGGTGCTCAGCCCCCTGTTCTCTCCTTGGAAGGGGCTGCATCTCCCATCTGTGATGTCCTCCTGCCATTCCAAGAACATGACCGTGAGAGCGTTGCTTGCTATGACCTTGCTATTCCATTAAGACAGTTTCAATTCCACTGGGTATAGGAATAATCGGTGTTCCTTGGAAGGTTTACTTTTCTTGTGTTTTCCCATTATTTAAGCATGTACAGTTTCAAATCTTAATTATATGTGTCTTGAACGATACCTCGGAAATTATACATTGATTCAAATCTTGAGGTGAAAAATGTGTCTGTGTTTAGAAGATATTCTGACCATATCCTTCAACTGTGTGAATTTCTCCAAGACATCCTCTTTTGCTGTAATGCATAGTTTTAAGGTTACCCAGTGTGTGAGCACATTTTTCATATGCTCGTTAGCATTTCTAGTTTCCCTTGGCCAGTTTAGATGCAGACTTGTTAAGAGAAGTCTCTGATAGGAGCAGCTTAGAGATGGAAGCAGGGAAATTTGCGTTAAGTATGAACTGCAACCCGGGCAAGTGCTGTTAGATTGGACTGGGCAGCACCACCAAGACTGGTCCTCTGGAAGCTCTGGTAGCAGTGATGAAACCTGTTTTCTCTGTGGCACCCTGATAGAGAACAGACATGAGCCAGGGATCCAGCCCTCCACTGTACTCCTCATGGCCCTCTGAGATGGCTCCGTGGGCCATGGCCACCAGACCAGGTAGAGTGGACTTTGCATCACTGCTCATCGCTTCTTGCCACCAACTGGTCTCATCTGGACAACACATACCCTGGGATCTTGTCTTGATGGGAATACACAACCAGCGCAGGCTCCTAAGAGAGGGAGGATCTCCAGGTTGGAGGCTAATCAAGACCAACCTTTGACAGAGTCCAGCATGATTCCGCTCCCTGTAATGCAGGCCTCTTGACCACTTGGGCTCCTAGCCTGAAAGGTGCTGTCTGCTCCCGTCAATTTCATGTCTGCAGTGCTGAGTACACACTTCCTACCCACATATAATCTGCTCAGAGAGGCCCAAGGTACTGCAAAAGGGACATGATTAGCCAGCACAGATATCTTATCTGTATACATGAGCAAAGTAAAAGCAGCAGGAAGAAGGAAGAAATGCATGGTATGGTCACCTCCACCAACCTGTGACTGACTGGTCAACAGCTGAGGTCAGTTTGTTTAGTCATGTGTCAGGCAGCTTCTAGGTGACCCATGGCTGTGTGAGGGGGCCACAGAAGCATTGCTGCCCAGCCCAGCTTTGGAATGAGACATAATGCCAGGGAATCTACACTCAGTCCCTCAGAAATGACTGCAGTTCTTACCCTGAATGTGGACAGGATGGACTCAGGAACACTGGTTTATTGATGAACTCTCAAAAAAACTGAGCCTGAGGCATGCCCAGGTAAAGTAGTGCTTAGGTCCACCAACCTCTGGCCAAACCAAGTTCACATATACCGCCAAGTTTGAGAACCAGGGGGAGAAACCAAGACAACTAAATGAAAAAATGTTTTTAGAAATGTTAAGCCTGTCCGATGATGAGGTAATGTAAATGTTAGGGGGTTAGCTAGACATGCGCACTGGGTGAGAGGCCCTAGTGGACAAAGACCATTTTATTAGGAACACCTGCTAAATATAAGCACTGAGTCAGTTAAACCCTCCCAAGGCCAGAGACATCTTTCAAGCTCTGGGACTTGCCCAAGCACTGAGTCAGTTAGACATGAGATGGGATACCAAGGATAGGAAGAATTTTGATTATATTTGATTATGCATTTGATTATGCAAGAGCCCCAACAAACCAAAAACCTATGAGTCAGACACAGTGATTAGATACCCCTGTCTCAAGCCAATCCAGTAGGAACTAGATGGGGACATGCACAGAAAGGGCATAACCCTGTCCTCAGATGACCTTCCTCATTATACTCTCATTGCAATAAAAATGGCATTGTCATTTTTTTGTCCCCCACCCAACATGAGTTTCCTTAGGCTGTTATGGGAAAGAATTTTTGAAATAAGGGTTTGGGTATATAATTCTACCTGTCAATCAACATGAAAGGCAGGAGCAGAATCTGCCCCAAGGGAAGGCCTAAGGGAGGACAAGTAGCAAATATAAACCCCTAGGAAGGAATACAATGGCTGCTGAACCCACTCAGGGCAGCTTGTTTTCCTGTTTGAGAACGTACTATTTCTTTAAACATACCTGTGGTTGAACCCACTCTGGGCAGCCTGTCCTCCTCTTTGAGGATATACATTGTCTTTAATAAACTTGCATTGCTTTTGCTTGCAACAAATCTTCTTTTGCAATAAAACTGCTTTCGTAATTTGTTCCTCGCTTTAATTCTTTCCTGCGGGGACACAAGGACCAAGGTATGGAAATTCATCGCAGAGTACCTAAGAAGTAGGAGAATAAAACAATTAGTAACATCTTATATTATCTACCGAGTAACAGAAACACTTTTCAGAAATCACGAGAATCGGGACAGCCCTCCTGTTTCTGTCTCGGTGTACACCATCTGGAGAAAGTGCCAGAAAGAGATGTATAATTCTAACTTTTTTAAGAGGTATTTATTTTTTTCAGTTGTTCCCCTTGGCCCTGAGTCTCAAACCCTAGTCCTTGGAATGTATATGGACAGCACTACTCTATTAGGGCATGCTGTCCAATTCTATCTTGACTGCAAATTCAATAGAGATTTGGGGGAAAAGATAGATGTTACCTTAAGTTCTCAACTGTGTGCTGCCCAGGAGGAGAACTGTTGGTCCTTTGGGCCCACCACCTTGGCAGACCATACCTGGTGCTGTGTATAGGTCTTAACACCTTATTTTAAGAAAGACTTGAATAAACAATAGCAGGTTGAGATGAGGTATAAATCCTGGGAAGCTATGTTTTATGGGGAATGATGGATAGGAATGGCAATAACTTCTGAATCTGAATTTGTGGTAAACATGATAGTTTCCAGTATTTGGAAGGAAATTAAGAAAAAGATTTGTCTTTACAAGGCGTGGTAGTTAGAACTTGTATTTGGTCTTTGTGTTTCCTTCCTTATTTGTCTTCCCTCCACCATCTTTGTGTGAGTACAGACTGCATCTTACCCCCTGGGGCTTGGGCAGGGGTCTGTTTAGAGAAGCTTGGGAGAAATTAAAGAATTAAGAGTAAAATTAGAGATGCTGATAGGAGGGAGGAAACAGGGAGGAAGCTGATTCAGTTCTCTGAAGTTGCCCTAGAAAGGAAAGATTTTAGGTGGGGTGTGTCCAGGTCAGTGCCCCACAACAGCTGGCAGGACACACAGTTAAGGGACTTGTGCTGCAGTGGTGATGAGCATGGCCTGATGACATAGCAGCATCCTTGGATAGCTGGTTCTGCATAGGCCCCAGGACCTGTTAATTCCCAGAGATATTTGGGCAGTGGCTGGGATTCACAATCACTGAGACTGCTGAATGCTGCCCTCATCACTGCAGGAGGAGCTGCCAGTAAGGAAGAACGTTGGTTCACAATAAAGAAAGTGATTCCCTGCACATCTGTATTTACAGATTAGATGACCATAGCTCAAGGCAGCAAAGAGCAATGTGCAGGTGGTTCTAGAAGAGGATTTTCATTCAAGAATGAAATGCTTAGCCATGGGGACAACCCAGCAAAAGGATAAATTGTTTTCAGAAGCCACACACTCGGACTCAGGGGGAAATGATATCCATCCTTCAGTGTTTTAAAGAAAAACCTCATGATGCATGGCATGAGTTAAGTTAGGCAACCCCCATCCCTTCCAGATCTGGGCCTCAAATCTCTGAATCGCTGCTGAAGTAAGTGGCTGCTGTGAGTGGAGGTGGATGTTACAGGAGTTCTGTGAGGTTTGCTCCCAGCAAAGGCTACATCCCCTCAGCTCCAACTTCTTCCCTGAAGTCTAAGGAATGTGTTTTCTTTTTGATAGGAACTATACAACTACTGAGCATCAAGAGAGAAGAAGCTTCACGTAAATCCTAGGAGCACAACTGACAGAATTCAGGGCAAAGGAAATGAAAGACAGCAGCTGAGAATGAGTGAAATGTGCAAATCTCACTTCCAAGTCAAGCTGGCAGTTTATTACAGGATGTGTTCCTGCTCCAAGTGTTGGACTTGGCCTGACTGTCCTCCGGTGACAACTCTGCCCGCGTCAGATGAAGTTGTGAGCCCTTGCAAAAGCCAATTAAACTGGCATTAGTGTGCGCTGCCATGTAAGGGGAAAAGGCCTGCCTGCCGCTTCCCAGCAGCCATGAAGACAGCCATAAAGACCGCTGGAGCTAGCAGAGCCATAAAACGTCCTGTGATCTAAGCTTACTGGAATGCTGCAGGCAACTGATAAATCACCAATAGATAAAGAACTTCCCTAATTGTTTGCATATGGAATCTTGTGTGTGTCTTGCAAATTGAATTCCGGTATGTGTATAGCCCATGTGAGGAATGTACAAATATTTTACTTGGGTTCATGCTTGTAAAAGCACCCCTCTCCCCCCGCACTGATTTACACCTCTCTCCTCACACTTGCTCTAACCTCTGTAAGGGTACCCTCATATGCCACCTGGGCTCAGCCTTTGGCCGCTGAGCCATCGACGTAATAAACTTGTCTAAAATACTTCCAAAAGAGTGCCCACTTGGTTTGTCATGGTACAGGACAGCCACAACACCCACAGTGTTCACGCCTGCTTCCTGGGCAGTTATTCAAGCCCAGTGCCATTTTAGAAAAAAGTTATTTGGAGAAATATTTGCAATAGGAATTTGTCCTTTGACTTTAATCATTTTTCATCTTATTGAAAACTTCAGGAATTCCATTTGATTCAAATGTCAGAGTTTAAAAGTAATTTTTCTTCCCATATTTGTAAAATTGCGTCTCACTTTGAAGTGGACTCTCAGCAAGTTCTTCTTTTCTTTTCTTAAAGAAATGGAGGCAAACAAGAAAGCAAGAAAAGAAAGGAGAAAGCATTTTATTTATTTTACTTAGTTGTTTATGTTGATTGTTCCCCTGGCCCCAGAATACGAATCTGGGACTTTGGGATATATGTGGACTGCTCTGGCCAGAGGCTGTGGACTCATCGCTACCTCACCAGGGTGCGCCTGTTGTCAAATTTTATGTGATGTTACAGAGATTAAACACAGGGAAGGGAAGATGTAAATGATGGGAAAGTAGTCTAATCTATTGCCCTTTAAATTGAGTGTCAATTATAATTCAGCCGTTTGTACTAGGGACACTTGGAGGTAGAGGTGAACAAAATTATCTTGAAACATTGATAGAAAAATAATTTTTCTCTCAATTTGTAAGGATTTGTGATCTTGATTCTATGTCATTCCATGACCTGAAAAATGGTACTGAATTCACACCTCACACCTCAACCTGTATTTCACACCATAACCACCACCAGACTTCCAGCGCCCTTCACTACTGCCTTACTCCCTCCTTCCCTCCCCATGGTAGCCACAGTTTTGCATCCTATGAGTTTTGTTGAGATTTTCTTTGTATTCCACATATGAGTGAAACCATCCTTTACTTTTGTTTTTTTAAAGGAAAATTGTAGGCAGGATTGAAGGTGAGCAGAGGTAGCCAGGCAGGAAGAGAAAGAAGAAGAAGGACTTTATTTTTCATTTAGTTGTTTCTCTTGACTATACCCGCTTGCCCTGGGATGTGAAGCTGAGGCCTTGGGATATACGTGAACTGTGCTCTCAGTAGAGGCAATGGCCCTAACTGCTACTCCACCAGGGTGCACCAGTATGTCTCTTTTTCTTTCTGACTTATTTCCCTTAGCATGATCCCCTCCACTTCCATCCATGTTGTGGCAAAGGGCACAATTTCATCTTTTTTAACAGCTGCATTGAATTCCATCGAGTATATTGTATGTTATGTACTGAAGACAAGTGTGGGAAAACTTCCCAGAGCAAATGAAAGTAGATGGAAAGGAGAGGACATTATTGTTACACTTGGTTGCACAGGTTCACTCCACTGGCCCTTGAGGCATGTACCACCCTCTCGGGCACAGTAGAGCAGAGGTTGAGCAAGAAACGGCAATGTTACTGAGTGGAGAGAAAGAATTTGGAGAATGAAGCTGCTAGAATGACTGGAAATTGAAGGAAAAGTCCCACAAAAGTGGGGTGCAAATAGCACCTTCTGAATTTGTGTAAAAGTAGTTTCACTCTCTTGGCTCCTAACTATACCTGTGCGGGGATGACCCTACCAGATCTCCACAAAAGCAGCAGCTGGAAAGCTAAGGAACTGGATAGCACTGGACACAGCATGTCAAGACCATCACAGTAGAATGGCTTGGTGGATATGTGGCTTTCCTAGGATGGACACCCTTTGTGTACTGTCACCTTCCAGGATGAAGGAGGTCCTGGGCTCTTCTATGTGATGGTCAGCAAGGGGAAGCTCGGGGAGCAAGTTTATATGGTTCTGAAAATGGGAAGCATGCCACACAGGCCCACGTGGGGAGGACAACAACAGTGGCCAGGGGCCAGGAGAAAGCCAGCTGAACTACTCTGTCAAAAGTTATAATTAAAAATATTAAAATATGAACAATACAAAACAAGAGCAAGCTTAGAGCAAAGAAGAAAATCAAAGCAGTTCTGTCCAAAGAAAGATTAAAGTCAACCAGATCAAAATAATCTGCCACTTGCAGTCAAACTGGTGGTGGCCCATTGTGTCAGAGTCTGGTAAATGGCCACAAGATATGTTCTAGAGTCATCCAGGGGTCACCATCTTGTGTGGGAGCAACATCCACAGACTGTTGGAAAAACCTACCCACGAGGAAGCTCATCAAAGCTGCAAACAATACAATAAATGCAATGGAAAGCCAGAGGGCCTTGTTACCATTTCTCATGGAAGTCTTGAGATTGATGAACCAGGAAGCAATTGTGTCACGTCTATAAGAGAAAGCAAGCACCACCTCGTAATAAGGTACAGAATATGATCTACTGTCATGGTCAACAATCTGAAAAATAGTTAACTCTGTGCTAAATGCATTACTAAACATTTTACATGTATTAGTTTGTTTAATCAACAACAACAACAAAAAAAAAAACAATGACATAGAATGACAGGTACTTTATCCCTGTTTTAGAGAGGATGAGCATTTCCAGGTCACATGGCGAATTAGAGAGCTTGAATTCAAACGTGAACCTGGAACCAGGTGGCCTAACACAGTGACCTCTCCTGCCTTTTGCAACACAGATGTATAAATAACCTCTGTAGTCCATCAGGGGTTTGTTATTCAACTTAAAATGCAAGCGTTTGACAGGTCTGTCAGTAATCTGATTTTGATGACTGTTACCTTTCTGCATTCTATCAACAAAGGATTTAGCAAGTAAACAGCATACATTGAAAAGACATCCCATTTTGCTAGGTTGTTTCTCTTCAGAAAGACTTGACTTTCTTGTCTTTTCTACTATTTCTTCTTCAGGTGGCTCTGCACCATCTTTAGTTCTGTATTTTTTTAATATTTGACACTAAGGGTAATAGACTATCATTATCAAATTTTGCTACATTTTACTGTTAAAGAGACTGGCATGTATTTGTTTTGCTTTACAAAGAATTGGTAAATACCAAATTCTAAAATTCAAATTTTCCAAAATTTCTCTTTTGAGAATTTTTTAAGAATTTAATTTTAAAAAGTAACTTCCTAAATGTAGGAAGTTGGCATAGTACACAAAGAAAACATAAAAGTCAATTCTCACCACTCATAATTAATGCTGTTCATTGTGATTTATAAAGATGTCTCAGCAAGAATCATAGATTTTAATCTTTGAATTACAGACAAGGAAACTAAATTTAACAGCTTTTCCAGTGTCACCCAAGGACTGATGTGCTATGTGATATATTTATATTCCAAATATAATTCATCTTTTGAAATCTAAATTTACATCTCTGGCTCTTTCCCCCTGAGAGCCTGATACCTATATAGGAAAATAAATATTTTTCAGAAATCTGGCAAATTCTAATTTTTAATTCTAATTTCTAAAGGTCTTTTCTAATTGAATACCTCAAACCTTGCAGTTCTGAGTGCTTTGAAGGTGAATGTATTTGCAAATAACATTTATCTAGTGTTTTACAGTTTATATCTGTTTGATGATGCAGCATTGATCTGCCCATGGAATAAAAGTGACCCACACACTGTTTATACCCCAGCTTTAGTCAGGTTAATAATACATCAACTTCACTTTAGTTCAGATTTTTCATCTTCAGCATCTGCCCAAGAATAGATGCTAATAAATCATTGTAATGAGGAATGCTGTTCATTCTGCTTTGTGCCCAGAATATGCCTAAATATGATTAGAGTCACTTGTCAGATACATCTGTAGCCATTATCAAATTATTACCTACTACTTAATCAGTGCAAATATTATATGCCTTGTTTTGTAATTATTCCTCTTAGGTGCTGTACACATACTATTTTATAATTGGGCTAAAGTAAGATTCCCAAAGAGCAATCATAAAATTAGACTTACCAACTGCCTGACCTCCTATTGATTTGGTCATTATTTTCCATTCCAGCCACCTTTGACATTCAGATGTTAAATAAAACACAAATGTAATGAAGCCAAGTATATTTCAGACATGTGAAAATGTATTTGCTTTTGATTGAGAACACTTGGGAATTTGCTTAACATTCCAATATTTCCAATATTTCTGGGCAGAGAGGCAATAGTTAGTCTTCGAAGAGAAGATGACTGCCCAAGGGGGGAAATGTACATTTAGAAAATTCCCAATATGTTATCCTAGTGTACCACAAATCCTTGTACACACACATCCATGCACTTGACTTGCTGAGTTAAATGGCAGAAATATTTGAAAGGATTTCATTATGGCCAAATTACCTTCCATAAATTTCTACCTTCTCCAACTCTGGATTAGTATAATTTTTTCTAATTAAATAAGTAATATAAGCTTTCTTGTTTAGGTTTGCATTTGATGTCTATTAACATAAAATACTGTTTATGTTGAATAACAATGTGTCTGTCTGCTTGAGTCATCTGTTAATGATCTTTGCCCATTTTTGTTCATAATATTTCTAGCAGATTTTTTTCACTGTGAATGCAGCAAAATCTATTCATATCTCATCTTTTGTTATCATAGATTTTATATTTAGATCCTCCCCCCATATAAAGAGGAGATAAATATGTGTCTATATTTTATAACACCTCCCTAATCGTTTCATTTTACATTTAGCACATTTAAAGACAGGTATGATATGTAAATGAAGAGGTATGTTTATCTGTCAGTCTTGAGCTTTGGTGTTTGCATAAGAAAATATTTTGTAGTGTATTATGAGGTTCTTAGAGTTTAAATTAGTACAATTTCAGGAAATAAAAAATATTTTAAAACAGAAAAAAATCTACCAGTGATTTAACTGCCTGCTAGAGAAGCAAACAAGACAAAGTCAATTCTCTGTAGAGGAAAATATCATGACCCAGAGTTGCTACCATGTCTCATCACAATGTCAAGTATACAATGAAAAACTAAGAAATGTGAGGCACAAGCAAGAAAAGAATCAAGCATTAGAAGCAGATCAACAGCCCAGATGTTGGAATTAGTAAGTAAGGACTTTAAAGTAACTGTTATAAATATGAAAAACAACTTACTCATGGAAACATGGACAATATGGATTAGCAGATGGAAATTCTCATCAGAGAAATTACAACTACAAAAAAGCATGGAATGAAATTCTGAGAAGCAAAAGAGAATATCCAAAGCCAAAAATTCAACAGATAGATTTAAAACATAATGAATACAGAAGAGATCAGTTAATTTGAAGATATATCAATAGAAATAATTCAAATTAAATACAGAAAATAAAGAATGAGAAAACAAAGGAGCAGCCATGGAACAATAAATAGAGAGGTGGACAGAGTAAAAACAGTGAGATAGGACATGTCTTTCTTTTACTTAAAGAGGTACTGGCCTGGGTTTTCAATTACTGGTGGAAACCACAAACTCACAAGACACTATATGAATCCATACACAGAGTGAACTTAGGCTCTCAATGAATCCCAGTCAGAATAAACACAAAGAACCCACTCTTAGGC
Source organism: Solenodon paradoxus (assembly GCA_004363575.1). NCBI lineage: Eukaryota > Metazoa > Chordata > Mammalia > Eulipotyphla > Solenodontidae > Solenodon > Solenodon paradoxus. The sequence continues at coordinate 135,662 of RJWH01000471.1, read as the reverse complement.
ATATAACAGATTAGTGGAAATAAGAGATTAAGATAAACCTTAAAGACATGTAGAGAAAAACTGCACAATATTTTTAGGGTTTACTATAAGAATTATGACTGATTTATCTTCAAACAATGAAAGTCAGAAGATAATGTAACAGCATCCTAAAGTTCTAAAAGTATTTACATATAGATTCTGGTCACCTAAATCCTATATAGGGTGAAAATATTTTTCAAAATGAAGGAAAAATAGAAGCATTTCAAAAGAAAAAAAAAAGGTTCAGAAAACCCTTGCAACATTATTATTATTTTTTGCCCAGTGAAAACATTTTTCAAAATGAAGGAAAAATAAAGACATTCAGAAGAGGGGGGGACAAAAAGCTTAGAGAACTTAATATCAATGGAACTGCGCCATAAAAAATGCTACAGGAAGTTCTTAAGACTTTAGGGAAATTATCCAAGAAATCTCAATCTGCAGGAAAAGATGAAGAGAACCAGAAGTTCAAAATATAAGTCTATGTAAAATAGATTTTTTCCATCATAGACTTAAAGTCTATGGGTTCTTTAAAACAGCATATATGATAATGGTGGTGGTGGGGATGGTAGAGGCTGTAGGGATGGTGGTATTGATAGTGAGAATGTATTATAGGGTTTATGACAGAAATAAAACATAAATTAATATAATGTACTAGGGAGTAAATGAATATCATACTGTTGTAAATTTCTACATAGAATGTGAAACTTTATGACAATAATTAAGAGAGACTGATAAACTAATGATGCTTTTGATCATAAGAATTACCATTAAATGATAAAGCAAAGAGGTACAACTAAGACAGTCAACAGAAGCAATTCAATGAAACAATTGCTTATTAACTGAAAAGAAGTCAGAAAAAGAGTACTATAGGATATTTCAGACAAATAGAAAACAGCAAGATGATATACTTATAGCCCTTTTCACAATAGCTAAGAACTGGAAATTACCTAAGTGCCCAACATCAGATGAATGGATAAAGCAGATGTGGTGCATATATACAATGGAATATCACACAGCCCTTAGAAGAGATGAAATCCTGTCATTTGACTCAACATGGATGGACCTAGAGGGGATTATGCTAAGCGAAACAAGTCGAAAGAGAAAATATACATACCAGATTACCTCACTCATAGGTGGAATGTGAATAGACAAAACAGAGGAACAGGTGAAATAAAACCAACCCTGGAACATTTGCAATAGGACTGAGGTTACCAAAAGGGAATGGAGCAGGTGGGGGCAAATGGTGGTGGAGCCCACTGGACAATGGGTGATTTGGTGGAGGGCATATGTTGAAACATATCTAAGAAATGGAAAACCTATACACAGAAAATTATTTTAAAGTGTAGAATAATTACTACAATAAAAAATGCCTGAGGAGGAAAGTTTATAAGAATGTTTTTGTTGTAAGACGTGTATGACATTAAATTTATTCTTAACCATTTTTAAAAAAAGATGATATTCTTAAACCCAACTACACTGAGAATTACATCAAATATAAATGGTTAAAATAATCTACTTAAGTGACAGGATAATCAGACTAGGAGTAAATCTGATCTAATTAACTGCTGTTTACGTCAGCATATTTTAATATAAAGGAACAGACAGATGAAAGCAAAATGTTAGTGTTCCAGAGGTTCATGTTCCAACAGTGTCTGAGTGTAAACGGTGGACACTGGTTAGTGAATGGATTAAGTTCATGGTAACAGGCATGGGAGGGGTGTTTGCTCCTTCATGCAGGCAGCAATGGTCCTGCAGTGCATCCTGATGACAGGACAGGACTTCTCCCAGATCCCTGCCATATGTATGCGCTGAGAGTCTTGGGAGACATTCCCTCTGTGAAGATGACACCCGCAGTCATTTTCAAGATTCCACAAGACACAGGGTTGGCAGCACCATAACATGGTTGCTGCACGAACAGGCCCATGTCTCAGGGTTCAGCTGAAGGTGTGTGTGTTGCAGCCCTGGGGTGGTGAGTATTCCACTGTGGGAGAGACCAGGGCTCCTTCCAGCAGGTGAGGACACAGGCAGAGAGCACCCCAGCCTTCCACAACCTCTGTTCTAGATCGCAGTTCCTGGAACTGTGTACAACGTTCTGTATAAGCTGAAGCTGAGGTCACCGTGGCCCACAGGATGAGTCACAAGTGACGTCATTGACAAGGACTTTCCACTCATTGCCAATGTCATGTTAACAGAAAAAGACAAATGACCTTTCCTCCATGGACTCTGCCCATACGACAGGCTGGTCAGGGCTGACAAGCAGGTGGTGCATGGTCCTGTTCCTGCTCCTCCACTGTTGTCTCCTGCACATGAAGGAACAGCATAGCATGGGTATGCTTGAGGTCTAGGTGCAGGGGCCCATGTGTCTCTTGCTCCAGGGACCAGAATCTTGCTGTCACTGAGCGAAAAGGTGCAGTGTACTCAGGATCTCATGTGGCCACGCCAACCAGCCTGACAGCCCAGGAATAGATGCTTCCCTGCCCTGGAAGACTCACCTACTTGGAACTGAGATGACTCAGGGACAGCAGGACAGCAGCAGGGGCCTCATGCCAAGTGGGTCACTGTAGTTCTGCTCATGGGCCCAGGAAGTGGCAGACCTGTGGTTGAGGACTGACCCTGCAGAAGGAACCCTTCCAGAAAGTGTGGTCATATGCCCCTGGCACATTCTGCTGTGAATTGTATTTTCTCCAATTAGAATTGCAGCAATGAGAGGAAAGAAGAGAGGAGACAGAGCCACAGAAGAGTCTGGAAAAGGCCCTGCTGGGGTGCCTGCGGTCAACCCAGGAGCTGCCCTCAGTAGAACTTACAAAATCCTTTCCCATCTATTCCTACATTAGTGTTCACAGTCTCTCTTTGTTGGGCCCTCTTCTGGTTTCTCTCCAGAAATGCTTCCTCCCATGATCTGTGGACACTAGGCATATGTGCTCTGCATAAAGGAGGAGAATCCCCTACATTGACATTTCACAGTATGGTCATTGTAAAATATCTCATTCCTCCAAATACTGCCTTCGAGGGATGTCTGTGGGCACCTGAAAGCAGGTAGTTGGGCCGACTCTCATCCTGAGCACCCTGTGACCTGGGGATAAGCTGGTCTCTGGTCTGCCAAGCATGTCAGAAAATGTGGGCACGACCATGGTTATGCTGAGAGCAGAGCACTCCGTATACTCAGACCTGCGCCCCAAGAAGCACTTCTACAGAGGTTGAACATTAAGAGCTAGGAAAGGATGGTTGCTGCCTAAGGAAAGGGCAGAGTTCAGTACCACATTGTTTAAAAACCAAGTAAAAGAAGGAGGCATGGACGTAAGAAGTGCAGGAGGGAGGCAGGGTACAGGCGTGCAGGTCCTTGCCTGTGGTTCAGGGGCAAAGCGACCAGAGCTGGGTTGAGCAGTGCCAGAGGACAAGTGCTTGTCCACTGCCCAAGACTGCTGGTACAGTGACTGACAGAGAATCCTGATTCTAAATGATCTCCAACACCAGACTGTGGAGTATGGGGGCATTTCTACCAAGGACATGAGGATATCTGAGGGTGTGAGGAGTTGAGGGGCAGCCACAGTGCTGGATGCAGCACAGACTCTGACCCAGTCACCTGGGCTGCTTTGCCCTGTGTGGCCTGTCTACCTCACTCCTCAGGGTGGTTGTAGGAACGACGGGATGGTACACCCTGGACAGGGTATGACCCCACAGCCCTGCACAGAATGAAGGCCTGTGTTCCCGTTGGCCTCCATCATGACAGTCAGTGCTTCTGCTCTCCTAATAAATCTGCCTCAGGAGGCCTTACCTCTGTCCCCGCTTTTGGAGTTAATTGTTGTTGGGCATCTCTTCTGGTCTGACCCCACCCACCTTGGGCCACTGACCCTTGGCCTTTCCCCATTGCGCACTTCACTCAGTCCTAGGTCTCTGGGAGAAGGCCACTGCCCTGCATAACATCTGGGCTCTCTGGTTTCTGGATTTTCAGAAATGCGACCTTTGACATGTCTGGGGTCATGAAACTAGGCATTTACAATGGGTCACAAAAGTCTATTTCATCTGTCACCCATGCTCAGCACTAATCATCCTGGAGAGGAACAGCAAAGTTCTAAGCAAAACCCAAGCACTGGCCTTGGTAGGGAGGAGGAGGAGGAAGGTGAGTGGAACCAGCCCTGGTAAGGGAGGAGCAGGAAGGTGAATGGGACCAGCCCAGGTAAGGGAGGGGCAGGAAGGTGAATGGGACCAGCCCAGGTAAGGGAGGAGCAGGAAGGTGAATGGGACCAGCCCAGGTAAGGGAGGGGCAGGAAGGTGAATGGGACCAGCCCAGGTAAGGGAGGAGGAGCAGGAAGGGGAATGGGACCAGCCCAGGTAAGGGAGGAGCAGGAAGGGGAATGGGACCAGCCCAGGTAAAGGAGGGACAGGAAGGCAAGTGGGAACAGCCCAGGTTAGGGTGGAGCTGGGAAATGACTGGGACAGTCTGGTTGGAGTGGGGACAATACAGATCAAGGAACACAGTGATAGAACCAGAACCAGGATCTCAGAAACAGAATGGAGGGTTTAGCAGATGGGAAAAAGAGAGGACACAGGTTAGAGCCAGTGGCAGTGAAGGGCAGGCCAGCAGGTAGGTCTGCAAGGGTCAGAGATCTGCCTTTGACCAGTAGCACAGAGGGTCCACTGCTCAACCTCGATGGCAGGAAGGATCCATAGCCCCCTACCCCCCAAGACCCCAGCCCACGAATTCCCTGACGCCTGAGGCCCCCAAGACCACTCTCTCCCTCCCTCTCCCCCGCCCCTCCTCTCCGGTCCCCAACGCTTGAGCCCTGAGACTCCAGGCCTCTGAGACTCCGGGAGGACAGGGGCGGGTGAGTGCCGTGGGAAAGCTAATCCGAGGCGGCCTGTGAGAACACGGGTTTCCCTAGGCGGCTCCGGGTGTCCGCGCTACCCGGTCCCGCCCGGGACCTCCGGGCCGCGCGGGGGCGCTGCACCGTGGAGGCCGTGCTTGGGGGTCGCTGGGAGTGCCGGAAGTGACGCAGAGCTAGCGGAAGTCCTGCAACAGCATCGGGAAACCTGTCGCTGTCCCGCGTGTCGCAGCCGGCATGGCGCATTACAACTTCAAGAAGATCACGGTGGTGCCATCCGCCAAGGTCGGTGCCTGAGTCCAGCACTAGCCTTCCTCTCGGTGGGGTCGTGAACCGTCGCACCTCTGACCCTGGGCTGGTAGGGGGCGCCTCACCGCCAGGCCCCACTTCCTCTGGGTTAGGGCCCTGGGCGGCCACCGGGAGGCTTTTCCTTCCTAAGCAGGGGTACCCCGGGGCCAGGCGTCCCTCAGGACGAGGGTCCCCCGGGTTACGGCCCTTTCAGAGGTGGGTTCTCTGGAAGTGAGGGTTCCTACGAGAGAGGAGAGCCCCTGGGGTCAGGTTCCTCCAACACGTAGGGCTCCCCCAGGTTAGGGTCTCCTGAGCAGTCCCCGGAGGCCATGTACCTTAGGGCTGCCGGGGTCCTGATGGTCACGTCCCTTTGGCCACTTTGTTTGGAAGCTCAGCTCTCTGACCTACCCGGTGGTGGGCCCAGGTCCTGAGAGCTAGTTAGTGGGACCCCTGCCTTAGTGAGGGTGAAGTCAGTTTCTAGAGGGGCAGGTAGAAGTACTTGTCACCATACTAGAAACAGAAAAGTGGAATGACAGGGTTCTGTGCATTTGGGAGGATGGAAGAGAGCTGTGGCGTTTTCATCAAGTCACAAAGACTTTATGAAGCAGCTAACTTTTGAGCTGGTCTCTTAAGAGGTCATAGAATCTGCTAGAGAGTGTTGTGACATCTGTGTCACATCCTGGTAGAACAGTGTTGTAGCACCTATATACTTATCTCTGCACTGGGGGACCTATGCACGTGTCTCCTTATGCATCTCAAAATTATAAACTGGCTTTTAGTCTTACTCATTATTTTATATACTTTCAGTGTTGGAAGTAAACATTGAAATTACAAAATGGTCCTTTTTTAAAGTTTTGTTTCTGAATTATGATTTGAAGTTTCTAAGTTTCAAAGGTTCTTGGGTATTTGAAAATAAAACAAGAAAGTCTGAGATAGGCGCACCTGGTGGAGTTGTGGTTAAGTCAGAGGTTGCCTCTAAAGGATGAAGGCCACATACCCCTGGGTTTGATTCCTGGGTCTAGGAGGAAACAATCAGTGTAAACAACTAAATGGAAATAAAATAAAAATGCGTCTTCATCTCTCAAAAAAAAAAAAAAAAGGGAGATAAATCATATTTCAGCAGCCATTTTCTAAGTGTTTCACAAAGACCATAACTATAAAAGATGAACACGGTTGTATACAAAAAGTGAAAGATTTACCTAGCAAAAGTGTAGCTTAACAATGTCATATTAAATGTTAATCTTTCATATGGTTTCAGGTAAGTGGATAAAATATAGACATTTTTGATGTAACTTATATTTTAATTGCAGGACTTTATCGATCTGACATTATCAAAGACGCAACGAAAGACTCCAACAGTTATTCATAAGCATTACCAAATTCATCGAATTAGGCACTTTTACATGAGAAAAGTCAAATTTACTCAACAGAATTACCACGACAGACTCTCACAGATTCTAACAGATTTCCCCAAGTTGGATGTAAGTAACTCTGGGGGATGTATATGGTTACCTAAACGTGAGCCTTCAGATAATCAGTATTTAACCAGTTTGGGCCACTCATTTAACAGAAAATGAAGAAAAAGTAATTGACTTGTTACCATTTACTCAGTAAGTTAGTGGCAGACGTGGGGTCAGCTCAGGTGTTTTATCCCTTGGTCCTTTTCCTTTTCAATCTCAATAGCCAAAGAAACCTCTGAGGAGTTCTGCATTACCTAGAAAAGTCAACCTACTTACTGCTGCTTTGTGCTGGTTGCCTGTTTATTGAGCTGTGAAGTCCCTGTATGGGTCAAGCAACCACAGGGCTGCTGAGGGGTAAGGGTTAATGCAGTGCAAGAGCCTAAATCTTCCACTGCCCCAAATGGTCCTGAATATAGGAGTGTTTAAAATAAAAAGTACAAGCTTCTGGTGTGTCCTAGTGGAGTAGTAGTTAGGTCAGTCGTCTTTGAAGGAGCAAGCTAAATACCGCTGGGTTCAAGTCCTGGTTCCGGGGTGAGAAACAACCACTGTGAACAACTTAATAAAAATAAAATAAAGATGCTTCTTCCTCTCTTTCTACCTGACTCGCCTTCATTCCTACCTGCACCTTTCCTTTAAAAAAAAAAAAGTAGTTCCTACTAGCAGACAGATTTATATATATATTTCTAGGACTTGGCACAGGTGCTGAGTAGAGGCTTATTGAGAGAGACGTTTCCCTGGGAAACACACACCACAGCAATGGTCTTGTCTGTCTCGTTGCAGGATATCCACCCGTTTTATGCTGATTTGATGAACATTCTCTATGACAAGGATCATTACAAGTTGGCTCTAGGACAGATAAACATCGCTAAAAATTTAGTGGACAAGTAAGTTATTTTCTTAATGTGTATTTTTTAAGGTATTATCAAGAATGAAAATTCTGTCTGTTCCCTTTTGAAGTGTTGCCAAGGATTATGTGCGGCTCATGAAGTACGGAGATTCCCTGTACCGTTGCAAGCAGCTGAAGCGGGCCGCCCTGGGCCGCATGTGCACCGTGGTCAAGAGACAGAGGCAGAGCCTGGAGTACCTGGAGCAAGGTACTCGCTCTGCAGAGCTGGATGGTTGTATTGCGGTCTTTTTTAAGGGACTTAGTTTGAATGAAAGCTGAGTCTTGAAACGTTTGTGTTGTTTTGTTTTAGAGGTGACAGGGCCTCCTTAGTTTTCCCAGCCTAGCTGAAGGAAATTCTAAAAGTCTAATAATTATGGAAAAACCAGCTAACAATAGCACAATTAAGATAGTTTATGTTTTTTACATTTAATGGAGAAGATAGATATTCTAAACCACAGAGACGTATCAAAATATTAAAATAAAGTGACCCATAGTTTTATCTTTTGTTGACATTTCAATTTTTTTAAGAATTGCTTTTTGTAATTAGTATCAAACTGCTATTCCACTTCTCTTGCATGGTGGTTTGATATAATAAGACAGTTTTTGAATTCATGTGGAATTTTTATTGAAAACTTATTTGCCTTTTTATATGCTTTTTTTTTTTTTTTTTTAAAGGAAAGTTGCAGGTAGGAATAAAGGTGAGTATATAGGCAGGCAAGAAGAGAGATAAGGTAGAAACATTTTTTTAATTTTTATTTAGTTGTTCATTTTGGTCAATCCCCCCAGTCCAGGACATGAACCCGGGTCCTTGGGATATACTTGGACTATACTTTGGCTGGAGGCAGTTGATCAAACCACTGTTCCACAAGGACATGCCTATATGCATGTATTTTTATATTATGACTTTTTTTTAATGAATTAAGGCCTTTTTTCTGAGAGTCTGGGGTTTTCTTCTTTTTTTTTTTTTTTTGAAGCACTTTATTTATTTTTAGTTCACATTGGTTGTTTTTCCCAACCCTGGGTCTTGAATCCGGACCTTAGGATGTATGTGGGACTGCTCCCAGGGTGGACTAGACCACTCGGCCATCCGGTGTACCCCATTACAACCTTTTTAACTTGTTGACTTGTGCCCACCATTACACACACTCCCACACAGTCACCTTTGATGGATTGTGATTCTTGCCAGTACTCTTAAGGGTCCATGTGATTGTCACAGTCACCACTAGAGTCTGAGGACTAGTCAAGGAATGGGGACAGCCTGACAGTGTCTGGGCCCTCCTGAGCTCGTGTTTGGCCATGTCTGCCAAAGTGTGGGTCTCATACAGCTGATGCAGAGCCCTGACATGGTAAAACGCCTCTGCAGGACGTCTTGTCCTCACAGTTTCCCATTGCCCTGTCGGTCTGTGATAGAGGTAGGAGTGGGGTCAGCACAGCTGCAGGCCTGGAAATAACTTGAGTCAAGAGATCTTCAACTTTAAGTTTCTTGTTTTTTCTTCTGAAATGAACCATCGAACTCATGCTTCTCATAGTGCGCCAGCATCTGTCCCGTCTGCCAACTATTGACCCGAATACAAGGACCCTGCTTTTGTGTGGGTACCCAAATGTCGGCAAGTCCAGCTTCATCAATAAGGTGGGTCCGTCTCTGTTGGTAGCACAGGTGCCTGCGGGCCTGAGACCAGAGTGCAGAGCCCTGACTGGGCAGTCTGGCTGACCAGTGGCCGCTGCTCCTGGACTTCAAGCCCCAGGCGCCTCCTGGGGAGGATTGGTACTCTGAACTGGGTTTTTAATGGCTGTTTCAGAAGCTACGTTAATCCAATTCCTTTATATTTCCTTCACATTTCTAAGGGATTTAGGACACTTGGGTACGTTTCGTTGACACATCAGGGATCTTTTCCCTGGGTTGTGTAGTCGAGTTTGTTTTCGGGTCCCTAGGTCACGACTGGTGGCTGCGTCCACATGCTGAGTCCTCTCAACTTTTATGTATTAGTTGGACTCGGGTTCAATTTAAGTGCCTCAGTAACTTGATGCTTCAAGACACCTGAGTGAGCCAGACAGACTAGAAACGGCCTCTTAGATGTGGATTTACAGCCAGCACCGCTGGAGCCACCAGAGACCATGTGTGTTAAGTACCTTCTGGCTGCTCGCTACTGAGAACGGGTTTGCATCTCAGCAGGTGAGCGGTTCTCATTTTGTCCACCTGCCATTCCACAGCATGGTGATGAACTGCAGTTCTTGGGTTCTAGCTGCTGTAAGTCAGCGCTCTGGGGCCAGCCAGTGGCCCCTGAACATGTGGGTTTTTAAAATTTTCAGTTAACATTAAAATTGATGGCCCCCCTGTGTGGCTTGGTGGCTAACGTGCAGATTATGAAAACCGTAGACCCCAGTTCAAGATCCAGGGCTGGTGGTGGCAAAAAAAATAAAATAAAATTGAGAATTTCTCCATCACACTGACATTTCAAGGGTGGGCAGCACTCGCCACCTTTTGGGTAGTCGTTAGGGAGTTGTACTGGGTAGTGCTGGGGGGACAATGAGCTGGAGGTTTTGGAGCATGTGCTCGCCCGCTGGCGTCTCACTGCCCCAGTGTGCTACTTGTGTCTTGTCAGCACATGCTGTGACATGGAGGAGGCAATGTGTGGGACATGGGTGACTGGAATGGGTTCGTTTCAGGTGACCAGAGCGGATGTGGATGTACAGCCCTATGCCTTCACCACCAAGTCCTTGTTCGTGGGCCACATGGACTATAAGTACCTGCGCTGGCAGGTGAGTTCCTGCAAGAACCAGTAGATGGCTCATGGCTTGGCGTAGAATTTGAATCTTAGAGAGCTAGAATGCTTTCTCCAGAGTACGCTTTGACTCAGACTAGGGAGGCCGGAATAGTCTCAAGGCCTCTGGGAATATCCTCTGAAGAACACTGGCTATGTGTTGGGGCTGTCATGAGCATTCTCATCATTGCTTGAATGCAAGGAGCCAGCCGGCTGTCCATTGGGCGTTTGGGTGTCTGCATCACCTAATAGCATGCTTCCGCTGAGGTGTACCTTCCTGTCTGACCCCATTGCTAGAAACAGCATGTACTAACCATGTAAGAGCCTGAGTGATGATTTGCAGTTGAATTTATTCTTATCAGTGAAGAGAGTGCTAACACACGGACTTGTTTGCTGATGTTCCAGTTCTTCTGTTTTAGGGTGTGAGCTAATGAAAGGAAGGGGTCATTCGCAAAGTCATTGACTAATTCCTTAGAGAGCTCTGCAGAGTCTCTTTCTCATAGTTAAAGAATATATAGTATTTCTACTACTTCCCCCCACTTTATTGCAGTTATTTGGGAGACCTCCACTTTGTTTACTGGGCCTGTCCACACTGGTGTGGGGGTCTGACCCTGGGTGTGGGCGAGAAGTCGGAGCTTGACATGCTTGCCCCTCAGGTTGTGGATACCCCGGGGATTCTGGACCACCCCCTGGAGGACCGAAACACCATTGAAATGCAGGCCATCACGGCCCTAGCGCATCTGCGTGCCGCCGTGCTGTATGTCATGGACCTGTCTGAGCAGTGTGGGCACGGCCTAAGGGAGCAGCTCATGCTCTTCCGGAGCATCAGTCCGCTTTTCGTCAACAAGGTAGGGGTGTGGAGACACCGCTGTGTCCACAGGGTGCCGGTGCGGGGATGCTGCTGTGTGCCCACAGGGTGGGGACTTGTGGAACTGCAGTCTGCGTCTGAGAGCTATAACCTCACCTCTGTTTTGCTCCAGCCACTCATCGTTGTAGCAAACAAGTGTGATGTGAGGAGAATTGCTGAACTTCCTGAAGACGATCAGGTAGTCACCTCAGCATTTTGACTGTTTCCCGTGAATCCTAGATTTCATCTCATACAACTAGAGTGGAAGAACTTTGTCCAGTTCTTTACAGTTGGGATATGGCCTCCGTGGTGGTCAGCCTGGCATTATAAACAGTGCAGACTAAATCTGAGGTCCCCTGCTTCTTGCTGTGGTCCTGTGGGGCCTATAGCATTAGCCTGGGATTCCCCTGACTGAGTATCTCCTCCAGCCTGGTTGCAGGCATGAGGGCACTGGTTGAGGGTGGGCTCCTCTGTGTGCCTGCCACAGGTGTGTGGGTGAGCGGTTTGGGGTCTGAGTGACAGAGTGTCTACAGATAGGGCTCTGGGTTCTGTCATCTTTCTCAGAGCAGCAGGGGCCTCTTGCTCTCCTTTCACATGAGGCGTTGTCCTGGAAAGCCTGGGGAGGCAGTGTCTTCCTGGGTCATGTCCTCCAGCATGGGGCTGGTGAGCCAGGCCTGCAGGACTATGTCCGCATGGCAGTCTCTTCCTACAGTTCCAGTGACTTTCAACTGAGTCTCACATTCCTGTGTAATTTTCTAAGGAATTCATGTAGACTGGAGGTTAAATAACTGTATTTGAAACACACTCTTGGAACCATGGAACCATTCTGGAAGTATATAAATGTTGTCAAGTCTCTTTAGAGGTGATGCTGCATAGAATGTTCTGGAGAACCTTTGGTGTGCTTCTGTGCTCTGGTTTGATTTCTTATTAATCTGGTTAGTACTGGTCATAGGAGCAAATTGAGCTTGGGCGGGGTCAGACAATATGGTGCCAAGAAGCACTGGACACCACCAGAGGAACAGGCACCTTGTTCTAAAAGATCTTTGTCTTTTTTTCCTTAGAAAATCTTCCTAGAGCTGCAGGCCGAAGGGTTTCCAGTGATAGAGACCAGCACCCTCACAGAGGAAGGGGTCATGAAAGTGAAGACTGAGGTCAGTGCTGCTCCCACGTGTTTCGGTTCTGCCTTTCTCCAGGCTCCGAAAACCCGCGTGGGTGGGATTTTCTGGCATTCCGACGGGAGCAGCGCTGGTACCCGTGCCTAGCACCTGGTGTCCAGTGAGCATAGGGACATAGAGCTAGCTCATGCTGCCTGCCACGGGTCACTGCCTCGGTGCATGTCCGCAGTGCTGCCAGGAGCCCCACGGGCCGCAGAGACTCCAGGGAAGGGCCATGAAGGGGACTCCGAGCGGGGTGGTAGTACAGAAGTGTCCTGAGGAGGCCTCTCCCGAGGCTCCATTGCTGTGACTTTGTTGTTGCTGGGATGGAGTAGGTGACTCTGAAACTGGGTTTCCTTGGACTCCGCTGTGCACAGGGACCTGATCCTGTCACCCAGGTCACAGAGGCAGGATGGTGGCGGCTCCTCCTGGCAGTATGGTGGACCCTGTGACTCTTGGCCTCTCCTCCCTTCTTAGGCTTGTGACAGGCTTTTGGCTCACCGAGTTGTAACGAAAATGAAAGGCAGCAAGGTGAACGAGGTGCTCAACAGACTTCATTTAGCTGTTCCCAACAAGAGAGACGACAAGGTTGGTCTGCGGGTCCTTTCTGCATGGTGGGCTCACCACAAGATCGAGTTTCTGACCCAGAGGAATCCCTGAGAACTGAGACAGTGCCACGGTGCTGAGGTCCCCCCATCCCCAGCGGAGGAGCGGGTCTTGGCTTCTCCTTCCAGAAGCATCGCAGCGTGCAGCCCTTGCTCAGCTCCGCCAAGAACGGACTGCACAGTGGCTCAGTTTTTACTGAGTGCACTCTATGTGACTGTCTTTAACTTAGAATGTGGCCCTGGCTCCCAAATGCTTGCAGGAGGCTCTGAAGGCTGTTTACTGAAAGATGGGGTGTTTTTCCTCGCTCCATTTTTACTCTGGCTTCTCAGCTCTTTGGTTGCTTTTGGTTTACTCATTGACTTGTATTTTTTTTATCAAGGAAACCAATTATGCGTGTCATATAAATATTTCTTTGCCACTTGCTTTTTGATTTGGGGAACTTTTTTTAAGTCTCAGAGAAATACACTTTTAAGCTCTTGAGCACATACTACATTTTTATTTGGCTACCAGATTTGTGACATGAATAGAAAGGCCTGCCGTCCATTCAACAAATGTTCCTCATAAAGTACCTTTCCTCTGTATGATGGTGGTTTTTGGTTTTGTTTTTTTTTTTTGAAACTTTTACCTTTATAGAAGTTTTCATTTGAACTCGGTTATTTTATTCTTTGGAAGCATGTAGAGGTAGTTAGCAGCTCTGTGCTTAGCTGGCTTTCATTTGTCTTTGAACGAATTATGGAAAATTCATCTTGCAGTTCTCATATGTGCTGGGCTGTATGTCACCCTTTCTCTTGCTCTTTGATTTGCTGTTATTTCTTCCATAATTTTCCTTAGTAATTATGATGGGTGTATTCTCTAAACAACCTCTGGAAGGCGCTGTGGGCATGTGCACCTCACTGGCCTGGGCAAGGGTCCACGACGCTGTACACTGGGGTTTGCTTTGAGAGTTTTGCTTCTCTGTTCCTTTTGCATTCAGCCAGGCACTTGACAAACATTTCCAATGTCACCTCCTCAGGAGAGACCTCCTTTCATCCCGGAGGGAGTTGTGGCACGCAAGAAGAGGATGGAAATGGGGGCGCCTAAGAGGAAAAGGGTAGGTGATTAACTCCGGTTTGTTGATGGGACCGCGAAGCCCTTCCACCAGAAATGGCAGGATTGGGCCTTCGGTTGGAGAAAAGCTGATTTCCTGGTGATGGGGCTTGGTCTGGAGAGCTGCTGATTTGTGTTATTTTTATGTTGTGTTTTCCTTGCAGGAACGTGATATCGAGCTGGAAATGGGAGACGATTATATCTTGGATCTTCAGAGTAAGATGGCCGTGTGCTGGGTTCTCTGTACCCTTTCAAAGGCTTATAAGGAATCTTAATTATTAAAGTTTCATTTCCTAGATGAACACTTAGGGCTCTGAGAGATCTCTACCCATGTAGCTTTCAGTCATGTCAGTATGGGGGCTTTATAGGTGTCTGCGATAGGTGTCTAGTTTGTGGGGTTAAAAATCTGCCTTCATGGCTTTGTTTTCCTCAGAGAACTCTGTTTCTATTTTGATTTGTTTCCCCCTGTTCCCTCCGTCCTGTGGTTCTGGTACACACAGGCTTTTGTGGTGAAGCAATTTTTCCATATTGTGGTGTTGACATGTCCAAATTTATGTACTGATAGACTCGCTTGAACTATGCTCATTCGCAAAAAGTGATCAGAGGTGGTACAAACGCTCATGTATCTTATTAAAACTTCAGAGTACTGGGACCTGATGAATTCATCGGAAATACATGACAAGATACCTGAGATCTGGGAAGGACACAATATCGCTGATTTTATTGACCCCGATGTTATGCAGGTGTGTGCCACAGTCAAGTAGACTTTCTTGGTGTGACTGCTGGAAGTCACAAGCCACAGCTTCTTTACAGGGGTCTTCCGCTAGGGTTCTGGAGACCTCCGGGGCCAACTACCTCCGCTAAGGCCACTGCAGACCCTTCCTCTGTACCCCCCTCGGCCATTCTCAGCAGATGGCCTCCTCTGTAGGTACACTGGCCTCCAGGGTCATTCCATCTTCTTCACTCCTTCTTCTTCCCACTTGGTTTTCTTAGAGTCATGGTTTCTCCATGTCCTGAGGAACTATGCCAGCAGCACTGTCCTCGTGTGTGTCCTGCCTCCTGTAAGGCTCTCACATGTCACCTTAGTTTCCATGTGTCCAAGCACGTCTAGTCCTGTGTCTGGGCAAGCTCTTCGCTCAGGTGTCTAAGGAGTGACCTTGAGTGTAGATCACTTCCACCGTCTTTCCCCCTCCTGAAATCTCCCTTGTGTTGCCCAGTCTTCATCCCCACAGCCTTTGCTTCCCCGCCATGCTCCTCAGGGAGGACTCAGCCTCCTGCCCTCCTTGCTCACCTGTGACATGGGGCCTTGCTGTCTCCTGCCCCTGCATTTTCCATACCCGTGTGTCATTTTACAAACTACAGAGCAGGAGACACAAGAAAGGGTGGGTGAGCCTTTCAAGACAGTCCCTTTCAGCTTAGCATTAGGAGTCTGGAGGACACAGGTCAGGGACCCATTTTTCAGGCCACATTTCACCAAATGTGGAGTGCTGGCATGTACGAAATGCTTGGCATAGCTGCCAGCTTCTGCCCATGATAGCACCCCTTTATTGCAGGCTGTTGTGGGGTACTCTGCACGTGAGGCTGGGTGTCAGTGCTCACTGTGCCCTAAGACTGAGGTGACCCAGTTCTGTAAATGTGGCTGTTTGAGTTTTTTTGTTTATTTTGTTATTTTATGATTCTAAAGAAATTGGAGGAGTTAGAAAAAGAGGAAGAGCTGAGGACAGCTGCTGGTGAGTATGACAGTGAGTCGGACAGTGACGACGAGGAGATGGCGGACATCCGGAGGTTGGCAGAGCAGATCCGGGAAAAAAAGAAGTTGAAGATTCTGCAATCCAAGGAGAAGGACACGCAGGGACCCAGAATGCCTCGGACAGCGAAGAAGGCAGGTTTCGCGCTTCTGCCAGTGCTCCTGTAGAATCCTTGCTACCCTGTGTCTAGTCACATGTGGCCGGACTGTTCAGTGGGGAGATGCTCATGAAGCTGGTGTCTCGGTGACTTCACAGTGACTTTCCAATCTAGTGCTGACAGACTCAGCCATTCGAAAACCTTCAGCCAGGTTGCTGCTGACTTGCCAGTCAAAAATCCAAAAGGCAAGTTATTGGCTCCTGTGCTGTGTTAGGACAGGGAGGCACCAGTGGGTGGGATGGCGTCTGGAGTCCTTTCCATCCTCAGTTCTTGGTCAGGCATCTCTCCTACCCCATGCTTCTGTTGGTGGCAGTTGAGACCAGGGTCCTGTGCTGCCCCGACTCCTGACCAGGGCAGGTCCAGGTCATGGGCCCAGAGGGAGAGCAGAGGAGCACAGTGCTGCAGCAGTGGCGTTGCGACACCATGGCTGCTCTTGTTTAGAAAGAGCGTTTGCCTGTGAGCTACTTCTTGACAAGCAAGGTGTCCTGTGTCTCCCCCACTGGGAAGAAATGTTGGCCTCAGGTCTGTGTCTTTGGGCCTGACCTCTGCATGCAAGGCTCCCTGGAAATGAAGTGTGGTTGTTTGCCCAACAATTGCATGAAGGATTCATCTTCCTGGGTCTGACTAGCTTTAGTGGTCACGGATGTGAGCCCAACCAAGGAGAAATTCTAAAAGAGACATAATTTGTTGTGAATAGTGCCTTGTCCCTTGAATTTTTTTCTAACATTTCAGCCAAGTAAATGTGCTTAAAACAAACAATCCCGTGTCTTTCAGGTCCAACGGAACATTTTGGAAAAGGAAATGCGCAGCCTTGGCGTTGACATGGATAATAAAGACAATGTGAGTGTTGGGTGGCCTTGTGGGGCACAGCTTCATTTAGAAACGCAGGGGCTCAGTTGATTGGAGCAGGGCAAGAACACACATCTGGGAGCTGTGGGTGGAGGAGGGTGGTGGACTGCTCTGTGCGCTCTGGGTGGTCAGGAACCCATGTTCTACTTCAGACACACGAGCAGATGCTGCCCGTTTGTTCACTTTTCTGCAAAGGGCTTTTACCTTCCTGTTTTCCATGACTGTTACTGCGTTTCTCTGTGATATAAGTACATTGTAGGGCCATTTTCTCTCAT
The DNA here is from genome assembly GCA_004363575.1 of Solenodon paradoxus. NCBI lineage: Eukaryota > Metazoa > Chordata > Mammalia > Eulipotyphla > Solenodontidae > Solenodon > Solenodon paradoxus. The sequence continues at coordinate 118,703 of RJWH01000471.1, read as the reverse complement.
TTTTAATTGAGTTGCTTTTGTTTTGGGCCTTTGAGTTGCTTGAGCCTGAAAATTCACTTGCTGCTGCATTGGAGAACGTTAGTGACGTGTACGAGACCCACATTCAGTAGCATTATCATCGGGAAAATACAAGCTGGACTAGAATATCAGTGAGAGCAAAACTGCTGAAGTCATGTTGTCCTGCATCTTTGTCCTTGAAATGACTGATGTCGAGTAGATGACGATACCTGTACTTAGGGCTGTCACCAGCTCCAGTTATTGATTGAATGCATGGGTGTTGTTGTGTCACTACTTCTAAAGTGCCCGTAGCATCTTAATTCTTGGTAGGGTTCTAGCTTTGCTGTGGTGCGTCATGTTGGGCCACATGCATCTTCTTGTGAAAGGACCTTGTCCTGCTGTGTGTTATGTACTCAGGACAGTCCCAGCATGGGGTAAGCACACTCAGGTGGCATCAGCAGCGCCTGATGCCATTTGCCCCACCCCACTGTGTGCATGCATGTGGCTGACAACCCCCGTGCTGTGAGACTGAGCAGGACACCCCAGCCCTAGAGGCAGGGCCATCCTGAGATGCTGTCTGCATCTCAAGGTTGAGCTTTCTGCGGTTTTGTCTCTTTAGATAGAAAACCTTCAGCCAGGTTGCTGCTGACTGAAATTCACTTTGTAAAGCTGGTCTCATGACCCAGGGCTAGGAAGGTGCTATGAAAGTGAGTTTTAAGTTGTGTTTAAACTAGCCAATGGCAGGAAGCCTCTGTGTTAAGTGAAAGCGAACATTGACCAGTAATGGTGTGAAACTGCTGTTTTAAGATCTTGGGTGGATTAGAAATGACTGAAAGCTCCTTTCCCTTGTCGGACACAGCCTGGAAGTGAGGCTGCTCAGTATTGATTCTGTCACTCGTGCCCTTAGGCTCACTATGCTGTCCAGGCCAGGATGTCTCGGAGTGTCACCAGGAAAAGGAAGCGGGAGCACTCAGTTCCCCCGATGTCTGTGGCTCGGAGCCGCAGTTGCTCTCGAACATCGCGTGATGTTTCTGGCCTCCGGGATGTCAAGGTTGGTAACTGTGTGTCTAGGGGGATGTTAACCTCTGCTTAGTGACATGAGGGCCCTCTGGCAGCTGTCATTTGGAGCAGCAGGACTGCGGGGTAGACTGGGGTCCAGGACTTCTAAGCGCGGGGTTTGCCTGTGATGTGCACAACCTGGGCTGGGGACTCAGGAGACACATTGAGGGGCTCATGTTCCTGTCAGAACTCTGAGAAATGAGATGACCTGGGGACAGGAGAGACACAAAAAGTTGGTCCTCAGTTGACTGCTCTTTGTGCTTCTTTTTCCTTACAGATGGTGAAGAAGACCAAGACCATGATGAAGAACGCACAGAAGAAAATGAACCGTTTGGGGAAGAAAGGGGAGGCGGACAGACATGTTTTCGACCTGAAGCCGAAGCACCTGCTCTCGGGAAAGCGGAAGGCCGGGAAGAAGGACAGGAGATAGTGCCCTTGCAGCGGGATGCGTCAACGGAAAACAGTGAAATAGGAGCTTGTTGCTTTGCTGAAAACTGACTTGACTCTTAGTCCGTGGTGTCAGGAGTATGTTGCTGCCTCATCTTACAGATATTTTGAGTAGGCGATGGTTTCTGTGTTGAATGGAGTTTCTGTTGCTTCATATTTGCAGCATGAAAGGATTTATTGATCTTTGTGTTGATGTGGATAGTCCTTTTTTGTGAAAAATGAAAAAGCAGACATCCATCCTTGTGGGTGTGGGCAGAAGGCTCCCACTGGGAGCTGTCCTGAGTTCATGGGTGTCGGAACACTAGAGCTAAGTTATTTTCTAGTCTACCATATAATGTACCATTTAATATGTTTTCAAAAGACAGTAATTTTGATTTATTTAGTTCTTTTTCTTTTTTATTTGTTACATATCAATGTTAGTTTGAGCAGCTGAAAAGGGAATAACATAAATGTTGATCCTTTTTAATTTTGCAAACCAAAATGTACTATTTTGTGGAATAAAATGTTGCCTAACACTCTGTAGCAGTTAAATGTAGACGGCATGGGAGGAATCCATTGCTGAAAACAATGTGTGACAGTGGATCACACACCCCTAGGGATCACCAACTCTTCTAGGAACCTGTTTACATCACTAGTGGAAATGGGGGTGAGGTGTGTGTCAGCTCCATACCCAAGGCAGTGGAGTACAGCCCTACTGCTTAGAGCACATCGGAGCATTCACACTCACATGTCACAAACAACACCCTTGTCTCACCTTCTGTGCGGTTTAGAACATGCTGCCCCTGTGCTGACTCACAAAGGCCTTCCCAGTGCGCCAGGCACAATGTCTTCCATGCTCTGCTATGTCATTGGAGACGTTCTTACACAGAAGTGTGTTTTTAAATATTGCAAAGTGGGGCTATAAAGCAAAATTTCACATTATGTGATAGAAAAGGGATACAAGAGAAATGTGGAACAGAGCCCACCTCACCTGGGCTGTGCCACACAACTGCCCCATCTAGGCTGTGGCCGCTGGAAGCAGCGTGGAGGCTCCTCAGAAAGTCAGAAGTAGGGGTGAACCCGCAGCCCCACATTAGGAAGGATTCAGAGCAGTTTTACCACTTTTGCATCACTGTCCCTCATGAATATCCATGCAGAAATTCAACAAAAGCAAACCAAGTTCATCAGTATTTTAGAAGGATTTTTTGTTGTGACCAAGTGAGATCCCTAGAAGACAAGGATAAATAAGCATGAAGTCAATGTGACACACCCATTAATAGAATGGAGAACAAAGGCCACCTTATCATCTCAGCTGATGAAGGGAAAGCACTTGACAATACCCTCTTCTGATGAAGCCACTGTAAGAAACAAAAGGAAATTAATTCAACATAATTAAAGCCATCTTTCTACTCTCACCTCTGTCCAGCACAGCATGGGGGCCTTGCCAGAACAGTTAGGCAAGAATAAAAGGCATATAGATTGGGAAGTTAAAGTTATCTGCTCGTTGGCACAATAACATGATTTTATATACAGATAAGACTGTATACCAAAATATAATTAGCAAAGTTGTAGGGTAAAAATCAAGCCACAAAGTCAGGTATACTTCTACACACTAAACAAGGAACAGTTCTACAAGCAAATTGAGGAAGTTTCATTTACTTAACAGTTGCATCACAAGTAAAATAGGAGTGAGCCAAGGAGGCACAAAAACTGATGAAAGAAAGGCCAGGAAAACTTAAGGACATTGGATTTGGCAGTGATTTATTGGCTGCGATATCAAAAGCACAAGACAACAAAAGAAAAGCAAAATTTGGACTTTGAAAGCTGTGTATCAACATGCTATCAGCAGTAAAAAGGGAACCCATTCAGTGGGAGGAAATGTTTGTAAATCACAGCTGATAAGGGATCGATGTTAAGACATAAAGAACTAACAATACCAAGTCAAAAATGGGAAAAGGACAAAAATACACATATCTCCAAAGAATCAAGTTCTTGAAAAGGTGCTCATGCGACCTCATTTAGGGGATGGAAGTGACCCCTGATGCTGCCTCAGTCATTAGGTGACTTACTTAAGGAAACACAAGATGGGAAACTGGAACCGTTGTTCTTTGTTGATGGGAATGTAAAAGCAGGGCAGCCCCTGTGAGGGACAGCAAGGCAGCTCCTTAAAAAAAAAAAAGCTATATGAAAACTCTGGATAGTCCTCAAGAAATAAAAACACCAGCACCAGAGAATTAGCAGTTCCACTTTTGGATATACAGAATGGAATCTCAGCCATAAAGAAACCATTTTACCATTTGCAGCAATGCAGATGAAATGAGGGTATAATTCAGTGAAGTCAGACAGTCCCTTAAAGGTATGATGTAAAAAACAATGAACTCACAGATACAGAGAACAGGTTGACAGAGGTAGGGGTTGAGGTTAAGACATGGGCAACATGATTGAAGGGGTCAAAAGATAGAAACATAAAACAAGTAAGTCCTGGAGATGTCATACTCAGCATAGCGACTATCAACACTGCATATTTGAAAGTTACTAAGAGCCCATCTTAGCACAGAACATTTTATATGGGAACATTTGTGTGGTGACAGGCATTAAGTACATGAGTGGTTTTTCACATATACCAGCATCCCATCACATTGTACCTGGAACATGTTACACACCAGTAAATGCTGCTCATGTCTCAGGCTCAGGCTCCTTGCATTAGAAGTCAGCATCTGCACAATTTCTTTTTGCTTGAAAGGTTCAGGTAAGAATGAAGGCAAGTAGACAGGCAGGCAGGGAGAGAAAGGAGGGGGAGCATCTTTTAGTTGTTCACATTGGTTGTTCCCCCCTCACCCCCACCCCAAACCCGGGACTCAAACCCAGGTGTGTGTGGCTTGCTCCTTTGGAGGAGACTGACCCAGCTGCTATGCCACCAGGGCGTGCTGCACAGATTTTTGAACCTTGAGAACAGTGCTTACCCCTACATTCTGCAGTGTGTAACCAAGCACGTTTTCTTCACTGACTCATGGCATGTATTTCAAGGGGGGATCTTGTTGAATTAAAAGAGTTGACAGGCCTCAAGCGCTACAGCCCAACAGCCCTGCCCATTCCCACCTGTCCCAGGCTGTCCATTGTAAACACTGAAAGGGAAAGCTCAGTGTTCCGTGACTGTGTTTCCTTTCATACTAAAATACTTAAAGATGCCTTTGGATTTCCTGCTGGGGCTTGGTTCTGCCTGAGGCTCCAAGCCCTCCTTACTAAGCACCAGTGGTTGCCCAGTGTTTCCACTGAGAGTGACTTGTTCCATCCTTGGCAGCTCCAGCACTGCACCTTGACAGAGACAGATGTAGCGTAGTATCTTTTTAATCTGGTCTCCTAGGGTGCTGTCTTTGTCACGGAGACTGAGATTCTGTTGGCATTTGTTGTGTTTCTTTCTCACCTGGCTTGGCACTGGCAGCCCTTCCTTCTGCTGTGTCAGAGGTGCTCACACAGGCCCTCCTGACTTTCTGATCCTGCAGCCCTGCCTACTTCTTGCCTTCAGGGCCAGGGTACTCTTCACAGCCAGAAAATATTACGCTTTAATAAACCGTTATGCTTTCTAATCTCTTTCCATGTGTGGTCATGTCTCTCAGCAACACGATCCAAATCGGGGCTGTTCCAAATAGGAAAATAGCTTGTGCGCAGCGCTGGGAGTTAACTGTACTGAGTGCAGTTTGTGACATGGGGACACCGGGGAGGCACCTTCGAGAAGGAGCAGTCTCCTCCGGAGAGCAAATGCGCGCTCAGGCTTGCTTCTCGGCAAACATGTAGGGAGGCGATGGGCAGAAACTCAGGTTTGGGGCTACCCAGAAAGATCTAGAATGACAGTGACAAGACAAGGCTCCAAGCCCTCCTTACTAAGCACCAGTGGTTGCCCAGTGTTTCCACTGAGAGTGACTTGTTCCATCCTTGGCAGCTCCAGCACTGCACCTTGACAGAGACAGATGTAGCGTAGTATCTTTTTAATCTGGTCTCCTAGGGTGCTGTCTTTGTCACGGAGACTGAGGTTCTGTTGGCATTTGTTGTGTTTCTTTCTCACCTGGCTTGGCACTGGCAGCCCTTCCTTCTGCTGTGTCAGAGGTGCTCACACAGGCCCTCCTGACTTTCTGATCCTGCAGCCCTGCCTACTTCTTGCCTTCAGGGCCAGGGTACTCTTCACAGCCAGAAAATATTACGCTTTAATAAACCGTTATGCTTTCTAATCTCTTTCCATGTGTGGTCATGTCTCTCAGCAACACGATCCAAATCGGGGCTGTTCCAAATAGGAAAATAGCTTGTGCGCAGCGCTGGGAGTTAACTGTACTGAGTGCGGTTTGTGACATGGGGACACCGGGGAGGCACCTTCGAGAAGGAGCAGTCTCCTCCCGAGAGCAAATGCGCGCTCAGGCTTGCTTCTCGGCAAACATGTAGGGAGGCGATGGGCAGAAACTCAGGTTTGGGGCTACCCAGAAAGATCTAGAATGACAGTGACAAGACAAGGTTCTGGACCTCCAGGGCTGCGCAGGGTAGGGACGAGCTGGAACCCAACGGTCAGCCCCATGAAAGCTCGCTTGTGAGCCCTTCTGAAATGACACCACAGCCAGAGAGGACCAAGCAACTTCCATACAACTTTTATTGATTTTCAGGAGGATGAGAGAATACCTTTAAGACAGCAAATAGTTTAACAATTATTCAAATGAAAGTGGTTTCTCAGTCCGGACTTGTTCAGAACATTGATGACTTAAAATATCGCCTTCAACACGTTTTCGATGCTTATGAGTATAGATCTTTGACTAAGGGAACACGAGTAAGATCCACTGTTAACTACCTGAAGGAGTTCATTTTATTGGTTAAATCCCTCTATTCTGTGCACCGATGAACACATTTCTTGGTGAGTCTGGCTGGTGGGTTTTGTACACACTCTGGTGCTGGGGCAGAGGCTGTTCTGAGGACACTTTCATTCCTGGCTGACTTCCCACCCAAACCCCAGGGGCCCAGAAAGAAACTCCCAAGAGACAGAGAAGCCATGAGAGGAAGCATTAGGGGAAAGCGGTCATTTTGATGGCGAAGCTGCGAGCGCCGCGTGCCGAGCACAGATGCCCCTCACAGGCAGTGGATTTTGTCGGACTCCACGAAGTGGGAGTTGTCCAAGCGGTCCCAGCACGGGAGCAGGAAGAGCTCGGCCATGGTGCGGAACCACGGGGTGACCATCTCCTGGCCGGCGGCTGCCCTGTCCAACAGGGCCCGCAGCTCCTCGCGGCTCAGGTAACGGTAGCTCTTCACCTCCCTGGGGTCTGGATTCAGCGTGAGGTCCTTCTTCATGAACAGGAGGTAGGCGATCTCATGATCCCCCCATATGTCATCTGAAGGACTGTTGTGGTACATTCGGGTTATGAAGGTGATGTCTTCCACGGAAATCTGAGATACAGGAAAAGGCTTTGTAGAGACAGAAGCGGCTCTCAAGTTCCCTGAGAAAGTGCCATGTCACATGCTGTGTGCCCCAGGCTCAGTGTGGACATCTCAGTGGGACCCATGCTCCAGCAGGGGCTGGGATGCCAAGAGCATGCACCCAACTCACAGCCTGCACGGTCTCCACGCTGCACACACTGGGACAGTGTCATCCTCCACTCCACCCTCTACCTATTCTCTCGGGGACCCCACACACTATGGCAGGGCCTGAGCCATTGGAACCTCACTCTGTCCTGTGAGGCTGTCTGGGAGTGGTCTGACTGCAGCCATGCTTTATGGGAAAAGACTGAGGGCCACACCTCGTTGGGGGGCACGCCCAGCTCGGCCTGCATACGCCGCACAGCTGCCCGCCGCATTCCCAGGGCACCGGCCTCTTCCAGCTCGGCTGGGATGCTCAGGGGGTGACTGGAGCAGGAGTCAGAGAAGTGCCCTGGAAGAGATGGGCAGTTATCAGCCACAGTCACTGAAGATCTGTGGTTCAGTGCCCTTGTTCAGACAACACCCTGACACCTTTGCCCCCAGGGCTTAGTGAGCCACGCCTCCCAGGTCCCCAACAGAACCCCGCTTGCAAACCCCGGCCCATCAGTCCCCTGCTGTTTTGAGTGGAACTGAAGCAGTGGTGGGGTGGCTGTGGGGGCGAAGATCCAAGCCGGCCAGGCTCACCAGGAAACGTGTACTTGGTATCCGACCTCTGCTGCACCAAGAGCTGGTTCCATTTGTTGAACAGGAAAACAGAAAAGCCACGGTGGAGCAACCCTGCAACCATATGGAGAGATGGTTCCCCAGTCATCATCTGGCCTCCTCCATCCCCTACAGCCACAAGGATGGAGCACCAGACAGTATAGGGACCCACATGGGACCCACTTGGGACTCACACTCCGGGACCCATGCAGGGACTCACACGGGGACCCACACCCAAGGCTACACATGGGAAAGCTCTGGAGGGAGGTATGGCACCAGCACATGGGCCTGGGATGGACTCAGTTCCTGGTTTTGTTACCAGCTGAGTGGGGCAGTGAGAGGCCCTACAGGCAGGGCCCTGACACGCTGGCTTGCAGGTGACATTGCCTCTGAGGCTCGGTCCCAGTTCTCAGTGCCCTCACCCTTGGCGATGTTCTCCCTTAGGTGGCAGTTCCTCTTTGTCTCGGCCCCAATGACCCGATCATTTTTGTCAACAACAATGCACATCTCCTCCAGACGCCGTGTCTGCAGGTCATCGAGGTGGCTCTGTTTAGACATACCTGCAAACAACACAATTGGGTGACATCCCTCCCACCCCACCTGATGCCCCAGCCTTCCACACCACACTTGGTGTGGAGTCCTGGGGGCGAGGGGCAGTCACATGTGCAGCTCTGACTCGTCCAAAAGCTGGGAAGAGATTCATCTCTGTGGAAATTTTCCCTGGCGATGAGACTCAGCACCAGGGGCCTGCAGTTACTGACACTGTCGGGTGACGTCTGCTTCACAAAGGAGGTTAGGAAATGCATGAGGACTACAGACCCGAGACCCAGTGCTTCCCAGGATTGCTCAGCCCTTCCAGAAGGAATAAGGAATTCCTCAAAATAAAGCAGTGATGAGAACAGCACATGCCACCCACACCAGGACAGACACACAGACATGCACTCACCTAACTTGGAGCAGCGTTGCTATGCACACGTCCTCTGTGTCTGGAGACTGCAGATCCCTAAGTCCCTTATATATGGTGGCTACACCGTGGGCATGTGTCACATCTGTGTCATTTTGATTGAAGACTTAAGCTGCTGAGAAAACCACAAATCTGCCTTAATCCATTGAAGGTGTGGTGGAAAGTTATGGAATGCTGACTAGAGGCTTAGCGTACAGTGAAGAGTAGAGTTGGCAGGTGTAGTTTGTCCTGGGTGACATATTTAGAGTAACTTTCCCTAATCTGCCATTAACCCTGGGCCAAGTGCAACAGCACAGAGCTGTCAGGGACAAGGAATCTCTGGTTATATTAAAAAGACACAGGAAGATAGCGCAAAAGAACAAAGCAGGCAAGGAAAGACACCTGCAATATGCCAACAGAGAGAGGTATACTCAGAAGACTGCCACATTGGAGTGGGCAGAATAAAGAGTCAGGAAATAGAAATCCAATGTCAATTCTCAAATGTCATAGTTGGAGGCCTTCAGTTTCCTGCCTCTAGACAGGAGAACTAGAAAAAACCCATACTGTCAAGACTTAACTATCTCACAAGGAATAACCAGGTCAACTAGAAAACATAAAGCTGTCAATAATTTCAACGTGAGCACAATGAACAAACATCCATGTATAACAAAACCCTTGGGACTTTTCTATAGGAAATTTCAGTAAGTTTGGAAAATAGTTATTCGTGGTCAATCATGTTCCCGGTCATGTGAGTATATTTGAAATCCAATAGCAAAAACGAACACGTTCTGTCTAATTGGAAACTGAACATCAGTATCCAGAGGTTAAAGATTAAAAAAAAAAATGGTGAGAACTGCATAGCAAAATCTGTGGGCCTGGCTGGACAACAAGGAAGCTGCAGGAACTTAGGAGTACTTCAGCTACTGAGCATGTGGGATCAAACATGTGTGGGAAACTGAGTAAGATAATAATTTCATCATCATTTAGTAAGGAGCCCAATTAATTTCTTTCAGAGGTGCACAAAGCACAATGAACTACTGCTTCACATCTGTGAGATGGTCATCTCCAAAAAGACTGAACAGGTGCTGGCGAGGGTGTGCAGAGAAGGATGTTCCCTGGCACTGCTTGGGGAGTGCAGGGTGGTGCAGCCTTCATGGAAATGGGATGGCGGGTCGTCAGGAAATTTAAGTAGGATTCCTTTATCATCCAGGGTGTCCACAGGTGTGTTTTTATCCAAAGCAAACAAAAACACTGTCTTGAAAAGATATCTGCACCCCCATATTTATTGCAGCGTTATTCATAATAGCTAAAAAGTAGAATCAACCTAACTGCCTGTCGATAGATGGATAAGGAAGTTGTGGTATAGACACACCTGGATACTACTCACCGTGACAGCGAAGGAAACCCTGCCATCTGGGACAACATGGACAAACCTTGAGGGCATTAGGCTGATGAGATGTCAGAGAAGGACACGTTCCATATGATCTTGGATCTGGGGACTCTCGAATCCCAGATACAGAGCACAGTAGAGGAGGGGAGAGAGCAAAATAAGTGAGAGGCCAAGAGGTATAAACTTCTGGTTGCAGAAGAAAGGCATCCCTGGATATGGTGTACAGCTAACATTTTAAAATAAAAACCAAGCAGGGGCCAGCCTCGGAAATCCCCACACCAGACGGGCTCGTAGTCAGATAAGCAACATTCACTCGGCTGACTTTGCATGATGGACTTGTCCTGGGCCGCTTCTGCTTCCTCTGGGAACAGCGGGACTTGCATTGTGCCGAAGGTGGGCCTGAAGCCATGACCTACCCTGTCCGAGACAATGCTACTGTTTAGCCCTCCTCAGGGGAATGAGCCATCTTGCCCCACATGATGACACTGCCGGTGACACCCCTTGAGACTCTGTGGTTCAGCGAGAGGCTCCACCCTGGTATGCAGGTGCGCACAGTGAGTACATGAACTCTCCAGCCACTGTTTTGTGATTCCAAGTCTTTCCAAACTTCTGACAAATGGCTGCACTGTGTATTTGAGTTGATCTTAAAGGTCCTCATCAAGAGAAAAATTTGTGTGACTCCGGGGACAGAAGTGAGCTAGAAGTATGTGATGGTTTGCACTGCCATGTAGTGTGCTGGGAGGGACAGAAAGCTGTGCCAGTCCCTCAGGACACTGGGGAAGGAGGCCTGCAGGCAGGGCTCAGGGCCTTGTGTCTGGGTGGCAGGCCAGGGCTCCCATGGCAGTGTGTGGGAAGCTCTGAGCTCACACCTGCAGAACCACTGCACCTGCCTTCTGCTGGAGGCCCAGTGACCTGCACTGATCCCAGGGCTGCACCCCACTCCCCCTCCATCTGAGGTGACAGCCCTCACCCAGGTCTTGTCTGTCTGGTGCCTTCTGGACCTTCCACTCGCTCCACCTGCACTTGTGTGGTCCCCTTGGCAGGGGTTGGAAGGCAAACATCCTCAAAAGGTTGTCTGGAAAAGGTAGAGATATGCTGCCTGTGAGGGATCCTATAGTTGGAAAGCCTCTTGGTGTGAGCTGCCCTTCTGCTCGTGGTGTGTGGGGTGTCCTTTGCAGAGGGCACCATATACCACGTAAGGACGGGTGCCCAGCTGCGGGGTGGACAGGACTAGCCAGCTCTCTCCACTCCTCCTCCTGTGTCGGTGTCTAGTGCCGGTGCTGTCCAGCAGGGTGGTGTCTGTCTGTGGCCACAGTGCTGGACTCCTGTGGTGCTGTCGCCAGGTGGTGGCACAGTGCTCAGCCATTCAGCTGGTGCTTCAGTTTGCAGCAGGGTGGTTGTTTTTTTAAAAATAAGCTTCAACATTTTAGAATCATTTTTAATGTATGGGAGATTTGCAAAGACAGTATAGAGATTCCAGGACCTCACACAATCCCTTTTGCTACCATCTGATATGAGCAGGCTGCCGTTGTCAAAACAGATCAGTCGGCATCAATTTTTATTATCAACTAAAATCAAACTTTTTCAGATTTTCCTCACCTAACTCCTTTTTCTTCCCCGAAGACATCCAGGAAATCTCCTGAACACCCTGGGTACTGGAGGTTCTGGCGACCTTGGCAGGTTCTGAAGATCTGGTCAGGTGTTTGCTGGATGCCGAGGGAAATGGTCCTCATCCCCTGGTGACCCCGGGTTTGGTTAGAGGAAGCCTCTGTGGGGCTGCTTCCAACCTGCTTGTTACTGTTGCTCAGGTGTCCCCATTGCAAAAGTGACTCTTTGCTCCTGTTTTTAATCAGATCAGGGTCTGGGTGGGCTGAGCTGGTGTCTCCCCAGTCAGCACCTTCCCTGCTGGAAAGCTCTCCCAACACTTAGTTTAGCTCCTGTGACAGCAGAAGTGATGGGACATCTGAACATCACACCACTACTTCAGGCCAGTGGGTTCAGCACAAAGTATTTCCTCCCTGAGGCAGAAATATTGAACAGCATTTTGTGAAATGTTGATGTTCAACTGGCAATTTCTCAGGAATTTTGCTGAAAATCGCATTTTCTCTTTTCAGTGAGCGTCTTTTTGGAGGCGGGACCTGGATCTGGGGAGAGTGGTGTGATGCTGTTGAAAGATGTTATTCCATATTTTTCCAGGAGGAGAAACGTGTTCTAAAGTGTCTGGTGAGTTATGACTGCCTTTGACACAAGGGCATCTCTCATGACAACAAGAAATGACGGAGTGGGAAGGACAGTATTTGGACAGAGGAACTTAATCAAAAAATCCAAGAGGTTTCCTCTGGCTAAAACTGAGAATTGAAGATGGGGTTGGAGAGCAAGAAGACAGGTCAGGGCATCTGTCTTACCTTAAGAGTTAGGCGTTGGAGAGCCTTGCAGGGTTCTAGATGAGAATGTGACAGTGACAGAATCTGCATCCTAAGGAGATTCTTTCCAGCTCGGAGCACTTGACCGCTCTACACTCTCTTATACGGCAAGTATATCCGCCATTTTCTAGAAAGAAGAGCTAAATTGAAATATTGGTGTGCGTCCGGTGACTCAGGAGGTTAGGTGCAGGTCCTGTAAAGCCCATGGACCTGAGTTTGAGACCTAGGGCTGAAGAAAAACAAAATTGAGAAGTGTAATGTCTTAAGGAAATAATTTAATATGTACTTAAGAACTAGGTCAAGGTGAAAGTTCTTTTGATTTAGATTCTTCCTAACAGCAATCTGTACTCATTTTTGTACAACTCAGACTGCATTTCCTAAAAGGAGAAGGTCCCGTGCCCTGCCATCCCTGGTGGCCCTAAGTAGAATCGGCCTCTGCTCATCAGTTTCAACCTGAGTTGCCAGTGAGCTGCCCACACGAGGCTGGGTGAGCTCCTCCTAGTCAGCTGGGCCATCACCAGTATAAGCAGGTCCAAAGACCGCCATCAAGTCACGAACACAACTCGGTTCAGGGACCCAGAGTAAGGCAGAGAGCACTTTGCTGGAAAATATTTGAAGGGGATTTTAGTCAGCCATCAGGCTAATACAGATAATAGGGTTTTGATGCAGAGCACATTGAGAAAAAAAAAATCACTATAAAATGTACATTCATGTGAGTTTGGAGATGAAGGGAAAGGCTATTAAGAGTCTGTCTACTTGGGACTCATGAGAAAACGGGCTCCACTCCTCTCCCTGTCACTGTGGAAATCGGCTGCAGTGCTCACTTCATAGAAGTGACACATTGGTTCTGATAGACTCTAAAAGTCTCTTAGAAAATAGTGGTTTCTTTGCTTAGATTAAATTCAAACCTTTGACAGAGGTAATGTCCCTCCCAAACCGTACTTCAATCAAAGCTGGAAAACTATTAAACAGACAAATAGCAAACATTACTATTTTGAAAGTTTTTTAATAGAGGAGTTTCTGCCTCTGGACCCTCAGAAAAGGGACAGAAATGTCTGGTTCGTATTTAAAAGTGTCTGTCATCCTCTAGGTACATACCTGTGGAAGCTGAAGGGCAATTGAGAGGCAGGACAAATGTCTGCTGAAATAGGAACTGATTGGTGTGCCCCGGGGGAGTAGTGTGTAAGTCTGACTGGGCGTAGTCCACATACATTCCAGGGATGCAAGTTCACATCCTGGGGCTGGGGGAACAACCGAGATGAACAACTAAATAAAATAAACAAAATGCCTCTCCCTCCTCTCTCTTCCTGCCTGCCTACTCCCCTTCATTCCTGCCTGTACCTTTAGTTAAAAACAAAAGAAAAGAAACAAGGACTGAGTCAGAGAAGATAGCAGAGGAAGAACTGAAAGGGTGTTGAAACTGTGCTTAAGGGAAGGACAGGGTCCACCCAGTCAGGGGGGAAGGTGGTGTCCCTGACAGCACAGCCTGGCCAGGTGCTGGCTGGGCCTTGGCTCAGAGGGAGACAGTTGCACATGTGAAAGGAAGGTGTTAGCTAAGATTCAGGTTAGAACTGAACTCCCTTCTCTGGCTCAGGTCACTAAAGCACAGGCTATGGAAGCCATGGACCGGGTTTGAGGGTTGGGGCTGGCAAAAAAAGAGAAATATATGTACATATATGTGTGTATACACATACATATACACACACGCGCACACACACACGAGAACCGAAGAAACTCCAGGTCCTGTTCACCACCATCGCACACCGCAGTCTGCAGTCGCCATTGCACATCAGGCTCCTTCCTTCCTGAGGGGTTTACTGATGCTCTTACATAATATTCTACTGTAATTACACCTTTTAAATTGTCAGGTAAGAACTCCTGGTAGCTTAAGGATATAAAGTCTTCATCTGTGACATGTTACCAGCATAAAACATTCCATGACACAGATGCCTAGAAAGACTTTCTTTATAGAACAACATTTAACTATCCTATATTTTTCAGTCAATTTTATGGCTTCATTAAAAACATTAAAACTTAAATTATATGGATGTGTCTATTATGACATTAGAAGAAGACTTTATTCCTTTCCAAAATACTAGCCCATCAATCCTTAAATATTTCCTCTTTTCTATTTCTACTTGGAATATCACTTAATCTTACTATTTTTAATTTAATTTTTAAAGGAAAGGCATAGGCAGGAATGAAGGTGAGCAGGTAAGCAGGTAGGAAGAGACAGGAGGAAAAGTATCTTATTTTATTTTTGTTTAGTTGTTCATCTTGACTGTTTCCCCTGGACCCAGGACATGAATCCAGGTCCTTGGGATGCATGTGGACTGTGTTTGGCCTGAGGCAAAGGACCTAACCACTAAATCATAAGAGCACACCTTTAATTTTTTTTTTTTTATAGAGGAAGAAAGACAGGCAGGCATGAAAGCAAGCAGACAGGCAGGAAGGAAGGAAGAAGAGGAGGAAGATCACTTTTACTTATTTATTTGTTCATTTGGGCTGTTCCCCTGTCCTGGATATGGAACTTGGACCCTGTGCTTTACATGGTCCGCAAGTCAGTTGTAGGCTTAGTGCCTGAGCCACTGGGGTGTACCCTTATATAAGTATTTTTATCTTAATATTTATTGGGGTAATTTTGCTTTATAATTGATGTAATCCCATACATGTACGTCCCTCATCTGTGTAGATTCTCCAGGTTTAAATTTTAGACTGTTCTCATGAGTTATTTTGTAGTGATTACTCTAAATATTACAGCATGAATCTGATCACGACACAATCTGTTTCACCATGGTACTAATTTATTTCAATATAATGCAGGAACTGCTCTAGTATATAGTACCATGCCCTCTTCCCTTGCTTGTGCTATTGTTGTCATGCGGATTAGGTCTGTAAGTATTGCAAACTCAGTAATGCTGTGCTGTGATCCTCTTTCCAGCCCAGTGCAGTCAGCCTTTGGTAAGAGGTGCATTGTTGGTGGGCTGCCAGTTTACCCAGCACCCCTGCCCTTAGCCTGACCTATTTTGCTTGAGTTCTAACTTGTTGAGTTCTAACAGAGTGGGCTTGTAGCCAGTGGTCCCAGGAACTGGGAGTGGTTTATTCCAACCCCACTGTCACAGAGAACAATGAGGTTGACAGATGAGATCTGGGTCAGATGCTGAGGTTGATGGCACAACCCAGCTGCATGACTAGAACATAGTGAAACTTGCTGAGACTCGTCTGCCTGAGTCTGTGGTGTCCTGCGAGCACATGAAGATGTGCTGGACCACCTGAAGAGGAAGGTCTCAGAAGCCTACTCTGTTCTGGGCCTGGTAAGAGGAAGCCTGCTATGGATCCCTGTTTTAATGTCACTGTTACAGAGGACTGTCTGCAACTTTCTGTGGTCTGTGCACATTTTTATTCAAGTCTGTGAACCTGCTGGATAGCAGAGGTCAGTTGACTGTTGCTGGGAGCGCACTGGTCACAAAAGATGTCCATGCTGCCAAAACCAGCAGCCGAGCTTGGTGCCACACCTGGGGGCCTGCACGACAGGTGTCCTCTCCATGCCAGAACAAAGAGCATTGGCACTAGGACTGCTCTTTGATTCAGTGACAAAGGTGCAGCTTTGAAAAGATCTTCACTTGTTTTGGTGTTTTCAAGTTTATTCTTACTATAACTTTTCTCTTTTTCATTCTAAAACTATTAGGTGTAGTTTTGCAGTTTTTGAGATATTTCATTTTCTTTTTGCATATATTATTGGGAGACAGATGAATCGGACATGATGGGAGGTGATGTAAGAATAAAAAGCAGACATTAGAATACATTAAGAGGAGATTAAGGGCAACTTCATATTAAATTTGACAATTTGCATAAAATGGATCAGTCCTTGGAAAGCACAGCTTACTAAGTCTGACAAAGAAGAGAAATAGAGTATCCCAGAGGTAGCTGACTCTTACAGCTATCTATTAAAGAATTTAAATTATTATTTCAAACCTCCCACTGGCAAACCCAGTCCCAAATGGCAGTTGCTCTGCTTCTTCCGGGTCCCTGTTCAACCTCAGCTGTCTTTTGTCACTACACCCCAGTGGGCTGATGTGGAGGAGGGGACAGAGATAGAAAGAAAAAGGTCCCTGACAATCCGCATTGGGGTTGCGTGTAGCCTGCTCAACCCATCATCACTACTCCTCCTGTAACACTGAGTCCCTCTCGCTCTTTCCCTTTGCTTTCACTTGTGTCATGCAGAATGTGACTCAAGCTCCGAGCCTTCTGTCCTGTGACCTGGGAGGTAGCTGCACACCAGGGTGCCTGTGGCTGCCCCTCCACAGTCCTGTGACTCACAACATAAGTGGTACCCCATGCTGTGGGTATGGTTTGTCAGAAGGTTTCAGGGAAGGGGGATGAAGGAAGGCAGGGGGTAAAGGGGTTGGAGCTGGGGACCTGCTGTGACAGGGTGGTTATCGGAGGAAGAGAGCACATGCTGAAGGGCAGCAGGTGTTGGCAGGAGCCCGGTCTCTGGCATCCCTAACTGAAGCCTGTCTGTCACCCTGGTGTCACCAAACAGTGAGGTTGGACTTCCCCAGTCAATCCCAGGTCAGGCTCCCAGACATCATGCTCACATGTCCTTGGATAAATGGTCCTCAGTCTAGAAAGCCCAGGGGTGGGCTTTGCATATTTGCTTTCTCTCCACACACACATACATGCACACACACATTTCACACTTGCTCACACAATGCACACAGCTCACAATGCTCTTGCCCACACACGTATGCTCACATGCACGCCCGTACTTGAACACTCTTGCGTATGCGTGCAGGCACTCTCACACATTCAGTTCCACTGAACCACAGCAAAGGGAATCAGCCACCAGGACACTGCAGGGGCTGTGACAGCGCTTGGTGGCCGGTTCAGGTGGGCTCCAGCAAGGAAGGGTGAGCGGAATTCACACTGTGATTTGGTGCAGATCGCATCACTCTTACTTTTTCTTCTGCTTGCTCTGTCCGTTAAAGTTGCCCAGCCTCATTGCAGAATTCTGGATTTTCAGTTCTGTTCTTTTTCTTTGTTTGTTTTTAATAATAAAGTCTACTTAGTACTATGATATCACCTTCCTTTTGGTCAATCATTTCAGTCAATCCTTCCCATGTTTTTATATTTACAGTGCATTATAATCATGTGAGCCTTCTTAGTTGAACAATCTGTGTTTAATCTGAATTTAGTCTGTTTTAATGATGTTCTGTTTGTTTGTCTACTGGGTTTATTCTCCCTGTTTCCCCCTTTCATTCCTCCTTGATAGTAATCAACAATTTGTATTATACTAGTCCTATCTTTATTAGTATGCATCTTTACTATTTTTATAGTATATTTATATGGTATATAGTATCTGTGTGTATATGCGGTGTATATCTACCTACGCAGATAGGTAGGAATACTATTGTCTAGTTAATCTACAAATTGTGAATTTGTTCTTTTACCAAAGACAATGCCAAGATGCTTAATGACTAATAGTCTGTGTCCCACTTTCTTTTGTTATGTAGTTAGGTATTTTATTTCTACAGAGTCTAAGTCCCAAAAGTCATTATAATTACTATTTTGCATTTACTTAAAATGGCTCACCTATTTATATATTTCCATTTTACTTTTTTTTCTTTCCATTTCTCTCCAGGTAATGTTCCTTCTGAATAAAAAACACTGGAGTCTTTCTATTAGTACAGGGCTGTTGGTGAGAGTTCTCCAAGGTAGACCCAGAACTCTTTCTTCTTTTTATTTTTAAAGGAAAGGCACAGGCAGGAATGAAGGTGAGTAGGCAGGCAGGCAGCAAGAGAGGAGGAAGAAGCACTTTATTTATCTTATTTAGTTGTTCACCTTAGTTGTTACTCTGGCCTCCGGATACGAGAGTCCTAGGGATTTTAGTGGACTGCACGCAACCAGAGGTGGTGGTGCTCCACCAGGGTGTGCTCCGGAGCCCTTTAAAATACTTAATGTTTGAAACACATTTTTTGTAGACACATCATCCCTAAGTTGCAATTTTTTTTCATTATTTCAAAGATGTATTTATTTCACTTTCTTTTGTGAGTCACTTCTTTTGAGACAGTAGATATTAGTGATATAATTTAAAAGCACAACTTTGCATTTTAATTCATTCTTGTGTATGTTTACCTCTCATATTTGTCTTGACTGCCCACCCCCGCACCCCCAGCTTTGGGTCTTGAAACCAGGTGCACGGTTTTCATTGCCTGAGCCAGGGCAATGGTGGAAGGGTTTGCCTTCTTTTGAATGAATTCACCCACCATCAGTCCCTGTACTGATTTGAAGGTAATAGAATGTTTCTCTATTTGTTACCCTGCTTTTTCCTGATGCCATAATTGACCAGCCAACTTGCCTTAGACTCACTTGCCACTTTACATGGAGTTCCTTTCTGGCCTCATTTTTTCCACCTGGGATTTTCTTTTGCCTGAAATACATTCTTCAGGATCTCATTTAGTGAAAGTTTGCTGTTGGTAAGTTCTGCCCCCTCACCTCTCTCTGTCCCTGTCTCTTATCTGCTTGTAATGCATTCTCTTCTGTCCTGTTTTAATTAAACAGATGTCAGAGCTTTCTGCTTACTATTTCCTAACCTCTGCTCTGTGCTTTCCATTTGTCTGTCTCTGTGTTGTTTTCTGGATAATTCTTTCTGACCTATCTTCTATTCATTAATCCTTTTAGCTATGCTTTATTTGCAATAAATTCAACTATTGAGCTATTTATATCAATTTTTATAATTTCTAGATTTTGGGTTCCTTTTTCAATCACTTTTTATAGTTTCAAATCCTTGCCAACATTTTTGACCAGGCCTGATTTTCTCTCTGCCCAGAATTCCCAAGTTCCCTGGGGAGTGAGCCAGAGCCTCTGCTCAAGTGGAAAGCCCCTTTCCTTGGGGAATATTAGCATACCCATGCACTTCAGTGTAGTTTTTATTTGGTCTCTCGATGCAGCAGGAGTGTTGAGCCCCCTTCTCATGATTTCGTGTATAGGTACCCACGTGGCCAGACTTCTAGTAGTCACCTGCTTCGGCCTGAGAGCATGTCTGGTGGCTTATCAGCTAGGCGGGTCCTGAGGACCAATGTCTAAACAACCACAAGTAGGATGCTGAGAATATGAACATACGTACTAAGCCACAGACAGCCCCTACCACCTCCCAGGGCCTGGACACTCACATTCCCCTCACCAGATAATCTGGGCACTGCCCCTTTAGGGAAATGCCAGAAAAGAAGGTAGGTATGTTGGGAGAAGGGAGCAGTTAATTGTTATTATTGAGGTGGTGACTGAGCAGTCTTGAATATAGCGTCATTTAGCTGCTTGGGAAAGGACCCAGGTAAGTGAGCCTGGTGCACTCCCACAGCTATAGAATGCGGGCATCCCTGTGCACTGTGGGAGGTGTCCTCCAGGGCTGTGTAGAGCAGGCACCCTGATCTCATTCAGTGAAGTTAATTCTGACTCATTTAAAGGATTTATGGACTCACTGAAAAGTGGAGGGAGGGATGACCCTAAGAACAACTCCAGGTGAGCCAGTGGATGGAATGGCTTTGTCAGCTGGGACAGCGAGGAAGGCTAGGATCAGGTGCGGGAGGGAGCAGGTCAGGACCTGATTTTAAACAGAAGCATGGGTGCTGTTTGAGTAAGAGAGCTGTCATGTGGACAGCTGGTATAGGAATCTGAAACAGAAACCCATTTCCACTTGGGAGTCTCAGGTTAGTATAAAGCATGAAGTTGTAATACAGAAAGCTACTGGTCAGGATATTCAAATGTGCACAAACATACACAAGCTCAGCATGAAATGGATGAGATTGAAAAGTACTGTATAGGGCTAAGTGGTGGGCTGAGGAGGAAATACTAACACCTCATCTGTCACTGCTCCCAGTAGGCAGCGGGACAGCATCCCTGAGAAGGATCTGGGTCATAGCCCACCACTAACTGGTATGGGCTTAGGGTACTCAGCTGTCCTGCCACGGTGCCTGACCCTTCTGCACAAGTCAGCTGAGAACAATGTGTCCCTTCCTCCTTCTAGTGTCTTAGGGATACAAAGCCAGCACTTTTATGGAAGCCCACCTCTGCTGTGCCTGGTTCTCAAAGGAGATGTCTGTGGTTTGTCAAGTATCATATATGTATTTAATTATTATTATTTTTTTCCTTTAAAGGAAAGGTGGAAGCAGGCAGGCAGGCAGAGAGAGGAGATAACATCTTATTAATTTCTGTTTAGTTGTTCATCTTAGTTGTTCTCTCCAGCCTAGGATGCAAACCTGGGTCCTTGGGATGTATGTGGACTATGCTTTGGTCAGAGGCAGTTGACCAAACCACTACTCCACAGGGCATACCTGGTATCAGATATTTTGGAGATTGAATTTTAAATAATTTAAGAGAAAAAATTTGTCTCAATTGACCTTAAAAAAGATGAAAGCGCTCTAAGGAGTTTGAGGTTTAAGTGCAGTCACGTGGCCTGTGCTGAGGTGCTATCTGCCGAGCTGTGTGCCCAGGCTCAGGAAGGTACCTGGGTGAAGCCATTGAGTACCTGAGTATGTGCGGCCTTGGCCTAAAGCTCCTAGAGACACTTAGAGAACTAGAAAGTTCTACATGTACTTTTAAGATACCAGGCAGATTTAAGCTACTACAGATACATTACGTATGTTTTATAATTTTAACAAATTTATTGCACCCCTTAAGCTTAACAAAGTAGACAATGGTGTTAAATGGATTTTTTCTATTGAATTTATTAAATTTTGAGATTTATAAAAACACCTTTTTCCATAACATTATATAGCACTCAAAGATAATAAAGCTGTCTTATAATTTCAAATCTGAGAACCCCAAGGCAAATTTAAAAGAAGTGTGATAATTAAGGTAAGTACAACAAACATATATTCCATAACCCAAATCTACTTAAAATGAACACTAGTCGTCTTCTGCTTATTTTTCTCCCCTGAAATATGGCCTGACTGTAGAACAGTGGTTCCTGATTTGTCACTGTGGCTGTCAATGGGAAGGTGTTAATGGCGTGTAGAGGGTAGAATCCCAGAATAACAATAAATACCTTACAATGCACAGGACGAACCACATAGAGTTAGTCAGCCCAAATGTCAACAATAGTGCCAAAGTTAAGAAACTCTGCTGTAAAGTATGACCCAATTTCCATAATTCTGCAAATAGACTTTGCTAACTTAACTAATATCACCAAAAGTAACAAGTTGACATTTAAGTATTAAAATGATACTTTTAGAATGAATAAACCCATACCATCAATCAAAATGATGAAAATTAGCAAATACCCTGTTTAATTTCCCTTGATCCTGTTCTACTAGTTGAATCTGTTAGTCTGGAGAGTGAATATCAACTGCTTGAAGTAGCTAAGCAAATGGTCACCAATATTCCTGTGCTTCTCTCCACACAGCAAAGATGTAGATTTTTTTCCCCACTTGTTCAAGTTTGCCATGCTATTTGGTTAGACAGGTTCAATGCATGTTCTCCATTTATTACTTTCATGTTTTTTACATATAGCAGAGCATATATATGGGATGTGTAACACAAAATTAAGAGGTCGTCTTTTCATACAATTTCTGGTTATAAAGTATCAATGTTTTAAATGAACTCTGCAAATTGGAAGATTTAAAAATTATTTTAAGTTTCCAAGTTGAGAAAACCCTCAGCAACTTACTGATCATTTACCCACACAATCACATTTTATGGATTGTTTCATGGTCAACAAACTGATTCAAATTACTTAAGTTATCCCACCACTTAAAGAGAAAAGCATCTGCAATAAGTTTAAACCATGGCGTTAGCTTAACTTCACCATTGGCTGCCTTTTTCATAAGTTCTTCTACTTCTTCCTTTGACATATAAAAATAGCTTTTAATCTCATTGGGATCTGGTTTCAAAGTTACATTCTTCTGTAAAAATAATATGTAGTCAATTTCATGCTCTCCCCAGATACCATCAGAATAAGCCTTGTAGTACATTCGTGTTAGATAAGTAAATTCTTCTAGAGAAACCTAGGATGAAACAAAACAGTAAAACCACAAATTAAAAAAAGTAAATCTAGGCATGCCCTGGTAGAGTAAGGGTTAGGTCCGCCTTCCCTGAAGGGAGGCAGTCCACATACATCTGAAGGACCAGGGTTCATATCCTGGATCTGGGGCAACAACCAATGTGAACTAAATAAAAATAAAATGCTTCTTCCTCCTCTCTGGCTGGCCTGCCTACACACCTTCATTCCTGCCTTCACCTTTCCTTTCCATTTTTTTTTCACCCGCTTCTTAAAGTAATTTAATTTAAAGCACACAGTTCAGGATTACCTTCACTAGAACTAGTTTTAGAGTTAAAACTTAAAACAATGTCCTTTTGATCATATCTGAAAAAATAGTTTTAGGTGTCTAAACTTTTCCATTGGACCAAACATGTTGATTTAATCAAAATAATTACCAACCGTTCCCTCCCAAAAAGGACAAAACAAGCAAACAAACAAGAAAACCACACCAAAAAACAGGCACTCAAATTAGAATTATGACATACCCCACATCTTACTACTACTTTCTGGGAGAAAAAAGAAAGACCATTTTACTAGATGAGAGAGACTTTATCCAGGTCTTAGAGGAGACAAAAAAAAAATGTATTTCAATTCACTTAACTGGATTTGTAGTTCATATTCCTAAAGATTTTCACAAAAAACACTCATCTTTGATCTCATCAATTATAAAATAGTTGACTTTATATGTGGTTAACAGATCAACCCACATTTGTGCTGAGGTCAATTCTGGCAAGTAATAACAAAAGATAAGAATTTAAGTAATCTTCATTCAAGGGGCTTTCTGGAGCTAGTGCAAGATATTCCAAAGCAACACCCTACACTTGAATTTAAAAATCTTTCTAGAATGTTTTAATGTATGTTTCGATTTCAGTTTGCATGCTTGAGCTGTTACCTCTTCCATGGGGATTCCTAATTCAGCTTTCAAACGCCTCTGAGCTGCTCGTTTTACTCCAATTGCATCATTTTCTTCAATCTCTCCAGGATGACACAATGGGTGACTACAGCAAGAATTGGTAAAACAACCTGGAAAGTGTTAAGTTACGCAGAAATCAACTTTACTTCAAAGTAAGTGGGAAAGACCAAGAACACTTAGTTACTTTACGCAGAATATGAAATTAACTCAGTCACAGATACTTTTAGTTACCAGGAGGTTTGAAGTGACAAATTAAAGATAATTCCCAACAAAATAATGCACATTAAGTACACTAACCTGGAAAGGTAATTTTAGCATCTGATCTCTGCTGCAGCAAGAGTTTATTTTCTGTGTTAAATAAGAAGACACTAAAGGCTCGATGCAATAACCCTGAAATAAAATAAAAAACATTAATTTTCTTGATGCCTCCCTTCAGGATTCAGCGATTCAGAGTATTGCTGCCATTTGGTTTTCTGTCGTCTTCTATTTGGAGTTTCTGCACAGCTGTGAAGGAGTGCTTGCCCTAAAGTGGACTTGGTAAACTCTACCTCTTAGGATCTTTAATACTGGGAAGGTGTGTGATTCCCCTGTTGGCTGTAAGCCTGACTAGAGCTATTCCGTTAGGATTATTCTACTCCTTTTTACAAAATCAATAACCCTGAAGATGAGTGACACATGAAATGGGTATGTCCTGGTGGCGCAGTGGTTTGGTCCATCTCAAGCAGGGCAAAATCTACATGTATCTCAAGAACCTGGTTCATATATCCCAAGGACCTGGGCCGAGGGGAACAACCAAGATGTATAAGTAAATTAACTAAATAAAGGTTTCTTCCTCCTCTCCCTGCCTGCTTGCCTTCGTTCCTGCCTACACCTTTCCTGTAAAAAAAACATAAATAAATAAAAAATAAAAACAAAAAATGACATGAACTAGAAAGAAAACTTTTAAGCAGGAAAAGCAACAAGTATATTTGAATACAATACCACTTAATTGGAATCAAAAAATAAAATTACAAACCACGTCTCCTTCATCAAAGTACTTTCTTCACTAGCCTGCAGTGCTTAGTCACTTAGTAACAGATTATTTTAAACGGTACCTTTCTTAATGTTTTCATTCAGGTGACAATTCTTTTTGGAGTCAGCCCCAATTTTATTGTCATTTTCATCGACAAGAATACACGTCTCTGCCAGGAGTTGAACTTGTTGTTTATCGAGCTTATCAAGATTTGCTTCAGGCATCCTCACAATATGTCTGATCTGATCTGCAATACTGAAGTCAGGAGAGAAAAAGTCTGTTTAATACCCTCCTCTGAATGCCTTGCAAGCGCAGCCGAGATGAAAAGCTAAATCCAACGCTATTTGCCCCCATCCCCACCTGAGCACCGGGACCCTGCGCGTCATCTCGGCCCTGGAACCCCGTCCTCTTCCGCCGCCTCAGTTCCGCTACCACACCGCCACCCCGCGCCGTCTCAGTACCAGGACCCCTCCTCCCGCTGTTGTCTGAGTTCCAGAGCCGCTCACCCACAATCGCACCTCCAGCGCCGTCCGTCCGATGGCTCGCGCTCCGCCAGAGTTAACTCCTGGAGGCCCCGCCCCCGAACCCAGGCCTCATCCCCTGGCGCCGAGCGCCCAATCGCTGGCGCCCGCACCAGAGCGCGCCACATGCCCGCTGTCCAATAGCGCGCCCTCTCGTGTCTGACGTCACCGTCGCGCGGCGGCTGTAGGCTGGGCACCTTGGTCTCAGGCCAGGACCCAGATTGTGCAGCAGATGCCAGCTGCGCCGCAGTCCCTCTGCCGGGCGTCCTAATGGAGGTCGCCTCGGGGAGTCGGGCGGGTGAGGTAACACGGAACCCTTCGGACGCTGCTAAGCGGAGCTCGGAGGCCGGAGTTAACAATTCCTTCCCGGAAATGAGGCCACGCGGAGGTGAACTTCCGGTACCCGGGTCTCACGGGAGTGTAGGCGACTGGGATGCCCAGCTCGCGAAGTTCACGTGGTTTGACCCCTCGGGGGACCTCATCCTGGTTTAGCCATTGTGATTGTCCCTAGGACCCCGAGCGCTGTGATTGACAACAACAGTGTAGCTTGGTTTCCTTATTCACAGTCAGCAAACTTTCTAGGAAGTTTAAAGAACATCCACCTGCCATGAGGTTAAAATCGTCTTTTTGTTTAGAGAACGCACCAAAAAACTTCTCTAAAATCGTGGCGAAGATGGCAACTACGTGCTAGGTGGAACCTGTGGAACCACTGTTGCAGAGATAACAGTGGAGCACATAAACTTTCAGTTGCCCGGGGACCTGGATCCGCAGACTAGACGAACCCTTTGCCCACACACTGAATTAACAACCTGTGCCCCCAACCCCATCCAGCGCGGTGCATTAAAAATAAGAGACTGAGTAGTAATTCAGGTAATTATGTTCATATACCAGCTCATGGAGTTTTTTTCTTGTAGAGATGTACAGAAATTCGTTACATTGAAAAACATTAGAAAACGTGGTGGGCCTGGTGGTCTAGCCCATAAGACTGCAGGGTGCAGTCCATGTGTGTCCCAAGGACCCAGTATCAAGACCCATGGGGAAACAAAGATGAAAAATTAAGTAACTGTTTCTTCCTCCTCTCTCTTCCTACGTGCCTAGTCGCCTTCATTCCTGCCTGAACTTTTGCTTAAGAAAAAAAAAAAAATTCAAAAGCGTGACCTCTTCCCAACAGTTTACATAATCATGAGAAGTACTAACAGTTCTTTACTCTTTAGCAATAATTATTTGGCTTCAGGCTATGTACTAGATATTTTCCTAAGTCATGGGAGTATAGCAGTGAACAAAATAGAAAAAGTTGCTCCTTCATAAAGTTTATTTACATTCTTGTAGCAGAAGCACAGTAAACAAAAAATAAAATCAGGTGATAAGAACTGTGAAGAAAAAATGAGGGAGGGTAGAGGGTAGTTATGGACTACGCTATTTAAAAATAGATAGTAAAGAAAACATTTCTGGTATGGCCTGGTGGAGTAGTGATTTGGTCAACTGCCTCTAGCCGAAAGGCAGTTCATACACAACCCAAAGTCCTGGGTTCATATCCTGGGCCATTACAACCAAGATGTACAACTAAATAAAAATGAATGACGTGCTTCTTAAAAAAATTGTCTAAAGTGTGGTATTTGATAATACTTGCTTAATATATTTTGATGGCCCTTCATTTGGTGAATATGTTTATAAGTGTGATGTCTTGTTGCTGTATTGACCCCTTAATCATTTTATAATGTCCATCTTTGTCTTTTGTTGTGCTTTTTACTTGAAGTCTGTTTTCTCATATCTAAGAATGGCTGTTCTTGCTGTTTTGTGGTTGCCATTTGACTGTAGGATTGTCTTCCAGCCATTGACTTTGAGTTTTTGTTTTTTTTTTGGAAAGTGAGTTTCCTGATGCAGCAGAAGGTTGGGATATGCTTTTTAATCCATTTGACCACTCTGTGTTGTTTGGTGAGTTCAGTCCATTAATGTTTAGGGTGATTGTTGATAATGTAGCTGCTTAGTGTCATTTTGTAATTTGTCTTCTGTTGTTGTACCAGTGTCTTTGTTCTTCTCTTTTTTCTTCTTATGTGGATTGGTGTGGTTGTGCTTTGAGTTGTTTCCCTTTTTGCTTTCTTCTTTGCTCTTTCCCTGGAGATGTATTCTGAGGTTACCCTGAAGTTAGCATTAAGAAATACATGTTTATTTCCTATTGTTATTTGAAAACAGAATAGTCTTTCACTCATTCTAACCGTTCACATTTTTGTTCTCTTCCTCCCCAATTTAAAAATGTGCTGTCTTACTGTTTTTAAGTGTTGTTTCTTTACACTTTATATAGTATCTTTTAGTAATTTTTGTAGGACTGGTTTTGTGGTGGTAAATTCCTTTAACTTTTGCTTATCGGTAAAGCTTTTCATCATTTCTTCAGTTCTGAATGATAATCTTGCAATGTATAGTATCCTTGGTTGATAATCCTTTTCTGTCAGTCTTTTAAATATATCATGCCATTCCCTCCTGGCCTATAGAGTTTCAGTTGAGAAATCTGCTGATAATCTTACAGGGACTCCTTTGTATGTGACTTGTTTTTCTCTGGCTGTTTTTAAGATTTTTTTCTTTATCTTATATTTTTGACATTTTAATGACAGTGTGTCTAGGTGCAGGTATGCTTGGGTTTCTTTTATTAGGAACTCGTTGAGCTTCCAGCATATGGAGACTTGCTTCATTCTCCACTTTAGGGCAGACCTCAGCTATTGTTTCTTCAAATACAGTTTCTACACTCTTTTCTCTCTCTTCTCCTTCTGGGACCCCTATAATGTGAATGTTGTTTCCTTTGATTTTATCCCATAGGTCTCAAATGCTGTCTTTATTTCTTTGCATTCTTTCATCTCTTTGTTGGTTTGCTTGAGTGCATTTGTCTGCTCTCTCTTCTAGTTCACTGATTCTATTGGAGGTGCCCCCCATCCTATTCTTGAGTCCCTCTTTTGAATTCTTTAGGTCAGCTGCTATTGTGTTCTCTATTTCTTTGACATCTTTTTTTGTGTTGCTTCAGTTCTTCTCTTTTTTGCTATTCTCTTTTTCTTCCTCTATTGTTTTCTTGATTTCCAGGAGTATGTTTATCACTGTTGCCCTAAATTCATCCTCAGGCAGTTTGCAGATGTCTGTTGAATTCAGATTTTCCCCTGGATTTTTTATTGGATCCATCATTTTATGTATATTTCTTTGTCTTTGCTTTGTTTAGCATTTTGCTTATGTTTTTGTGTATTATGCTTTCCTGCAGTTTTGGCCTTGTGTAGGGTATTGACTTGAGCTGAGTAATCCTGGAAATTAGTTTGGACTCTGGGATTTGTTTTATGGTGTCACCACTGGTTGAATTTGTTGAACTTCTTATGTGGGCTTTCTGTTGCTGCCTGGAAGTTCAACCTATGGGGTTGGAGTTTGTGTCGGGGATGCAGAGCCTGCCTTTATCATCCCAGCTCCCAACTGCAATGATCACCTTGCTGTTGACACGCAATTGTCAACTAGACTGCAGTTTCACCTATACCCACAAGGTGGTGCTAATGGATAGCATTGAGGCCCCCACCCCCACTCCCCCCAGTCTCTCTTCTCCAATTAAGTCTGAGGGCAGGATGCTGGTTGGTGGAATTTCCAGTGGGTGGATCCTGTGGCTCTGGGACAATATGGTGGGAGAGGGTTGGTTACTTGGGAGATTTCCCTTGTGCCTCACAATTATGAGAGTTCCCAATGTAATATTCTCACCAGGACTCCTGTTTGAACAACAGAGGCACTGGTACATCTCCCACCCTGCATTTAGATCCTCTCCCCCAGCTTCGTGTCCAGGTCCTGATGGGCAGGCTCTCTGCTGCTTTTGTGATTCCTGGAAGGGCCTCTTCTTCCCAGTTTTGTCCTCTCCACTCAGAATCCTGATTCTGAGTTTTTCATGTAGCTCTGAACCCAGATATTTTCACTTATCCTTTGTTGTGATTGCTGCTGTGTCTGTACAGTGCCTGTGCCTGCTTTTACTCACTGTTTGTTTCTGGAAAATAGGTGAGTTTATAGTTGCTCTGTCCGGAGGCTGTGAGCCTCGCTCTTACCAGGTGGCCATCTTGGCTGGAGTCCAAGGTGGCGATAATTGAACTAAGAGCTAAATGATGTGCTGAAATAGAGTTCCTCAAGAATCACAGTTTATAACTTATGACATAGATAACACACACACACATGTAAAATAACTTGAGAATGATTATTAACATGTCAATGAGTTTATTCTCCTATAGAATAACTCTTCATGTATTTGAGGCAGAGATAAAATAATCAGTTATGAAACATAGGATCAAGTACCCATCAAAATTTACCTGTCAAACACTACTTATAATAGAATCTTACTAAATTCAGCTTTACTTCCCCCATGGGAATAAATAATGTGCACTTTGCATGAATAGACATGTGACAAAAGGAACTTGTTTTATGGGAAGTGTGCTCCCTACAGTTACTTCAAGAGAGTGTACAATTGGAGAACAGGATTATAATCACAACATTTTACAATTTAGACTAACTTCTTTACCTTTTGACATGAAGAGATACAATGTGTTATAGGTGGAATCCACCGCTGTTCATAGGTTGATGACCTGTTCCCTATAATTTCAAAATGTGATCTTATTGAGAAATTGGGATATTGCAAATATAGTTAAGATGAAATCACAGTTGAGTAAGATGCGTTCCTAATTGCCTTCTAAACACAGTGCCCAATGAAGAGAAAGTCCCACACAGGGTAAGTGTCAAGTGAAGATTGGAGTTATGGCTTGCACGGGTCAAGGGCTTGCTTGTTGGCAAAGCACCAGAGTTCGTGAAAGATATAGAATATTCATCCTCACAGCCAAGAACCAACCCTGATGACACATTGCTCCTGATCTGAGCTTCAGAACTGTGAGACAGTAAATTTCCACTGTTCAAACCACATTTTGTGTTATTTTCATATGCCAGCCGTGTCAAAAGATTACAAGGTGGGGAAGTAATGTAGGTTTAGATACAGACCTAGGTTTTAATTTACTCTTGACCCACTGCATACTAGTGTTTTGACCTTTGACAAGTAATTTTAACGTCCTCATGCTTAAGTAGAATCCATTTAAGAATAATTTCTACTTTGTTATTAAACAAGTTACCAAGTATATGATCTGCCTGGCACAAAGCCTTCAAAGTGCTGATTTCTTTTTCAGTTTTGTCAACTCACTTTACACTCATTTACATTGAGGAATCCTAAATATATCAAAGATTTACTTCTTTAGTAATAGCCTAAGTTCATCCAAACTGTGGATACTATGCTGCAAAAATAAAACCACCTACTAGCATGTGTTAAAGATGACTATGTGATTCACAAAGCTTTGTTACCTACCGTACCAAGCAGAATGCCTTGAGAATATTAGCTGCTAAATGAAATTGTTACTCGAATGTTGAGCATACACACTCCCAAAAGTTTGAAATCCTTAGACGTTCATGTTACAGAATTAGTCATAGTGATAAGCTTTTATTATGTCACTTAATGTAAAAATAACTTCGGGTTTATCCTACTTCTTTTTGGTTAATTTGCATCCTGAGATAGGTTGAATTTGTTTCCTGTGCAACAATTAACAATTATATATATATATTTATATATATGTTTCTTTTGAACTCGAATATTGAACTTACTTTTTAAAGGAAAGGTGCAGGCAGAAACTAAGGCGAGTAGATAGGCAGGCAGGCAGGCAGGCAGGCAGAAGCATTTTATTAATTTTATTTAATTGTTCATAGTTGACCCCTGCCCCCACTACTGGGGAACCTTGGGACGTATGTGGATAGCATCCGGTGGTGCAGTAAACCGCTAGACCACCAGTGCGCGTCTGAACTTTCTTTTTTAAAATAAATAAATACATATATAAAATAGAGGACGGAAGTAGCATTTTTATGTATTTGTTTTGGTCTCGAACCCGGGTCCTTGGTCTTTACATGGTCCACACTCAGCTGTCTGAACCGCAGGGCGCGCCTGAACTTTTATTTAAGGAAGGAGCAAGGACGTTGACCCACATATCAGAAAAATACTCCCATGCTTTTGATTTATTCCAGGTGACTTAGCTTGCTGCTATAAGCCACGGACTTTCGTTCGCGGGAGGGCTCCCGTCTTATATCACAGCTTTTCCAACCTCCACCGGGACGAGAGGCCGTTCAAGTCCAACTGTTAGCAGTAAGTACCAATTCTTCTGTTCTTTTAGGCAGTGGTGGACAGCGTCCGAGAGGAAACCGACGAGTCATCTGCTGCGGACTTCCAATTACGACCGTGCAGGTTCAGGCGGTCTGAACGCAGCGCAACGCGCCAGCTCGCTGTTCACCGGGCTCAAGGCCGATCCCTGCCCGGACGCGCCTTCGGGCAGGACTTCCGGCGCGGGGCGGAGACGGGGCGGTGCTTCCGGCGGCGCCGAGGAGGCACTACGGTTCCTCGGGCGTGCGGCGAGCGGCGCCGGAAGTGCGGGCGGCGGGGCCGCGTCCGGCGGAGCGCGGAGTCGAGGCTGCCGCGCGTCCCGGGCCGTGTGTTTGCGAACAGACGGCGGCGGCTGGGCAGGTGAGTGCCGCATCGCGTGTCGGCCCAGGGCTGTCGGGGGCGCGATGGGTGCTGGGCCGCGCGTCCCTGGACCGAGCGGAGCCGTGACGCCGCCCACCCGGCCGGGTCTCGGAAGCGCCGGTTCTGGCCTTGCCGGGGGCGCTTCGCGCGTTGAGTGCGTCCTTGACTGGGGTCGCATTTGCCGCAGGGCCTGCGGAAAGCCCGGTCGCGAGTTGGCGTGAGCCGCGGTGACCGCCGGCCGGGGACGCTCCCGGCGGCTGCGTGGGGAGTGAGGTGGGGCAGCTGTGCGCGCCGGGGTTCCGTCGGGGTAGAGGGCAGCGCGCCGCGGAGACCCGGCGTTCCCTGTCTGCCCGTGACGGGCGTTCCCGAAGGTGCCAAGGGTGAGCGCCTCCGGGAACCCCGAAGGCGCGCGGCGGGAGATGGGGCGCGGAGGTGAGGTGGGGCGCGGCGCCTCTCCGGTTCACGCCGAATCCTCGGGTACGGCGGAGTGGGGAGGCTGAACTCCTCCGGAGAGCCGAAGCCTTAAAAACTGGCGGGACGCGTTACCACGCAGGACTAGGGCGATTGCCCGCCTGCACAGCGCCCGTGTGACTTCGCAGGAAGGCAGTGAGCTGCTGGAACTTCTAGCTTCTGTCCAGTCTGTGTTTAGGTTGGACAGTGCATAGTGATTAAAGTAGCTTATTTTGGAGCGCTATTTTTTTTTTTTTTTTTTTTAAAGAGGTCTCTGACCCGCTTACTGACATGTTGAGTCTGTGGACTGGTGCAGGTTCTTCCAGGATGTGAGGGTAGTGGCTGA
The DNA here is from genome assembly GCA_004363575.1 of Solenodon paradoxus. NCBI lineage: Eukaryota > Metazoa > Chordata > Mammalia > Eulipotyphla > Solenodontidae > Solenodon > Solenodon paradoxus. The sequence goes on along the minus strand of RJWH01000471.1, from coordinate 86,484 downwards.
CTTCGCGCTCAGGCAACCGCTGGTAGCTCCTCATCATCTCTTCCCACCCATCCATTTGTCACTGCCCATCGTCCCACTGCACGGCCCCTTGTCCAGCTGAGGCGCAGCCTCTACTCTGTCAGTGTTCCTTGTACAGACACCTGCAACTCCCTTAACCTCTTCGTGCTATCAGCTTGAAAACCGCTCCTTTTAACAAACATTAAATTAGACTATACTAATACTGCCCTGTAGCCCGAGGTAAAGACAGTAGGTAGGTTACTTCCTGGCCCAGGGCTTGCTCTCTGGAGGGTCTGCATTGGAAGGTAGTGCAGTGGGAACTGTGAAGACTGAAAGGTGGAGAATGTGAATGAAGATATTGAGTAGCATTTCTGGAAAGTTTCAGGAACCAAAAAGGTGACAATGATTAACAGCCAGCAAAAATAATTTTAAAAGAGGTTACAGAACATACATACCTAAATTTGAAAGATGCTGTCTAGTTACAGAAATTGCTGGACGAGGGCATGCCCTGTGGCTGAGGGCTGTGACCCTGTAAAGTGCAAAGACCCGGCGGGGTTTGAGGGAGGAGAAGGGGACATGAACCAAAATGAAGGGGGAAAAATGATTCATTCTTGTCCAAAAAAAAAAAAAAAAATACTGGAACAGGCAGAACTTGAATTAGGTAGAATCTTTTACTATTAATAATGTAATGTATGGCGTAGGCCCATTTTGAAAGATGACTTCATAGAATTTAGTTAGATTTTATAATTTTTCAGAATGTACATGGCTGGTTTGAAAATTGTTTCATGGGAAAAGATGACTAGTGTATTATTGCTTTGTGAAGTGACAAAGTCTAGAGAGCCCAACTTGACACTGGTAGTGGGGTAGGCTTAGGGGTTAAAGACTCAGGGAAAGGCCAGAATTAATGTAGTTGTAAAGAGGACTGCAGGCACACCATGGTGGAATATTGGTTTGGTCAGGCGGCTTTGGTTCTCAGTCTGCATGCATCCCAAGGATGTTTGTCTCCCAGGGCCAGTGGTAGGGGTTTGGGGGCGGAGTAGGGGCTGGTGGCGGGGGGTGGGGGGAGGGGGTTGGGGGAGAGTGACACACATCCAAGACGAACAGCTGAAAAATGAATAGGATGCTTCTTCCTCTTCCTGCCTGCCCAGCTCCTTAAAAAAGTGTGTGGGGGTGCGTTGCTGCAGATTCCTAGTGAATATACAGCAGCTGGAAAAGCTCCTGGTGTGATACTTAAGAGAAAATTGTTTATTCAAAAACCTACAGCTTTGAGGTGAAGGGAAGGTTGATGCTGCAATTTTTTTGCATTTTATGTAATTAACTTGTAGATCTTGGGACTGTATTAACCCCCCAGTTTATACTTACCAGAATGTTTCTGGTGGTAAAGTTCTCCCTGCTGGCCCCCCTCCCCACTTTTTTTTTTTTTTTTTTTTGTTTAGAAAGGCAGGAATGAAGGCAGGGAGAGGAGGGAACGGCATCTTTAGTTCTTTTGAGTGCGTGTGTGCACACATACTCGTCCCATGGCTCAAACCCAGGTCCTTGAGCTTTATGTACAGGCTAGACTGGAGCCACCAGGGTCGCCACTGCTGGTTGGCTTCTTAAGAGAGGAAGAGAAGTCCTTGGCTATTTTAGTTGCTTGATTTAAATGTCTAAAGATGAAGTCTCACTGAGATCATATCAGAACAGCTTTCAAAGGGTTTGGATTTTTTTTTGTTGCTTTACAAACTGTATCTTATAAACTACAAGGTGATTAAAGTATGGTAAGTTGCTGTATTGATGATTTTGATAATGAGATGCCTTATGAAGTTATTAATTTAATATGTATAATCAATGAAATTAGAATTATAGCCACATTCCAATATTTTTATGAGGAATAAAATTCTGGATTAGATTCCATTAAGTCAGTTTGATTTCTTGGTCAAATTATGTGGCACAATTAAATATTTTCTAAATGTTTCCATCAAAATGCTGAAATACTCTTCAATAGGAGCATATGAATTGTTTCACAGTATAGATTTGTTAAATTCAAATTTGTCAGATTTATTACCAATATGATCTTTTTTTGTGTATATGTAAAATTCTACCAGTTAGAGATTCTGCTAGTTTTTCTTTGAATCATCTTCCATTTCTGTAGTCAGAACTTTAGGATTTACATTTTATCAAAATGATGTATTCTGTCCTTTTTCAGTAAAAAGTAGTTTTTCCACATGTCAATTAAGATAATGTCAGTTTTATTTTGTGTTGCTTTTTTTTACTTGCAAAGAATAAATTGATAAGGCACTGGATCTGGAGGCCTGATGGGGTGTTGCACTTTAAATGTAGAGCACTTCCAGGTTTATTTAAATACAGCCAATTCTCTTTTCATCAGAGCTGCCTCTTTGTATTTTAGTTATTTAACAACATTGCAAACATAATACATTCAATATTTTGTTCTGGACTTCTTTTCCAAATGTGCTTTCTCATTGTAATAATCTTAGCTCTCTCACCCACTTCTTACAGGAATGAGGACTATACTTGAGAGCTCTTATTCCCCAATGTGCCCCCCCCACCCCCAATTCTTAACTACCACAGTCTAATCTTAACTATTGTTCTTTCTTGTCTACACTACTTCCATAACTTCTTAATTCCTAGTTATCTGTTCTTTCCATGTATTTACACACAGCATCCAGAGTAATTTAAAATGCAAAGCTAGTGTAATTTGCTTAAAAACCTTTAAATGGACACATACTCTGGTGACACATACTCTGCTACCTCTAGCTGGCGCAGGCTACATGAATCTCAAGGACCTGGGTTGAGGGCCCCATTTCATGACCCAAGTTTACAACTGGGTCCTGGGGGAACAACCAAGATAAAAAATAAAAAATATTGCTTTCTCCTCTTTCTGTCTGCCTGCTTAATTGCCTTCATTCCTGCATGTAACTTTCTTTAAAAAAACAAACAAACCAAAAAAACCCTTTAAGTGTATTCTTTTTTACTTTAGGACAAAAATCTTAACATATGAAAATAGACTCAGCCTGTCCCTCTGCCTTATCTTGCATCATTTGATCCATTGTTCATGTGGTAGCTTCCTTGCGTATATTTGAATATTTCTGATAAACCATTCTCAACTCAGGGTGTTTGTACATACTGTTAATGGTCTTAGAATACCAAAATCCCAGCCCTTCCATTTTTCACATGGTTAACTCTTAATAATTCTTCATTATCAGTTTAAATGCCAGTTTCTCAGAATGATCTTCCTCTTTTGCTAATATCTAGTCTTACATCTGCATTCTCTTTCATAATGTTCATCACACTTCATAGTTTCTGTAATGTTATGAGATTATGTGTTTAACATCTTACAACTCAGTTATAAGCAGCAGACCAAGTTTGTTTGTCCACTTGTATTGTACCAGTACCTAGCGTATCTATGAACTTGAAAATATTTGATGGCTGACTTAAATAAGCGCTATTATTGTCTGTTTCAAAGATAACAAAATTAAGCCTTAGGAAAGTGGTAAGTAACTTGACCAAGGATAAACAGCTAGTCATCTCTAGATGTAGCTAGCATTCTTTATTCACTTATATATTCATCAGTATTTGAGGATGTACTTATGTTAGGCCCTATAAATATAGGAGTGAACCCAAACTGTCTCAGTCCTCACAGTGTTGATGGTGTATTGCTCACTAAGTGAGCAAACCACAGATCAGGTCTAAGTACAAATGCGAAGATCAGAAAGTGGTGGTCAGGGAAGCGGTTTTGAGGAGGTATCATTTAAGCTGAGATTTCATGATGAGAAACAGCCAATCCTTAGAAGTGTTTGTGGAGGAAACTCAGGCTCACATGACTCTAAAACCCAAGTTCTTTACCATTGTGCTTTTCTATGGATTTTCTCCTAGTGGGTGTTTTAACTTAGTTAGCTTTTACATCTATTTTATTCCAGTAAATATTAGTTCCATTCACTGATATTTTTAGAGAGACAGAATGTTATTCAGCATATAGTAAAAATTTGTAAATTAAGTGTGATAGAATAAAGATGTCCATAATTTTTTTTCTCATTGTCCCATCAAAGAGACTAAATATGTTTGCTCTCCACTTGAGTTAGCCTTGTGACTGACTTTGACCAAAAAAAAAAGGGAAATGGAAGATAAATAAAAATAAATGAGACTTAGAGGTTAAAAAAATACAATTATTTTATTTCCATTGAGTGTCCTAGGCTTGGATTTGAATTAAGTTTTGTGTACATAATGCTTCCTTTTTTTTAAAGGAAAGGTGCAGGCACTAAGAAGGTGAGTAGGCATGCAGGCAGGAAAAGAGAGGAGGAAGAAACACCTTATTTATCATTTAGTTATTCACAGTAGTTTCTACACACGTCCCCCAACCCCCTGCCCAGGACCAGAACCCAGAGAGATGTGGCCTGCATCCTTTGACAGTGATTAACCCAACTGCTCCTCCACTAGGGCATACCGAAAATAATTGTAATAAATTAATAGTTAAAAATTTTTTTAAACCAAAACAGGATTGACCATTTTGAACTTTTTTAGTGTATTGTAAAGCAAGACTGAGTTGCCATTTTAAAAGTAATTTGAGACAAAGATGGTTTCTGACTTTGTATTTCTGGAAAAACAGAGTATATGTACTTTGCTTATTCCAGTAAGTACAGCTAAAAAGACTGTGGGCATTATATGCTAAGTCTGAAAGGTGGAGAGAAGAAAGTAGACTGAGCCTGCCAGATAGAGTACTGTCGAAAGCACTGTTAGACTTTTAGTATTTACTCCAGTATCCAGTGTCATCATTAAAACCTGGGTGCTGAATCAGACTTTCACTCTTGACAAGCCCTAGTGAGGGGACACTGCTTAGTGGCACCACAGGAGGGAGGGATAAGAGCTGGGCCCCTCCCCTGCCTCCCCGTCCCTCCCCTCCCTGTATTTTTTTTTTTCTTTTTGAGAGAGGAAGAAGTATTTTATTCTATTTAGTTATTCATCTTGGTTGTTTTTTCTGACCCCAGGTCTTGAACCAGGGATCTCGTGGTGTATATGGGCAGCATCCAGTGAACTACTAGGCCACCAGGGCATGACTCTTTTTCTAGTTTCTTTGTTTTTTTTAAAGGAAAAATACAGTCAGGAATGAAAGTGAGTAGGCAGGCAGAAAGAGAGCAGTATTTTTATTTTTTATTTAGTTCACTTGGTTGTTCTCTGGGACCCAGGATGCGAACCCTGGTTCTTTGGATGTATGTGGAATTTGCTCAGCCGGAAGCAACTGACCAAACCACTACTCCAGGGCGCACTAAGGGACTTTAATTTCTACTGGATGGTGACAGCATACCAGTCGCTTTTCCTACTGGGATGGTTGATGTGAGATTCAGGAATTTCACTACCACATTTTGGTAATGCCATGTGGGAAGTAATATGAGGGACTCCTATTCAGGAGGGTCAGCATGGGTAGAGGCTAAGCAGGGAAGATGCTGAGACTCATCCCACCTGGCAGGACTGAGGTACCACTTGCTCTGCTTGCTGTAACAGAGTACAAATTAGATCCCATCCGATAACATAACCCGAATATTGAATTTTCATTTGAAAGTCATGTGTACCGGGGAGTTCACAATTTGAATGAGAAAAGGCAACTGGTGGCTACAATAGAGAGATGATACAACTGTTGGAATTTTTTGACAAGGATTTTCAAGAGCCATCATAAACATGTTTCAGTGAGCAATTACTAACATTTGAAACAAAATACAGAAAATCTCAAGAAGAATACACAAGATACAAAGAATGAGTTGTACCCTGGTGGCTTACTGGATAAGGCCACCAGAGTCCACATAAATCCCAAGGACCTAGTTTCAAGACCTGGGACTGGGTGGAACAACCAAGATGAACAACTAAATAAAATAAATATTTCTTCTTCTTTCTTCCTACTTGCTAGCCTGCTTACCTTCATTCCTGCTTACACCTTTTCTCTAAAAAAAAAAAAAAAAAAGGAAATTTTACATTTTATCTAAGTAACATTGGTTTATATCATAGGTTTCAAATGTGAATTTTATAACTGAAAAATACAATAAATAAAAAGACCATTGGATGGAGCAGCAGAATGGAGAAGACAGGAAAGAATCAGTGAGTTTGAAGATAGAACAATAGGTGTTATCGGTTCTGAACAACAGAGAGAAAATAGACTGGAAAAAAGTAAATAGAAGCTCCAGGTCCTGTGGGACTAAGGAAAGATCTATTATTGTCAACAGACTTCCAGAAAGAGGAGAACAACAGTGGGACTGAAAATATGTTTGAAGAAATACTGGCTGATTTATTTCCTAAATTTGGCAAGCATGAATCTACAGATACTAGAAGCTTAGTGAAACCCAGACAGGATAAACTCAAATCCATCAGCACACATCGTAGTCAAGCTTCTAAAACGAAAGGCAAAAAAAGCTTTGAGAAAGAAATGTCAATTTACTTGGATGGAAAATCAACTGGAACCATAGTGAATTTCTCATTAGAAACCCCAGAGACGAGAAGGAAGGGACATAACATTTTTTAGGTGCTGAAGAAAAAGAACTATCAACTATATCAAGTGGAAACATCTTTTCATATGATTTTTCATCAGCAAGCATATCTAAAATAAGCGGAAGCTCTCTAAACAGAAGGGAATTACCAAAAAGGAAGTTGGGGAAACCATGAAGGAAGTACAAACAATGTCAACAAAAAATATTTATAAACTCAATACATGCTTGTTGTTCTCTGAAACATGTTCGAAGGTTGAAGCACTGATAAAGTTCTCTGTGTAGAGGATATATTTTGAGATGATTATGTCATAAATGATGGAGGACAAGAGACATAAAGCGACAGTTTTTTAATTTATTTTTTATTGTAGTAATTATTCTACTCATTAAAATAGTTTCCTATGTATAGATTCCCCGTTTCTTAGCTATATTTCAGTACACCATGCCCTCCACTAAATCACCAAGTGTTCTTCTCCATTGTCCAGTGGGCTTCACCACCATTTGCCCCGACCCGTCCCATTCCCTTTTGGTACTCTCAGTTCTGTTGCAAGTGTTCAAGTGTTGGTTATCTTTCATCTGTTCCTTAAAGGAAGGTTTTTAAACTTTGCTGTGATAGTTCAAAATATTAGTAATTAATAGACAGTAGTTAAGTTGTGAAAATAAAGTTTAATACCTAGAGCAGTCATTAGAAGAATTATACAAAGGATATATTCTCAAACTGCAGTTTGTAGGTAAGTCAAAAGGAAATTCTAAAATGTGTTTAGGTGACTAATAGGACAGTACAAAGAAAGCAGAATGAATTAGATATTATGACCAAGTGGAGTTTATTTTGTGGCTAAAGAAGATAGAACAATGTCAATATTTGGGAATACTTGGAAATCATCAAAATGACTGACCTTTTAGCAGGCTAAAGGGTCATATTAAGTGAGGTAGAAAAAAATGATAAATGTCAACACTTGTAAAAGAAACTCAGAAAATAATACTGAAGAACTTTCTCAATTTGGTAAATTTTACTGTAAAACCTATAACTAGGTGTGCCCCGGTGGGGTAGTGGTTAAGTTCTCTGCCTCTGACTGGGCACAGTCTACATCCCAAGGACCCTGGTTTGTGTCCACGGTTGGGGGCAACAGCCAAGATAAACAACTAAATAAAATAGAGTGATTCTTCCTCCTCTCTTTTCCTGCCTGCCTGCCTGCCGCTGTTGGCCTTCATTCCTGTCTGCACCTTTCCTTTAAAAAAAACACCCAACTTATAGGTAGCATCATATTTAATAGTGAAATTTTTTTTTTTAAGAGAGAAAGAAGGAAAGGATAAGAGGAAGACACATTTTTAAGGAAGGAAGAAGCATCTTTATTTATTTACTTTTTTACCCCAACCCTGGGTCTCAAACCTAGGTCCTTGAGCTTTACATGGGTTGTATGTCAGCATTTCAGCCACTTGAGTCACAAGGGCTTGCTTGCTCCAGAAGGACAATATTTTTGCTTTGAGATTAGAGCAAAGCAAGAATGTTTGCTATCACTTAATTATATAGTACTAGAATTTCTAGCTAGAGTAATAAGATAAGGATATAAAAGGCATGCAAATCAGAACAGAAGAAATCACACTGTCGTTTTTTAAAATGACATAGTATTTTACATAGGAAATGGGAAAGATTTGTCCTTCCAGTGAATTGGGTAAGTCACTAAAAGCATAGTCAACTAAAACTAAAACAAGTAGGACCTCATTACGTTAAAGAGGTTTTGTCGAGTACAGGGAACAAACAGTACACTGAAAAGGCAGTCTACAGAATGGAGAATTATTCACAAACCATTTAAGGAGATAAGATAACACTATTCAAGGTACTTAGAGAGCCCATACAACTCACTGAAGACAAAACACATAATCCAGTATAAAATGGGCAAAGGACCTGTGTAGACGTTTTTTTCTAAAGAAAATATGCAAATGGCCAGTAGGTATATGACAAGATCACAAATCAACAGGAAAATTAAAGCCACACTGAGATACCACCTCACACCTGCCAGGACACCATTATTAAAATAACCAGAGATAATATGTTGGAAAGGATGTGGAGAAAACTGTTGATGGGAATGTAAAATGATGCAGTCATTATGGAAAATACTTACTATTCCTCAAAAAATTAAAAATTGAGCTATATTATTCAGCAGCCTTACTTATGGGTGTGTATGTATATGTATGTATGTGTGCATACACACACATATATGAAGGAATTGAATTCAGTATCTTGGGATATGTACATGTTTTCATTACTGTATTAGTCACAATAGCCAAGATTTGGAAACAACCTAAGAATTTGTCAGTGGATAAATAAAAAAAAATGTATGATACAAACATAGCCTCTCATACACTTGAATATACTCAACCATGAGAAAGAAGGAAATCCTGCCATTTGTGACAACATTCGTGGATCTGTGTCCAGGGACTGTAGGAGCAACCAAGGTGAACAACTAAAGTGCTTTTTTCTCCTTTCTTTTCTTGCCTGCTTGTCTACTCAACTTCATTCTTGCTTGTACCTTTCTTTAAAAAAAAGGAAAAGCCTAAGTAAGCCTAACTGTAGAAAATAGTTACTGGGGGCTAGAGGATGGGGGAATTTTGGGAGATGTTGAAGGATACAAACTTACAGGAAGTAAAGTTTTGGAGATAGAATGTGTAGCTTAGTGAATATAGTCAACAATGCTGTATTAAAATTTCAAAGTGTTTTTTTTCTTTTTAAATGAAAGGTTCAGCCACTTTGGAAAGTATTTTGACTGTCTCAATAAAATCAAACAAACGTAGAGTTACCATATAACCCAGTAATTTCATTCCTAGGTTTGTACTCGAGAAATTGAAACAGACAGGTACACAAAAACTTGCATACTGAAACTCATAGTGGTATTTTGGAAATGTGGCATTTTGACCTAAAAATGGAAACAACCAAATGTTCAACTGATGAATTATTGAGTAAAATGTAGTATGTCCACATAATTGGTACTAAAGATAACAAAGATAAACAAATTTTAAAGGGAAAAAAAGCTGTGCAAGAATGTGTGTTCAGCAGTGAATTATGATTGTAATATAATCATATTGATAATATTGTGTAACTGTCTTCAACCTCTACTAAAGGGACACATGACTTAACAGCACTAGAGTGAAAATACTTGTCAAAGTACCGATAACAATTTGTAAAAACTTATTTATTTATTTGTACAGACAGTAATGAAGGCGAATAGGCAGGTAGGCAGGAGGAGAGAGGAGGAAGAAGCATCTTTATTCTTATTTAACTTTTCACAGATTATGCCCCCCCCCCCCCCCCCCCCCGCATACTGGGAACTTGAACCCAGGGGTATGTGGCTTGTTCCTTTGGAGATGATTGACTTAACCTATTTCACCAGACACGGCAACTTTTTTTAAAAGGAAAAGTTCAGGAAGGAAT